>ML685755.1:53413336-53444813 GCA_007922175.1 Pelusios castaneus
AAAGAAAGAAAGAAAGAAAGAAAGAAAGAAAGAAAGAAAGAAAGAAAGAAAGAAAGAAAGAAAGAAAATCCCATCAACATTGACCCATTCCAGGTTTTTTTTTATATCTATATTTTACAACTCATCTTTGTTTAACGTTGCCTTTTATGTAGAGTTTCATGAATTGCTAAGCCTGACAAGGTTCACTGGGAATCTTTTAACTCCCACCCACAAATTCCCCCTAGCTGTCATGTGACTGGCAGTACAGAGGGATCAGCAATGGCATTTATGGAGAAAGCTGGAAGACAGGTGTCAGAACGGTCCAGCAGGCAAACCTAACGAACACTAATCAGCTCTGGTGTTCTTTTACAATCCATATCTAATTCACAAGTTTCATTCTTTCTGAAAAACAATTACTAGGTTTTGAAGTTCATTGTGCATTTACTCAACTGTCTCTTCACATTAACGTAAGTGGGAACAAGAAAAAATAGAGTCTGCAGGGAAGGGACATCAAAAGATCTTAGAATGGATGAAGGCTTTATTTTCAAGTAATATAATTACAGATGTGTGTGATGTTTTACCATAAAGTTACATCTTCTATGCACCAGAAAAAGATTAGCTGTTTGTCTCCCCAACTGAAATTCCCATATTTAAAAAGGACTTTACTGAGGAAAAAAACAAAAATTCTCATTGTGATATCAAAGGTCTGGATACTAAGCCACTGGTATGAACTACAGAATGATTATGGGATCTGAAATATCTATAAACATACTGGTATCGCTGGTACCCCAAAAGCACCCCACCAAGAAATATAGGAAACATATTCTACATGTTTTATCTTCTCTATAGTCAATATCAGATATTCTCCTAAAGGCAAATGTTGCCTCATCTACATCTTTTTAAAAAAACAAACAAACTTGTACATTCCATATTGATTAATCGTTTTAAAATTTGAGTATATAAACTGGTAAAGCTCACCTAATCTTCATTGGTTGTAGTGTTACTGACTTCAATATTGGGAAATTTGCTTTTGTTTTATACAATATTAGGTAGCATCTTCAAACAGACATTTTCAGATAAAATATGGATTTTGCTTAGGATACTTCATTTTCCCTTTCTCGCTAGTGGCTATAAGAACACAGCATCTATAAAACAAATAATTCTGTTTCTCACTGTAACTTCCTTTCTATAATCCTCTCACTGTAGGAAGTAATACTACATAAGTGAAATGGAAAAAGAGGACTATATCCGAGTTCATTTCCACACCATTTCATTATTCATGAATACTGCCTAATAATGTTCTTATTTAAACCTCAATCTTTTCCGCAGGAAATGGTCAAATATTCCGACATCCCTATGTGAGATGTTTCAGAATGACATTTATATGTCAATAGTGATCTAGAAGCCCTCCAACTATCCAAATTATGATGCTTGCAATAGACTACTCATATTAACAGACTGACATTCTGAGAGCATTTTGTGTCTAAACTCAGAGGTGGAGGAGGGGCATTGTATGTCCCCAAATAATCTAAGAGCTACTTAGGACGCCT
Source organism: Pelusios castaneus (assembly GCA_007922175.1). NCBI lineage: Eukaryota > Metazoa > Chordata > Testudines > Pelomedusidae > Pelusios > Pelusios castaneus. The sequence continues at coordinate 53,414,866 of ML685755.1, forward strand.
GAAAAACAAAACTTAATGGCTAAGCTGCAACAGTCAAGAATTTTTCACTGGGACATTATTACAACTGCCATTAAGACAAATCCATTTTAATCCTGATTTTCATCATGGCATGCTAAATCAACCTAACAGATACCTGGGATTTCCATGAAAAAACATGCTGTTTTGCACTAAGAAGAAAAGTTGTAAGAAATATGCAAAAGCAACTTTTTGGTTTTTTGTTTTACAACAAACCCAATTTCCATCATGAACATGGCTTGCATGCTCACTTTTGGGTAATTAATGGACAAGTTGAACAGGTTAAGAAACAAAGCGAGTAGGATTGCTTCGAGCACACCTATGAACCATCCATCAACTATCTTATCCTGGCCACCTGACTGCATTACGAGCAGTGTGACAGTTAAAAGGAATCAGAAAGTTCATCTCACTCAGACAGTTGACTAACACACTTGTATGTACACCGATAACCCATGCTTATTCTTGCATGCATCTGGAGCAGTATTTAGGATAAGGCTCAGGAGCCCAAAACAGAATCTTTGGAATTCAGGTTCATCTGAAACACACTTTGGTTAATATTTGTGTCACTAGCTTATACGGAGTGAGCCAGAAGTCTCTAGCGCCTAGCATACCCACCCCACAATTAGCCACCTGGATGGCAATCTCAGGAGAAAAGCCACAAAATTAGTAGACAACTACTCTTATCCATAGAAACCACACACAAAAGGGGGGGATTGTTCTGTTTAAAACGTATCAACTTGTATGCCCCAAACTAACTAAGTCAAGCACACAGTCAAAGGAGCAAGATAAAATTACTTTTCTATGGATGAGCTGCGAGATTGACCCAGCAAAATGCTGAACAATGAGTCCCTGATCAAGTAATACCCACATCAGACACACACAGTTAACTTCAAATCATTTCAGTGGCACCCCTGACTTCCATGGGACAAGTCCTATACTTCATTGTTTTTTTCTGGACCAGGGCCAGAATGCTCAACACAGCTTTGGCTATGCCAGCATGCAGCTGAGGGGTGTAATTTTCAGCTCTTATAGGAGATGCACCCACTAGCCTTCCTCTAGTTAGCACTCTAACAATAGCAGAGAGGATGCAGAGCCATGGGCCGTGGCAGAGGCCGTACAAGCGTACCAAACGCCCCCGGCTGCATACTCCCCTGTGTACTCCATGCTGAATATCACAGTGCCGTATCCTCACTCCTATTTTTAGTAATTACCCCCCCCCCCTTACAATGTAAACATAACCTCAAAGGACTGAGGTCTGCATCAGTAATAAACATTACTGTTGAAAAGCTGATCATAATTTTGTTTCTAAATTTTCCAAGCTTCAGCTACCATAAGCAAGTACTGAAGACTCCTTGGAGGCTATCCATAAAAGCTTTGTTAAAAAGAAAAGTGTGTTGATCTTAGATTGCTAGCAATACATTTACGCATCTGTGGTTTCTGAACAGCTCAAAAAGGCCCGTGAAACAGACAGATTAATTACTAACCAAAAACCAGTATGCAGGGCTGGACAAAATGGCATTCTGCAATCTTTTTTCTAGAATGCCTGCACATAGTGCATTCCACTGATAAATGTGTGTTAATTTTCCCAGCCTGAAAAAGCAGGTCACTGTAGTCGACTTTATCTTTCCAAACTAGTCCTGTACTGGCAGCATCTCTAGTTCAAGTTAATTGGGAGTGACTTTAGACATCAGGGAAGGTAGTTGCACACATCAACCAAACTGAGAACTGACAGGTAGACTAAAACAATGACAGTCGCCAAAGAGCAACGAGGTTAGCTCTCACGCTCACTCTCTTTGGAGGCCGTGGAAGCATAGAAACTATTTAACGGACTACAATGAGACATGCAGACAGGCTCCATATGGGCAACCACCTCAATCTTCAAACAAGACAATACCATCAGGCAAAGGAAGCACTATACAATATCAATAAAAATTGGTAATCAACACAGGAACCACCTTTAATCATCTGCGTCTCATTGTTTTAAAGTGATAGATTTCAAGTGTCAAAACTCTTAGTGAATCATGGTGGTAAAATGAAGCGTGTGTTTGCCATCCCTATTGATATACCAGATTTCCGACTGTCAGAGTGCTTTTAGTTATAATAGAAAATGTACAAAGTTAGCTGTGCTTGTTTTGACAACCACAAAAAGATTTTTATCAGTTACAAGTACTTCTGAAGTACCTAGATTTTCAAAGCAAAAATTTGTTCATGAAAAGTTCTTAATACTAATGTTTTCATGTGATTATTATGCAACATTTTCATCTTGAGGTGTATTTCAGAAAAGCATATGAAAAGTCATACTACACGTTGCATTCCCAATAACTATAACTTCAGGTCAATTTGATTTCATTTGGAATTTTATATTGTAAATACTACTAGTTTGTTTTAACTGCTTTACGTTTGGCATGCAAAGAATTTTAAATGCAGAAAAATGGAAAAGCAGAAAACAAATGTCTATTTAAATAAATATCTAATATTTCAAATCAATTTATAGAGAGGTGTGTACGTATACAGGTCCATAAAATATACATGTAGGTGTGTGTATTTTTATATATATATATATACACACACACACACACACACACACCATAAATGACATAATTCACCAATTAAGTTACCACTAACCAATATAAATGCATAACCAACTTAAATCAGAGAGATTATATTTCACCTTTCTACTTCTGTACTTTATTACAAGAGTTCTACTGCATTTGCTCGAATTCTCTGCAAGAGAAAAGGGGGCAATATTCTGAGTCATCACACTAGTGAAATGGCAGCCGCAAAACAGGAAAGCCATTTCATTTAACAAATTTATAATTCACTTTTAAATAGTTTGTCAGTATAAATATACAATGTATGTGGCCCTACAACCTTTCTTAATTGTAAAATAAAGCATATTATACTCTTTTTTAGCCAGTTTACCAGGGTATACCTGAAAAAGTTTTAAGCAGCTGCTAACTGTGCTAAATTTGCTTATATAAAATTAAACTTGAGATTTCTAAAATAGTGCTTTCAGCACCCATTTAAACTGTAAGCCCAACATTCCATAATGCTCATTTTTAACCAAAAACATAACATGATACCTGCAAATTCAGTATGCGTAAGCAGTTGAGGCATTTTTATGCATAAATATCAGATGTATAAAAATGTGATAGTTCATCAGTTCAGTATTTGTGACAATTTATTCAAATCGGAGTTACAGACTAAAGCTACAGAGAAACCCTACAACTTCAATTTAAGCTATTTAAAAAGCATGTAACAAGCTATTTTGTGACAATTATGTGATGCATTATAATGACTGGAGTTTCTTGACCATAAATAGGAAATATTTTAATCACTACCATGTACGAAACAACTCACTTATCTTTTAGGAGTACCACAACAGAAAAATACACACTTTTTTTAGACCACTAATTTTTGTTTATCGTATTCACTACAAAGAGAATCAGATTTTCCCCAAGGTTTTACTCTGTCACAAATCGTTGTGAGTGACAATTAGCACTTTCTGCAGTACATTATACAGCGAGGACAGCTAATAAGGCATAGGAATCCAGTGCAGGTTTTTCCCTTCCCTATCCCATCTAAATCTTGAAAGAAAGTCAGTAATCTAATGAATTCTGAACTCATGTCAGCTCAATAGAGAGCTCAGTCTTTTATCTTCACCTGGAGCAGTAAAAAAAATTGAACTGCATTTCCCTATATCCAAAATAAATTCTGTACATGTCTTGTTTTAGGATTAGAGAGAGAGAGGCCTATTAATTCTAGAAACATCTGGTAACGTGACCAGTAACACAACCATTAAAAGAATTCCTCCAAAATCTACAGTTAGTGTTTCAGTTATCCAACAGATTAACATAGATTGACCACTAAGAAACCCCAGATTTTGTGACGCTTCATTTACTTGAATTCTGCAAAAATATGTTATTATGTTCTTTGGAAAGTCATCAACAGTTGCAGAAGAGACTTTCCTCTTATGTAAACTAACTAACCCACTCGCTGAAAATGGTTACTATCCAATGGTACCTTGATGACATATGCAAAATGAAATCAATAAGCCAATACCCATCACAGCTATAAAAAACTCCTTCCCAACTTGCCCTAAAGGGACAGGTTTGTTGACAGCCTCAGTAGAGAAGGCAAGGAGTTGAATACGCCTGGAGACTGAACCGAGATACCACAAGAACATGGCTCAGGCCCATTATCAAGGTAAAGGAGCTTTCAAAGCTATTGCCTTGTTCTGTGGATGACATCGGTCTCCAAGCAGGCATTCAAATCAGCTCCTTTCATAAACATTAAATATCCGATTCTTTAAAAAGGCATTATGTTAGAATTTATTCTGTACTCCCAAAACATTGTAGAGAAGGACAATACAAAAGTTTTAATTTATATTTTCTAAAAATTTCCAACTCCACTATTCATCTCTAGCACCGTGATTTATGTCAAACTAATGTTTTTGGGGTCCAAGGCAATAATGTCACAGCTGACCAGAACAGGTCAGAGTTGAGTGGCATGTAAATTCATAAAGCTAACTATTTCAGCTCTTGCGGTGGTAGACAGCTGGAGAGCTCCTGTTTAAAATCCTCCTTTCTTCTTAAGATATTACGTGATGGTTTTGAGGTCCTATCCAATGGGATCAGGGATGAGAAACTGAAATAACTAAAACCTACCAGGTATAACAGGATTTGAAAAATCATGTTGACAGAATAAATACATTAATACTTGTCTTCCAGTCTGTTGCTTACTACCTGTTGTAAACATATAGGAGTCCATCCTGTTGATCAAAAGAAGAGTAGGTTCTTACAAAAATCTAGAATTGCATATACTGAGCAAAAGACAGTAGTGAATCATTTTACTGGAATGGTGGGAGAATATCCTTCAAAATCACTCTTGAGCCTTGCACCTGCATCTCACTTTAATTCTGCTTATGATCAAAAGATTATTATATGCAGAAACTCTCTTCACAACAAATTGCTTTCACAAACCATTGATCTGAGATGCATAGCTACATAATTTACCCAAATTTGGAGGGAGTAGATGATCAGAGATGACAACCTTTACGCCTGCTCCATTTTTGTACAACTATTATATCTTCTGATATCAGCGCAACTTCTTTAAAAAAAAACCAAACCAAGTAGCTAAATTAGAGGGGAAAATGTTTTGCCTTTGGATGTCAAAAGAGATGGATATAACGCTTGGAATCTGACTCACTGGGTAGGTAAGCAACACAAATCACTATGTAGCCATAAAGATAACCAGTTTACATTCTTGGGTTTTTCATCAGACATGGAAGCTAAAGACTAAGGGCCTCCCGCAATAGAAGTGTAGATATCTCTCTTTAGGAGGTAAAAAACACAGACTATGTAATCTACACTAAAAACACTAGCTGTAAGATATGTACAAGTAAAGATGTATAGCAGGGAAGCTATTTTTAAAAAATAATCCAGGAATAAACTGCACCAATTTGTGTGACAGGAGCTGTTAAAGTCTCTAAGGATGGAAGCAGCCATTAGTGCACCATTACATACCCAGGAGGCTTGTCCCCAACTTGGAAAACAAACTAACAATAGTAAACTTTCCCTTTTTTTTGCTTTTCACACTCAGCTTTAAGTCTAGGTGGCAGAGAAAGAGAAGAGCTCAGACAGCATTGACCTGGGGAATAAATGGCAGGAAGGAAGCAGGCTGGGGCATGAGAATACATTAAAAGGATTACGGATATATTAATCATTGAGCAATCAGTCACTATGCCTGTCCCTTCAAACTTATAACTATTTATGCCTATTCCCTTCCCCACATCCTTGGTCTGGGTCTAGTCCATTTAAGAAATCCTCTTCACACATATTTTTATACGATGAAAGCATTTGGAGTCTTAATGTAATGAAACGCTAAGTGTAGGCAGCATTTTGCAGGAGGTCAGACTAGATGATCGTACTGGTCCCTTCTGACCTTAAAGTCTATGAGTTCATAGACTCTAAATTACAACTGGAACATTGCACAGTGTTTAAATAATTTCAGCCTTTCCTTCAACTATACTGTAAATAGATCCAATTAAACTACATTAACTAATTCCATTTAATGTAAATACGATTCAGCATTTTGTTTACTAAACGAACATTGAGGGTTGTACTAGTCTTGAATGCAGGTAGTTTTTACTTTTTTTTTTTTTTTTTTAAATTACCTGGGTACGTCACACATGCACTCTCACAGAGACATTCCTTGCTGGATGAAGCTTACGCTCAAAACTACTGTTTTATTTCTGTTCTCGGTCTTCTCTTTTTAATACTAAATATATGCAATGCTGGGAAGATAAAGATATACGTCTGCAATAAAAACCCCTAGAGCTGCTAAAGATTCAGTATTTTGTTTCAGCTTTTGTACTAATCCACCAAGATGCCTGTCTGCTTGCAGTTTCACACCATAGGGAGGTACTGGATTTAACTTATCAAAGGATGTAGGACTTTGCTTAGTCAGAATTTGGTGGATATTAGTAAAAGGTTGAGTGTGATTCAACAGTAAGTGTTCCAGTAAAGGAAAAAAGTATTTGATTTAAGATTTCAAGGACACACAAAAAATGAACACGGGGCAAAATCCTCCATTGCCCAAAGCCAATGTACATTGTTTCCATTCTGATTTAGCAGCATTTGATACTTTGCCCCAGTGTAAACCAGTACAAAAGGCATAGGCTAACAGGTAGTCTTGACAAAAAGGCAACTTACAATGAATAGAATAGACACAGAGAAAGATGACTATATAGAGAATGCTGAGAAAGCATATTGATTACCTGAAAAAATTACCTTCTCTTAAAAATTATCAATACATTTTTCCAAACACATGGAGACTTACAGACATACTGTGATATTTATTTTTTGAAACTGGTCATTATGATGTCAATTTCTCTAACATGGACTAAGATACTTTCAAATATATCACACACGGATTCTCGAAATTTAAGATTTGGCATGTCATATTGGAAGAAATTCAAGATTCCAGAATTTCATTTTTAAAAGTTAAGACGATAGATCTTCAGGTCAGCAGTCCAAAACCAGAAAGGCAACTGTCACAAAGTCAAACAGTCCTTGTTGAAAAGTGCTTATATTATATTAGCATAGGGGTAGATGATACTTCAGTGTTTTCTAGAGAATTAACAACCAGACCATGCTAGATAGTAGAGAGCTAATTGGATAGAGAGGACTTTACATTTTCACACTTCAAGGCATGGTTTATTTATTTATTTCGTCTCTTTCTTAAAATTTAATGCCACTATGTTCAACATTGTTTAATATTATCACTTATTATGGTAATTATCATCTAGGATTAATCCTATTACAGTGGGAAGCTAGAGGGTATGTCTTTAAGTTCCTGTGTTATCAATGCATAATGCAAGTTGACAAGAACTATAGATGAGGGGGAAAGAATGAGTGCTCTGTGACTAAAGGCTTTTTTTTTTTAAATGACAAGATTGGTTGGAATTGTTTTGTTAGCGGGGTCAAGTCTCTCTGTTCTACGGTCAGAGCTGACAAATTTGGTGGGGCTCAGGAAAGTTAGCTATATGGACCTCAAGTTTTCTGTAGTGGAAGACTCTTTAGTTTTTTCTCCTTTCTATGGCACCAAATTCCTCTACTCTCTGTGAAAGTTCTTGTAAAAAAATGTTAAGTGATCCCTAACCATATAGTTATTTCAACAGGAAATAACATACATCTCCATTGTAGCTTACATATTAAGCCTAAATCTTCTAAAGTGACACTTTAAAAGAATCTGATTTGTCAGAAAATGCTTAGCGGCGAAGGTCTGAAAATCAGGCCTCTTTAGTATGTCTCAAATTGGATATCAAAACTTTAGACACTTACTCTTTAGTATTTCTGCAAATATGTCAGATTTCTGGGAATGTGAATATCAAATCAATTGGTTTGCCAAACATTACATTACAGAAGATGACATCTGCTGGCATCTTGAATTGTATTAAATATTTAAATTATTTAATATTTATTTGATTTTAATACAATGTACAGAATATTATCAACGATTTGATATGTTGGACTATAGCACCATTATAAACCCTACATGTTTTGATTTTATTTCTGATGAAACCTTGTGTGTTAGATGGTATATTATGCAATATTTTATAGTTCCTTATTTTCCATTTTGTATCTATAAACCATATAGCATAAAATATTTAAGAGTCATGAGAAATTAGCATAATAATCTGACATTGTGCCAGATCAGAATAGTTTTACTTTCCAATAAAAAGGCGCAGTTTATTGCCTCGGGAAGAAAAAAGCCACAGAAAGGAATACAATATCTACTTCAAAAAAGTTAACCTATCTTCACAAAGCAAAGCTAATTCCAAAAGCTGGACGCAAAGCACAGAGTTAATATCTATTGTTCTTTGATGACGGGTGGCTACTTGTAATGCTGATGTAAATTATCTATACCTACTGTTTGGACACAGCATGGGTTCATCCTATGAACTGTGCATCACCTCTACTGTGGCCTTGCACATCTTATCAAACAACCTCCTATTCTTTATCTGAATCCTGTGCTGTCAAACATTGCTTAAAGGCACAGACAAGTCTCTGCGATCCCTGCAAAGTTCAGCCTAAGGTCAAAAAAAGTTGACCCTCTTTCACAACAGGAACTTGTAGACCTTTAGGTGAGATGTAGATTCCTTTTTTTCTTACCATTAGCTCCAGGAAATTGCAAAATTATTTGTCCTGACTCAAAGAAATCAAGTCAAACTTTATGTTACCAGAAGACCACCATTTAAAATATAGGAATGCTCAAAAGTGATCAAAAAGATCTAATATTCAAAACCTTACCAGCGTACACAAAAGGGAATGTGACATTCTAGTCATGGAAAATGTTTTTGTATGCATGATTTTGAAAAGTCAGAAGGCTTTGAAATTGGACATTTTTGACCGTTCAACTTATTTTAGTCTGCCCTTGGTTAACAAAAGAAGACTGGCATCCAAGATCTGGACAGAACTTGGTTCAGTATGGCGAAATTACATCTCACATTTAACAATAATAGCTGGGACCAGCTTCTGAGATAAAACAAACTTAGCCTGTGAGAACAGAAAAGCATTACTGTACAGGTAAGTAATTCTGCGAGTTCTTCAAGGTGTGCTGTCCATATTCACATCCCACTAAAGAGGCACATGGATTTCTGCAAAGTTTAGTCTTGTGGCCAGTCTCCATTATGGTGCACATTCATCCTACGTGTACTTGTGCCCTAGATCAAGAGCATAAAAAGGTCCCTCACCCAGTTTCCTTCCCACCACAGAATCTTCATCAGCAAAAGACTCCAATGTAGAGGGGATGGCATATGAAAAAGGAACATATGGACACCACGCGTCAAAGAACTCCAGTCCTTGTATAGGTAAATAACTTTTCTTTTTCCTTTGAGTGGCTGCCCCTATGTACATTGCACTAATGGGGAGACAAACAGCAGATTAACCCAATGACAGTAGGAGACCAGGATTTTAACAAATATTGCAAAACAGCCTTTTGAAATGCAGCCTCTGATACTTCATTAAAAGCATCGGGTCTCAAAAGTATAAGCAGATGGATGTTCTCAAGACTACTCTTTCTACTTGCAATCTAATTTGAAATATGGGACTCAGCCTCTGGCGCATCAAAAAAACCTTCAACTAGTTCTACAAGGTAACGGAAAGAATGAAACCAGACCTCAAGATGGGTACATGTATAGCACTGCTACAAATTAGTTTTCCTTGTCTATTTGGCCAAGGACCATGTGCTCCATCACAAGGCAACTTCAAAACTCTGCATCCTCTATGCTCTCTGTTTAAAAGATAAAAACGCCAGTCAAAAACATGCTTATGCTACATTCAAAATAAAGATGTCTTTTGATAGAACTGGTAGACCATCCGGTTGAAATGCTCAAATTAATTAACAATGGCCTAAAAAGCTACAGTGGTTTTGATCTCTGAACCTTACCGCTTGAAAACTGGAAGTTTTATGGTAAGCACGCACACATTTTTCTTACTAGTCATATTAAAGGCCATATGATGGAATTTTATCCACAATGTGTAACTAACAATTTAAAAATCCTGGTTATAACTACTCTGTATGTAGATAAGTAGTATTACTAATTTTAATTGCATGGTTGTCTCAGGTAAATAAATGGGTATGGACAACAGATGTGATGACGACTGTGCAGGCCTGTAGTTAGAGCAATCGGAAAGTCAAGGAAGTACACAAACCTATCTTTGGATCATGGTAGAGGGAGACAGGAGACATGACACATTTGGTCAAACTGCAATGAAAATATATTGTCCCTGGAATGGAAGTGGGCACAAGAGGAGAACCCTGGCCCAGAAAATGCTTGCTCAGCCTCATCAGATCAGGGCAATGTTACTGGCTGGGCTAAGGAACAGAATACGTATCTCCTCTCTCTGGGAGCAAAGACAGGAGAAGAGCGCATTCTGAAGTCACCATGACCCCTTCACCCCTTCCCCCAGGTTCACTCCATCCTATTAGCCAAGTAGGGAATAATAGCTGATTAGCTCCCATGTTCCCTCCCGCACACCAAACTTAAAGCTTTCCCCATCCTGCTTGAGCAACTTTCCTCTTCACTGCTCCACCTTCCTCCCCCTATAGTTGTTCTTACTGAGCTATGTTTCCAGAATGGTCTGGGTTGGACTGAGCACCTATTTTGGGGGGAATCAGGAAGGAATTTTTTTTCCTGTTGGACCAAACTGGCTGATGTACAGCAAGTTCTCTTTCTTTCCTCACAGCATTGCAAAGGTACAATTGGGATAATGAAGACTAAGATTTAGAAGTGTAACATTAAAAGAAAATATAGGAATGTGCAGATTGCTGGCATCCAGTGTAGCTAACAGCCAACTCCTAGAAACAGACAAGTTTTAGAATTTTAACTGGTGGACATATGCCTATAAGGGAAAGGAAGCCTGAAGTCTTTGCAGATACTGGTTCCCCATTTCTCCACCTTCGGCCGTCTCAACTCCTCAATGGAGGGATCTCAGGTTATAGGAAAAGTGAGCTGAATCCTCGAAATTAATCAAGAGGGTCTATGGGGCTGTCCATAAATAATAAAACACATTTTGGGGTGATTTTTAAAACTCACCCACTCTTATAATATTCTGTAACACTGAAACAAATACGGTCATACAACATTAAGGACCCATCCACTCCCTACTGTGTTATGTGATTTATGGAGACTCCCTATCCCAAAGTTATTGGTTGTGTGGTGAAAGCCCTGTAATGCCACACTGGTCATAGCTAAATGCCTGAAATGAGATGGGTAAATGTATATTGGCCCCACCTCGTGGTAATAAAGGTGGAGCCTGTCACTTAAAACTGTCTATCATATACTTACGTCCTGAGTCCCTTGGGATTTGGCAATGATGCTGATGTTTGTTCTTGGCCACATAACTTAGCCACCTGGTGGTCCCAACTGCTAATCTTGAGCAGTGTAAGACACTACATATCTGGGGTGCAAGGCTGGATCTGGTGGTGATGTGCTCGTGTCCCCATGTGCAGCTCATGAGTGGCTTGGAGAGCATCCAGGCAATTTACCTGGGTGCGTCTCTGCATGTTATTGGCCAAGCAACAGCTTCTCCTGGAGCGGTTTGCTGCTCATCACTAGAAGAACAATGGAAGAGACAGCCCAGGCTTGGAGAGTTAAGGGGACACAATGGTTCCAGGTTGTACTCCGGGGGTCTGTCCCATCCTCCTCCTCCATCACATCATTTTTTAAAAATCAAAACTCACAAGACCCATGACTTTTTCTAAGTGCACCATGACCGTACATGACTCTGTAAACTTTAATAAAAATACTGGGACAGGTCTGCAGCCCTAATTATAAATAACCAAGTACAAGAAGTTGAGCAATGCCACCTCCCCAACTCCATGCTCAAACAGAACATGTCCCACCAATTTCATGAATTAGAATCCTGTAAATTAGAGATGGGAGATATCCGCTATGTATTACCTCGTCTGTCTAGTCTCTCTACCCTCCATGAGCATATGGAAGACTACTACCTACAGATTATTTTCTACTGCCTGACTAATTTACGCATAAATTATCATTCCCTACCTTTCCCCAGCCTCTTTAGATTAATTCCTCACACCTCCCTTACTGGAGACAGGTTTTATTCAACTATGAAATACTCCACAAACAGATTTAATCGTTCTGCTATGGCATTGGCGTCAATCTCAATTAATAGAGAGAAGTATTAATTCCCACATCCACAAACTCAACCCAGATTACCATTAATTACTTCAGTCAAATTTGAAGCCTCATGCAACCATAAATGAAGGCAACCCAGCAAGAAGCAAAGCCTCATCCCTTCCCATTTCACAAAGACCCCTGTGACTATATACGTATCATTTAGCATCACCCTGGTCTGTTTTAACCTTTAAGCTCACACTCTTCAGCTCTTTCTGCTGAATAAAAAGCAGTTAGTGGCATTTAATCAGTAGAGCCACTCAGCCTCCAATTTACTTTCACAGTCCCTTACACAACAAGTTGATGGCTTTTCATCATTAACTATCATTAGTTATAGCTCTAGCAACACAGACATTTTGTTTTATAAGGTAGCGAACATTTCCTGTTAAATATTGCCATTGTAGGCAGTTTGCTTGTGGTTTGTGGGTAGGTGGATTACAGAAAGGGTAGGGAGTTTGTCGGGCGATGGGAGAGGTGGTCACTTCATTTATCTACCTAATCTGTTTGGCTATTGCTGGCCAAGTTTCTTCTTGGAACAATGAGAAAGGCCAATTAATTTATCAATCTGAACGCCTCTCTGCCATAACGTATTTTCCTCTTGCCAACAAAAAATGTGTCCATTATCAGCCAGGTCCCTGTCCTCCCAGGCAGCTCGTGCCGCTGTATAATTACACTTCTTCCCTTGACAACTTGCATGATTGTTTTCCTAACAGTATATTACTTCGTTAGTACTTTCCAATATACGTTATTTTTAAACTGTCACTTTTGCCCAACTCATCCCAATTCGCACTCGTCTGTTTATCATAACAATCATTAATAACTGTCACTCCACGCCATCAATTTAACGAACTCACTCCCTCATTAGCATGTTCTAGCATTTGTTCCATAGAAAGCCTGATTATTTTCTACAACAGGCCAAGCCAATTACTTTAGTGAAATGGAATCACATTAATCAAAACTTAACAAGGTGGCAAATTTAAAGATATCAGATTGCAAAAGACAGCATAACTAATATGTCAATGTCAGAGGTACTACGTAGGTATGCAGCAGCTGTACTAAATATATCTCTTCATGGAGGCCACATGAATTTTGACGTTTCATATGATCTGACAACTACCGAAGTGATCTGAGAAGGCTAGAGGCTGGGCTGAGTTGCTCCTGATGACTTTTGTAGATTCTGGCAAGGACAGCACAGAAACACACAGAGGGGGGAATAAAGAAAATGGTGACCATGGAACATCTATGGCGGGCAGACAGAAGTTCAACACATCCCTCTATGCCAAGACATATTCTTTTACACTTTAAACGATGATACTCATCAATCACAGCCTGACAGTGGCATCAGAACCAGCTGCAAACATGCAAAGCCCAGCAGTCTAAAACATGCTGACAACTAACAAATACATATAAAACGTTTCCATTCAGTCTATCCTGCATGGAGAGGGTAGAGGAACGTTCTTAATACAGCGGTACACTTAAAAAAAAAATATATCAAACTTTTTGTCTCAACTGTTAGCTCGAGACTCGTTTTATGTTAAATAACAACACACTTGTATCCTCAATCTTCCAGCTACCCACTGGCTCAGCTATTTTAAAATAATACCCTGTTCTTCATGCACCAGCTGAAGGTAAACACTCAACATTGGTCTTTACTTGTGTGGACAGGAAATTACAGCTTTATTGAACACACCTGAACGCTCTCTAGTTTTTCCACACAAATACTAGCAAATGCTCGTGGCCCATTTTTATTTAATTATTATTTTAAAGTGGGACAAAACATCCTAGAGCTTCTAAATTCTGCTGTATAATGTTATTCAGCTTGGTTATATCACACAGTTCATGAAATTGTGCTATGATTCATTTTTACAACTTAAATAGCTATTTGGTTGGGTTGCCAGGTTGAATATGATAAATGTATATGATAAAAAAGAACAAAGAGAAGGGCCAGCATATGTAAACCTACAACATTAGTCAGGGTGTTAACCCATTCCACTCCTAACTGCTCGCATGTTAAAATTCATCTTGACCAAGTTTGCTCACTTCATCCTCTTACACCAGGTTAAAAACTTAGATATTCATTAACACTAGAAGTTACAATAGCGTGCCAATGTTTTTTAAAATCCTTACCACCTCCATGAAAGAGAGAACAGACAAAAGTTGTTTTTTTTAATAGGCCATACATTTTTAGTCCCAAGTTTTATCCCCAAATTTGAGGAATTTATTTGAGCTACAGTTAGAGCAAAAATCAAAAAGTCACTTCTCTGCACCATATGGTGTACCTATGCATCTTAGTTTGCTACCTAAACTATCTGGACATATTTATATTCCTCTCTGTAACATACATCGGGGACCTTAGGAACATATCTGTCCCATAATACATATAAATAAACTACAATAAACCACAATATAGTGTAATGAAACTGAAGCACAAAACATCTGTCAAGTTCTCATATAAAAGAATACTCTTATAACAGAAGTGTTAACTGTGTAAGATTAATCAACAGCATTAGCAATGCAACTATTATTTCATAATTCAAAAACTGAATGCAACAGCAGGATAGGCTAATAGGATAAGACAGGCTCCAAGTTCATTTTGCCTGATGTAACCAAAAATATTGTCTTCTAGCCATGAAATGTTCTTCTGTGTTTTAATTACAAATAGAAATGCAAATAAGCACACAAACTATTGAAGCATTTCTCAGCACCACACCTGGAAACATCTAGACAGATTCACTTCAAGCTCTTTGAATTTTAGATTTTGGACACCTATATACACACATTTATTTATATAGCATTTTTCATCCCAGAGCACTGCAAAAGATATGACTCTCTGAAAACATTCCACCCACCCATGAAATGCAGCTACTTCCAGGAAGGAACAAAGCAGCTATTTCACAGCACAAGACACCATTACCTAATGGTTTACGACACAGAAATATTTTAGAGCTAACAAATTGCAAGGCAAGTTTGGGTTGGTAAAATGCATTTATTACCCTTAAGGATTATCTGTCCATGACACCAGGACTTAATACTCCAAATATTACACCAAGAATGAAATTTCTCAAAGGGACATAGGCAGTCATATAAGTGGAAGTTAGAGGCCTAACCTTAAACACTATCTAATTAAGACTTCTTATAGCACCTGGTTTCTTCTATTCTAGTGCCACAGGAATCTGCCCCAAGATACGATGAGAAAGCAGTAATTATAAGTGTTCTAATTACCAGTGTTAATACTAGTGGAAGAAAATTAACTACACAGTGCATACTAAATCTAAAATGGAATGAAGCTACAAAAACTCCACTCAACTTCACTACATCTTAATAAAAATGAAGTTGAATCACTAGATAGTTGGTAAAACAAACAAGGAGTCCTGTGGCACTTTTAAAGACTAAAATTTCTTTATCGCATGAGCTTTCATGAGAGAAAATCCCACTTCGTCAGACGCTTTGAAGAAGTAGGTAGTAGACAGCAGCACTACTATATTCCCATACTTAGAAGAGATTTCATCTAGATCCGCAAAATGCTTTAATAAACAAGAATTAAGCCTCAATATCATTGCAAAGTAGATTACATCCATTGTTCAAGGTAGGGAAACTGAAGCCAGGGGATTAAGCAGACTATGTGAAGTCACAGTGAATTGTTAGCAGACAGAAGAATAGAAGCAAGAAGCTGAGGCCCCCAGACTCCTACTCTAACCAATGGATCATGTTCTCTCCCTATCTATGAAGCAGACTTTAACAGAAAATTGCAAGGGGGGGCCTTCCAATTAAGTTTAATCTGCAAGGCTCCCCCCCAAAATATAACTGTTTATATGAAGCTACTTATTTTGGTCATTGCTAATGGTTACTACAATAACTAAAAAAAGATATTGCCCTTCCTCCGCCTGTCCCCCCCCCACACACACACATTACAACATACATCTGTACGGAATAAGAAAGTTTAAAACAATTGTAGGTCCCAAGTTCAATTCTATATTACTCCACTGGATGGTTTTTTGGTTCCTCTTAAAAAACTGTTGCTATTGAATTGAAAGTGTTATATTAATTTGATTACTGCTACCAGAACTCACTCCGGACATCAAGTGATGCATTGCCTAGGAACTTGTTTCATAGGATTGTCGTCTTCTCTTATTTGTTCATATAACGTAATTTTCAAGAAGACTGTTAATCCATCCAATCTTTGTAAGGTTTCTCACTTTGTTATGAATAACAACCTGCGTAACATAGTCGCCTTGGCTCACAATCACCCAAGACAGAACATATTTTCACCTAACACGTGTGATCATTTGGAATGAACCTGCTAAGTATCACACAGTATATAGCAAAGTTCTTTACCACAGATTATATGCTAAACCCTTCACTGTCATCCACGCCGGTGTTTCAGCCAAAAATGCAGTATTAAACTTTAAAACTTTACACTGTATAACAGCAGCATTCTTGAACTACTCAGGGAAAAATACAATTGATATCTGAAATGAGAGGATTAAGAGCAATAAAGCAATTAAAGAAAAATTATATGAATCTGAATGATTCCAGTTCCTTTAAGATACATGTAAAAATTTATCTCCTGCCTTTTCACTGTGTGCTACATACTGTGTCTAAGATTAATCCCTCAGGAGTTTTTTATTTCCTATTCTGCCTATCTTTCATCTTCACCCCAGACTAAGCAGATGGATGTGAATTCAAAGTTTTCTGATCTTTAGCACAAGTTATGGAGGGTTATCTTTGGCTGTATATCTTTCTGCTGGCAGCACTCCCTTGGTGATGAAGGATTAACCACCGCAGCTGTCTCTTCCCAGAATGATGCAGTGCAGCGCTCCTCAACACGACAGCATCACTTAATCTTAATGCCCGCTCTTCCAGCGCAGCCGCGCAGGACAAAGCCAATCAACATCAGATGCCATCAAGATGGACCTACTGCTTGGCCCTGGAGTCTTTCACCCTCACACACCTATTAATCAACATCATCCAGCCCAATCCCAGAGTTCACTTCTCTCAAATCGCAGTTAAGCTAAACTAGGGTTTATGTTAACAGTCTGAAGCATATAAAAATCTATCTATGTAGCAAGCATGTTTATGCAAAACCATAGGGTACATTCAAATTATTGTTTGTGGAAATTCCTGTTCCTCTACATAACCATGGGTATATTGTGTTCAAAAGTTAATGATATTTGTCTGAATTACTAATTTTGGCTAATTGACTTTCGTTAATAAAGAAAGCTGTGGTATCTTTTATCACTGACTACCTCAGGCCTGGAGCGGCTTAAGAGGACATGACATTATTGCATCTTAGACTGTGAAATTTTTATTAGGAACTCTACTAGCCCACAAATAGTAAATACATCTTTATGTTGCTGAAAACTCTTTGGTCTCAAATTACATACTTTCACAACAGTATATTATCTTGTCAAGATTTATTTTTGCTACTTTTAGCTTACATTTTTTCTGTCTCCACAGCAATTATAACATAGTACCTTTACACACACACACACACACACACACACACACACACACACACACACACACACAGTTTCCAAAGGTAAATGCAATAAAACAGTAAATTATAGATAGAGTTTACTAAACAAATGCAACCTAGTTAAATTTAGAAAAATCTTCACTTTTGCTTACATTTGCAATTTTACTGCTGAACTCCTGGTATTTCTTACTTATGCAACATTAAAATGTATAAGAAATCCTCTTGTGTGCTATATGCAGCAACTACTCTTGATTTATAATACCCAATTTAGGGGAAAAAAAACACAACTAAACCTGATTTAAATCACAGATTACTCTGTAAAACACAAGCAAGGAACTATTCCAAATCCTAAATGTAATTTAAACATATTTATATTTTACAGTGATATATTTTCCCCATTCCTTGTCTTACTACTGTAAACTTTCTGTAATTATATAAGCAATTTCCCTGAGGTCACAACATTGATCACAGTTATATATTGCCCAAGTATTGTGAAACACAGCTAGCAGTAAAATATTGCTGGACATCACTAAGTTCTTTTGTATATAAAAGAAATGCAAAACTGAGGTGCATGACTGGCAAATTTTGCAATAAAGTATTTTCAACAGATTAATCATTTCCTCCCTACCTCACCCTTTGCTGATTCCACCCAAAACGGTTCTTGTATTTTCACACAGGAAAATGTGTAAGTAGAATAGCATGAGTTAAAACAAAGGAAATAACTTAAACGGCAGCAGAAATTTTGTCAAAACATCACGTCCTCCTATATTATTCTATGTAACTTCACTGCAATCTTACTACTACCTTTGTCCCCTTAGACACTGTCATGGTGGCCACAGTATTACAATACCCTGATGGTGCTCAGCTCAATTTTTAGTGCTACTAGTTGAACTGGAGTTCTCACACTTAATGAGAGGAGAGTTCACAGCTCTCAATGCACTATGCAAATAGACGTTATTTAGGAGCAGTGAGTGTTGGCATGTTGCACAGCTCAGCTGATGCACCAGTCACTGCAGACTAGTTAAAGCAAGACTCTCTTTGGACAGATGCTTATAAAAAGAGATGACAGGGAAACGCAGAAGTGAAAAAAAAATCAAGAAAATCGAGAAAAGCTCCATGCAGAAATGAGACGCACTTAAGAGTTTCACCAAGAGCTGTAATAAAAGGTGGAAAGAAGCCATTCGCTGGCCGCAGTGTACACTTCAAGAGTACGAGAACATGCCGTCTTCAGCATTTGATTTGGAGGTCCTCTCAAAGCAGGGGTTCCCAAATTGTGTTTTTTAACTCCCAAAGGCAGTTTAGGGAGATTGCAAACATTTTATTAGAAGACTCCAATAAATTCCCCAAAGAGATAAAACAAACACTCACAAGCCCTGTAATAGCAAGTGTCATATTATTGTAACCCAATAACTCCAGCTAGTTAATTGTAGATTAGAGAAGAATGCGACTGTGTGCAGCAAGCTGCTAGAGCCCCTGGGCCTGATTTTCTGCTGTGCCAAATGCACCTGCAGTTGTGGTGCTCAGCACTTTTGGAAAATGTATGCCACTAAAATGGAACACCACAAGCTTCAGCTTTAAATAGTACAGCCCCCGAGCACTGTTATACTATGTTGCTTGGTCTCTTTTAACTTTGTTCTGGTGAGCGTGATTTAGAAAGAGGATCTTTTCAAGGAAATGGTAGTGGCAAGTTGTTCCAAAGTTGTTGTTCTGAAATAAAATATGGAAGTATAACAGTTTTAGCTCAAATAATTCAAAAAAATTAAATTGTATAGTGTGTTCTGAAGTACTTTGCCAGGGATAGTATGAAGTCTTTGACATTTTGAGGGCATATAAAGAAAATTCCATCAATGAAAAAAAAAAAAAGCATGAGTATTTTTCTCAAGAAAAACTGGAATTCTTGCAAAACTCAAGATGACTTCTTGATTGCTCAAACCAGCAGTGTCATCATGTATATGCTTCTGGTATTATATGTTGTATCTCTTCAAATCACACACTGGGCAAGGCGCATCGCACTGGGGAAAATTAGCCTCTGTACAAGAGATGGTTCCAATAGTTACAGGCCCTAAAGCAACTACCCAATTGAACTATGCATATCAGATAGTGCCATGTAACACCATATTGGTGACTTGGCTGAGAACATCCAGCAGCAGCTGCTTTTAAAAATTCAGGAGAAGCAACTAATTGGTAGTTCAACTTGATGAGTCAACCATTGGCTGAGTGCTACACAGCTTCCAAAGTTGGTCAAGTTTGTTTCTAGTCATTTTTAGGAAGAAAACTTACTTTTTTTAAAAAAGTTATGCCTGTTTGTACAAAAGGAGAATGCTTATGCTATATGTTTTAGAAAGAAGTCAAAGATTTCCAGATTCAGTGGGAGTGGTGTACTATAACCTCTGTGGATACCAGGACAATAATAAAAAAGCACAGTAGCCTGGTCTCCTGGATCTGAAATTTAAGAATTATTGCATCATGGCTTCACTTTGTGAATTGTCACACTCTTGCTGCTAAATAAGTTCTTCACAAACAAATTTTCTTCACTGAAGGCGTCCAATAAATTCTCAACTTTGGGCTCTTCTGTACAATAACATAGGTTCCCTGCACCAGCAACAACTCCTTTCAGCACATTGCATCCTGTGGCCCTCGTAAGTGAAGTGCTGGCACCACTCATAGACTCATAGACTTTAAGGTCAGAAGGGACCAGTACAATCATCTAGTCTGACCTCCCGCAAAATGCAGGCCTCAAGACCTCACCCACCCACTCCAGCAATAGGCCACCAACCTATGACTGAGTTATTTACCTCCTTAAATCATGATTTAAGGACTTTAAGATACAGAGAATTCACCGGTAGGTGAACCATGCCCTGTGCTACAGAGGAAGGCGAAAAACCCCCAGAGCCCAGGCCAATCAGCCCTGGGGGAAAATTCCTTCCCAACCCCAAATATGGCGATCAGTTAAACCCTGAGCACGTGGGCAAGTCTCAACAGTCAGTTACCCAAGAAACAGTTCTCTGTAATAACTCAGAACCCACCCCACGTACTCTCCCCTCTTAGGCCACTTGTAAATCCACCACACGTAGCCAAATATCAGTCAATTTACAAAATAGGCTAATCATACCATCCCCTCTTTCAGCAGGGCTGTGTGAAAGGATTTTGGGTGCCATTTACAGACTTTCAGACATATTTAGGGACCTAAATGAAATACACTCTTCTCTTTGGGGCGGAATAGGAATTTTTTTTCCAGTCACGACACAGAATAAGCATTCATCAGAAGATGTGGCTATTGGTCTTCTGAAGTGAAAGAGGAAACTGTGGTTAGCTCTTGCTTCATAATTTATCAAGGGAATTGAGGAGCTTGACACAGACCCAGTGAAAATTCCCTTAAAATCTGAAGAGCTTCAAAATCTGTTGCAGAACACTTTTTCTGAGAAACTGAGAGGACAGAGATGTTCCTGACTTCCTTCTTACGCAATGCCATTGACTCAACACCACTGACTGGGCTGTTGCAAGACAACTAGCAGATCCCTCACTTAGAGGATGCTGTCACAGGACGCTCCCTAGCCAGAAATTTGGCAGATTTGGGGTTTTTGGGAGACAAAATGTACAAGTTTAGTTGCAGAAACCTGGAAAGCTTATGCTTTTGCTCTTCCTATCTCCACAAGCAAGGTTCCTCTTTGATGGTAGCAATAACATTTAAATATTGCAATCATACTATCAGAAATTATTTGAGACGATGTATTTCCCAATTCCACTGGGTGTAGAACAGCTCTCTTCAGAAGACAGGCTTATCCACTGCACTGCAAATGCATTTAAGATTGCCTAGTCATTTAAAACTGAGGCTGCATTTTGCAACATCGCAGTTTTTATTACGGTTATAGTTACAATGGGCCTTCTGTTCACTCTTAGGATTAGCAGAATGGTAGGGCAGAAATGTTCTCCAACATGCTTCATGTGGAAGAAAGTTCAACAAATTAGAAAGTTTGGGAAATCCCGATCTAAAGTAAAGAGCTCTCCCAGAAAGGCAATGGTAGCACAATGAAAGCAAGGTAGGACCCCCACCTTTACTAGATAGTCTCACTTAGTAAAAAAATTAAGATTAGCTTGAAAACTTTCTGCAAAAGGTATTATGTAACAGTACTGAGAACCAGCTTTGTAACTCCTGCATTCTTTTGGGTCATTCTGCACTGTGCTTTTCAAAGCAATGTACTGGTACAAGCAGAACATCATGTTTTCCAAGATATTCTTCCTTTATAATTTTCATTCATTTTTCTGCTTTAATGTCCCACATCGAGCACTCACTCACACAACACAGAAGCTAAAAAAAAAAAAACACTACACCCCAGAGGGGGTGTGGATATGTCTACACTACAGTGACTATATCAGGATAGTTACCTCAGCATAACCTCATATTATGAATGCAGCCTACAATGACAAAGGGGTTTTTCAATCACTCCAGGATCATGATGTCCCCAAATGATAGCAGCTTCATTGATGAAAGGGTTCTTCTGTCAACATAGTTGGATATACACTGCCGTTCAGTCAGCACAGCCAGTTCACACCTCTGACTCAGCTACCTGTATCAACCTAATTTTTAAGCAGTACAACTGGACCGGCTTGTAATATGATCAAAAATGACTTGAATATCTGCCAATAGCACAGGATGAGCTGAATCAGCAAACAATTTTGTAATACACGACTTGTGTTAATACCCACAAAGCTCTTCAGCACAGATGCTGCACTGGAGCGTGAAGCTCTTTGAGACAACATCTAGGAGTTACTACTCTGCACGCGTTACTGCAGTAACTACATCCAACGGAACCTCACAGAGAATGCACACTGTAAAAGTTTCGACTTGATTGAACTTAAATGCAAGGTCTGAATAAAGCAGGGCACCCAGCCTAAAGGGGCCCTGCAGCCTCACCAAAATACACCTCCGGTTAAGCCACCTATAACCCCATCCCCCACAGCACCACCAGACTGCAGGCGCTCCTGCAGTGCTGGCCGGGAGGGAGGGGGGCCCTCAGCCAGGGACCACACCCCCCAGTGCCAACCAGGCCAGACCACCCCCAGGGTGGCCACTGTGGTGGGACGGCAGGGCCTTGAGCCTGGGGTGGTGGGGAAGGGATCCAAGAAAGTGGGCAACCCAGGACCTCTTAAATCCAGCCCTGCTTATATGGAGTTCTCTGTTTCTGTGAAAGAGGCAGCTGCTTGCACACCCCTTTCTGGCAGATGTAGGAAGCAGCACCAACCAGATCCTGTTTCAACAGCTGGAAATGAGGCTTACACACCAACAATCCTGTTCAATAGATACATAGCATCTATGAGGAATGATCTAACTGGGAGTTTAATGATTAGGGGATCGTGTAGTGCAGGCCACAGACACTGATTCTGGGGGGGAGGCAAACGTGTGTCTCCATGTGATGCAACGGGGATAGAGGAGAGAAACTACAGAGAATAGCCAAATGGTATGCGAATTGGGTCGTTCCCATTATGAAAAGGGTGGCCACGCCAATTTGTGCTTTGTTGACCGCATCATTGTACTAACAGCTGATCATATTGATCAGTGCATAACAGGCACTTTTTAAAAAATGTTACTTAAGTCACTAAGGTTCAAGTGCCTAAATCATTACATAAATTTCAGCCTGAACACTGACTTTTTGTATAACAGAGACACACAAGATAATACACTGCCTGCTGAACAACTATATCCACTCAGTGCCAGTCTTAGCCAGAACAAGATCACTGCCCTCGTACACTGTTTGCATGGGTTATCTTTTTGATGCAACATAAAATCAAAGTTCTGGTCACTTGTGGCTGCTGAAGTGCCAGGATGGGCACTTTTAAAACAAACGAACAAACCAACCAACCCACCAAACCATCAACCACATTAGGGATTTTAACTTTCGTTACCTGAACAAACTACAATTTGGGTAGTTACACATTTACTCTATAATCCCTGTGAGCAGACAACTTTTTCTACTTCTTTTTCTTAGCAGTAGCCTCAAAGCTGCTCTCTCAGACATGCACAGAAAAGACAATTTTGTACAATTAGTAAAATCTGTAAAGAGCAAGTTTGGATCCAGCTTCTTCTATGCAAAATTATCATCATTAAAGGAGATAAAGGCTGGCAGCTGCAACCAGCAGAAAAAATAACTACCATGAGGTTTCTGCTGGCTTTATCTCCCAGTTTTCAATGACCCAAGGACTGAGTGTGTTCGGGATCCAGCCAGGTGGAGTCACCGCCAATTTTAATTTCCTTTAAAGCAAGGGGACTGCAGCAGAAGGGTGAATAGAGGATTCCCACTTAAGCCAACATCACCACTGAGATATATTCAGGATCTCCCTTTTGCCATTAAACTCAGGCACCTGTGCACACACAAGTATTTCCTGCTCCCAAGTAACCCAGGGAGGAAAGGGAGGGGGTTACACTACTAAAATGACCAGGAATATTTTTCCAATTGATTGAGGAGTTAGGATTGACCATTAATGACTAAGAGGTACCGAAGCACCACTCAAATGGACACGGCCGGTCCTCCAATCCTCAATATCCCCCAGTGGTTGGTGTGTGTGTTTGTCCATCCATCCTGTTTTGGGAGGGTGCTTTTGGATTGTTTCTTCTTTGCTTTCCTTTCTTCTCTGTAAAAAGACATTACACATTATTTGTTTCATCCGAGCCATTGTTGCTTGAGAGACAGTTTACACACCAGTTAACAAACCTGACTAAAGTGTTCTTCTCCTGCTAGGGCACAAACTCAGGGTAACACTTTTCTGAGGCAGCCCAACTGTAACTCAGAAATGGCAAATGTTCAGCTTAACCTGGTAGGATTATTAGCACACTTTACCTTTCCCTAGATGATAAAATTCCTTCCTTATTTTTCACTGCTTAGTTAACTTTCAGTCCTAATTTAAGGAGAGTAAAGTTAAGTGCATCCTGCATATGTGTTACTCAGCGCAGGGCAAAAAATTCGCCTGCCAATAATAACATATTAGTTGTGCAAACAAAACCAAGAACATCAGCATTTTGATACTACAATTTAATCCAAACAATCTTACTTTTGATCCCAGTATCCCTATCACGCTCCTCATACTACAATTTATATGTACATGAAATATCATTTCAAGGTAAATTCTCAAGGGGAAATTAGTGCCTTGATCTTGCAAAGATTTACACATGTATTTAATTCCAATGGCACTATTCAAAGTGTATGAAGATAAGCACGTGCATGAGTCTCTACAGAATCAGGGTCTAAATGGTATTTAACATTAACAGAAATGACTTATTTGGAGTCCACTCCCACAAGACGCTTATTACGAGGTGGAGTGCTTACAAAAACAAATCTGCTATTACTCTGCATGTAATCTGTTTACTTCCAGTTTTCCTATCAGTAAAACTACTTCTGGCAGCAAGAACTAACCCTGGGAGAAGTTTGCAGAAACAGCTCCTTACCCACTACCATACTGAAGACACAGTATGAGACCACGGAATCTAAAGATAGTACTATTAACCCATTTTGTTACTTTTAATATTAAAACAAGCAAGCAAGAGTAGATTAAGAAAAATGTTAAAGTAATATGCAAGATTATAAATAAAGCCCAACTCTTATTTTATAAAAAGACTGTGTAGTGCTAACACTGATATACAACCTTTACAGCAGTCTAGCATGCCAAAATTGTGGCACCGGAAAAAAGTGAAAGTCAACTGCAGAAGGAAACCATCACCACAAAAAGGAAAAAATAAATAAATAATTTTGGTAGCAACCTCAAGACATGCACTTGGTGCCCATGTAGGCCAGAATTTGATACCTCATCAGCTCGCTTGGTCATGCCACCTACTCAAAAAATGGCAGCTCGAAAACACTTCCTGATCTAAAATGAAGGCAGAGAATGTCAACTGCTCCAGAGGCATTGGAACTGCATTACCACAGATCAGAGAGGAAAGTATTAATCTCAGCTTTCAGCTGGAGACTTCTACATTGCTGGGAAAGGACAAACAACCTAGGAATGAATGGGTGATCCTATGCAATAAGAAAGTTGGACTCTTCTGCCAACCAAAACAAGGGGGGGAAGTCTCAAATCAACTGTCTTAAAATAATAATAATAAAAAACAAAATCCTTAATCTAACCATTAAATAAAATGAGAACAACTCTGCCCTTATTCTGCAGGCAAAGTTGGGGAAAGTGAGTAGGTCAGAGAAGAAAGAGCATCACAGTATCTTGTATCACAGTACAGAGTTTAATGAGAAAGACAGTAGAATAGCAATCGTAGAAAAAACACTGATTGCCAAACTCACAGGTGCATTTTTAAGTCAAGAAAGGCTTAAAAGTACTACTTAGTCTTCAGAAGGCATTTCTTCATACTTTAGGCCAGGCTGATAGTCTAGAGTCACACTGCTACTTTGATCACCTCCTTCGTATTAAGAAACATTCACTATTCTAAGCTTTACTTGCTACGACAAAAAAAATAAGTTTTTAACAAATGAAAATCACTTTTGTTCAAAAGCCTCACCAGTTTCTTTTCTTAGTGATTTATTTCAATAAAATGTTGAAGTGTAGGCATTAATAAAATTACACCTGTGATAAAGTGAATATTCTTTTCAAATCTGACCTGTAATAAATTTTATAAATTCTGATTGCTGGTTATTCAAGTCATCAAAGCTTTGCCAACAATAGCCAGCAGAGGTCTATTACTGAAGTGGTATTAATATAGACATCATCACCAATTCAAAGCAGATAATAAAGGACTGACACATTTATTATCATTATTAATTAACAGTTTTCTGAGATGGAATTAAATCAATATGCTGCTCTGATATCATTTTAACTAGTTATGCAAATCAAACATTTAGAGCCCATGAACGGATATAAATGCCATTCAAAATTCACTTCACACTTATTACTGTAATATCAGAACTTTCAGGCTTTGCTAGTAAAAAAGGACTTAATGCTCATTTAATTACACTCAGACATAAAGCTTATGGAATGAAAGTTGAAATAGCTGATTAGTTAGGAAGTCACAGGGAGGCTATAACACTAGGGATAGACAATGAGATAATAATGTGAAAATGCAGCGCTTTTGCTCAGAGTTGTTCTGGCAGATCCTATTAAAAAGAACAATGACATCTGTAGGAGAAAATCTTTTAAAATTACCAAGTTGAGGAATCTTTGTTAAAGCTAGGGAGAAAAAGAAACCATTACTTGTCATTTACATAAACAGGAAAAGGCTAGGTTAAATCACCTAATGTTTTTCTAATTACACAATCCTGATATTTAAACTTTTAGGTGTGAAGTTTTAACCATCTGTCTACATAAACAACAACAATGAAGAAGCCCTGTTGGTCAGGATCACATTTTTAATATATACAGTGGAAGAGACTTCCACAGTCAGAGGATGAGCAACAACCGTCCTGGCGAAGGGCTTCTGGAGGCGACAGTCTGTCAGACTGAGTGCCCACGGTAAGGTCAGCGCTCACGCGGACTTGGCCAGTCATCTCAAGCCTTTGACAAATGTGGCGTGGTTCCAGCCAAACCCTTCAGCATTATGGAAAAGAGCAACTCCACTATGCTGGGCTGAGAATGGCTTATAAAGGAAGATAAGAGACTCAGGGGTAAGCAATGCATACGCCTATTTATGAACATTTTGTAAAGCTATCAAACTGCCAGCAAGGAACACTCTATAGCTTCATTTGGGGGCAAGCTCCAAATACCTAGATTTGCAGCAAAATAGGTTCTTGTGGGTTCCAGGATGGTAATGAATTGGGGAGGGGGACAGGAAAAAGGAGAGAAGGACATGAGGGTGTTTCAGTTAAGCCTTTAAAAGCTGACATCCTGCCAGCTCTACATGAACATTTTTGATCCAATGGCACATTTTACAAGAAGGTTATCGTGGCTTTACCCCAAATTTACCCTCTCTCAACTGCCTGGTGTCTTGCTGATTATGTGCTTGGTGGCAAGCCCACCTCGCCTCCCCACTATCAAAGGTGACCAAATTTCAGCCATACATTAGACATACTATACAGGATGTGAAGTGTTTGTCTTAGCTCCATCAGCATTCAAGAGAGAAGATGATCTGGCACCTGAAAATAGGACCTAATTTTATAATGCTTGCAAGAAAGGAGCAATGGCAAGCAGGTAGCTACCCTACAGTTGTCCCTTCAAAAAGGGACAACATGCTGCATATCTCTGGGACAATGTGCATTAAAATCTCAAAAGGAGGCTCTCAGAAAACAACATTATCTGGTAAAAAGGATCATTTGCTCGTTCTGGCAAAGTAGAATTTAGAGGTCGATGTAACCTTTCCAGAAGACTAGTAAGCCACATTAGAAAGGCATCAGACTTCAAAAGAGTAGCATGGTTTAGACAGATTCCATTGTCCAAGTGATTTTCAAGAATACAAAAAGTAGGTGGGGGGGGGGGAAAAACTATGACTCAAAAAAGAAAATTAACAGTTTTAACAAGTTCAGTTTTCTAATTCAGATGGAATTTCATATTTGTCTGCAGTCCACCTTATCTAGAAAACTGAAAGTATCAGCTTCACTATATTTGTCAACTGACATGTTGGTAGGAAAAACAGTTCAATTGCTACCTGTGAAGAGTAAGTAGTATGACTCAAGTCTGGAATTGGACACTTTCCTGGCCGTTTTACAATCTATGGGAAGAAACACCCCTGTATACAGGCACTGGAATATGATAAAGAGATCCTAGTTGGTGCCTGTAACTACACAAAAGAAGAGCAGGACAGATGAAATTTATCTAAGATTAAAACAGTGAACTAGTACCCTTCTAGGTAAAAACCATTTGATTGAGATGTGTTAGAGAATTTCGACGATACGATCCCCCTACCCGTTAGATCCCTTTAACTTAGCCAGCCTGCCCGCAAAACAAAAATGGGTAGAGGAAACCTTCACTCAAACTTGTGAAATGCTGGTATTCAGGACTAAACATCCCAATAATGAATAGCTATCTGAGGAGACAGAAAATAGAAGAAATATGGAAAATTAAACAAACTAAATCAGGTGAGAACAAATAACAGGCAAAGCAACACCAGAAGGGATAAGCTGTAAAGAATAAAAGGCCAAAAAAAGTTCTAGGAAAGATTAATGAGACTATAAACAAAATAGCAAAGATGCACAGGCCACTGCAGCACAAAATGATATGAAGATAACATACAGCATTAATTAGTGAACAGCTTTCAGGAAGAAAAACAATTATCAACCTATCGTTCAAGACAACAAAGGCAACTGAACAATGAAGACGTCAGAACAATTAAATATATGGAAGCAGTACTTTAGTAAAGTAATGGAAGGAGGTTAGATCAGTAATGGCGGCTCAGGCAGACCATGACCATCTAGAAGACATAAGAAAGAGATTCTACAATGTAGGAAACCAGAACCACTGAGTAACAGACGGGGGGGGTTCAAGGACTTTTCCTTAAACTGCATCTGTCCTATAGTTACAGCACATTTGTGGCAAACTCTAAATTCCCATTATCCCTGGTTCTTTAATGTGAGACAGGAGCTCCAGGCGAGCTAACTGTATGTGTCACTGTCATGCTCTGAGGTGCTCACCACAGGATTATAAAGAGACGCCAGAGAGGGTAGCGTACAAAAGGCCACCAGCGCAGCTCAGCATTGCTCCGATTTGCAGTTTCAGGACTGAGCCCAGGAAACAGAGGAATTTTCCTTCTAAAGCAGGAGAAGTTGCTGCTAAGAGAAAAGTGTGCTGCTGCTAAAAGCCTTCTGACTTGTATTGCAGTCCCCACACACCAACTAACCCACCCCAGTTAATTTCTTGAGAGTCATCTGATTTAGGGGCATTGAGGCAGATTGAAAGAGAAGGTGGTAGGAAACAAGTGTGGAAAGAGAAGATCCCAGACTGTTTGCCAATGAAGTGGAGGATTGGCTCACAATGGCGCCATTGCTGATAACCCTGAGGGAAGGCAGGTCAGCTAGAGATTGCGGTACTAGAACCATTTTACTGAAATCACCCCAGACAGTCCTCAGTTTGCTGTGCGGTATAGCAGGGCGTAGCTGATATACAGATTCAAGGAGCTGCAAACGTTTCCAGTGTGGGAAAAAAACAGTGGAGGAAGCCTCTTGTGCTATGGGAATGCTCTCCAAAATATTACATCCAGTCATAAAATGAAAAATTCCTTTGGCAGTCCAGAAGGTAGAAGGGACCAGGAGAAAAGAGGCATTCACCCTGCAGTGCCACAGTGTAAAGAGAAGCCAATTACCGAAAGCAATCTAGAAGCATTCCTAC
>ML685755.1:53444913-53461168 GCA_007922175.1 Pelusios castaneus
AGAGATCAAGTCTCCTCGATTGGAATAGACCCTAACAAGGTCAAAGCTGGTTCACATTTCTGAGGACCTCCCATCTTTTGTTCTTCTGACATCAGAAGCCTCCAGAGCTAAAAGCCTGACTTTCTAGAGCTAGAGCTGAAGAGCCAGACACTGTAGATGGGGAGGGGAAGAGTCGCATCCTTGGGATGGGCCAGCAAGGAAAACTATACCTTACACCATCTATTGGGTCATACATTAAGAAAGAGGATTATTATTTTTGCAATACTTCAGTCGCAGCCCAATCATGATCAGGGCCCAATTGATCTAGGGTCTGTACAAATACAGGCAGAGATAGTCCCTAACCTGAAGAACTGATGAGCTTTCATTTTCAAAACAGGTGGGAAATATAGAACTCTGCCTCTATTAACTGATTGAACAGGATTACTCATGAGCTACTACTTGTCTGAGAGCAATAGATCCAATGTAGTTTGAAAGGCACAATGGTTTAATGCAATAGCCTGACTGCTCTAGAGCTCCTCCTTAGGTCAGAAGGGATACAGAAACAGCTGGTCTCCACCGATCACTCAGGGCACATTACAAAATCACACCACACTTTGATAAAAACACAGCCCAACTGGCAGCTTGTAACCAAAAAGGACCCAGAACTGAAGAGAGGAAGTGATATTTTCCCAAGAAAGAAAGGCGTTGACAGAGCCATGTGCAAGATGTGCCAGGGGCTTCTCATAGCACTGGGCTGAGCTCCCCGCGTGAGAGTCATTTTCTCTCATGAATGAGCACAAAATAAGAACAAAAAGTCTGAGGTAAGATTGGGAGGGATGACAAGGCTGGCTGTGGAAAATTTAGACAGGAGCTTCAATCTCATATCTAAATGTGATGCTAACATGAAAAAGATTATGTAAATCTCCAGTACTTTTCTTTTTAGTAAGTAGCCTCTAAAACTGTAACCATAAAGTGTAGTATTTATTCCTAAAACCACTGACCCTATGCAAGACTCTCATAGCTCCTAGTACCAACCACTTCATGTGTGCCCCATCCTAGGGCTGTGGGCACTCAAAAGGGCTTTCCCTATAAGAGCCGCTCAGCACCAGAACTGGAAGCAGCGAGTCTGCATCTCCTGTACTCTCAGTAGCCTTTCACCAGTAGCCAGAAAGCATGGAGAAAGGAGCCATCTGACTCAAATACACAGGGATAAAAGCTGGACCAGAAGGAGGGAAAGTAGCAGCTTGGGACAAAGTCTGGGGACTGCTGCTGGCAATGGAGTTGGTGCAGGAAATAGGGTGAACCACTGGGAGACAGTAAAATTTGGGAAGACTTGGACTGGCTGGACAAGGAACTAGTGAGGCGAGAAAAGAGATTTGACAAGGAGCTGGGGTGCAGGAGACTAACAGGAAACATCTACCTAAAGAGTCTAGAATAAGGAGGCTGGAAGGGGAGGGGGAGACAGATTGCATGAGGCTCCTCAACAGAGAAAGACTGGGATGAGAGACCTGAGGAGCAAGGGTAGACAAAAAGAGAACGCTGGGGCAGGAACAAGTTGGAGATGACAGGTCTAAAGGAATCAAAGCCTGGGGTAAATTGGCAGACGAGTCTGTCCCCAACAAAAACACTTCTTTCTGAGCGTGGAATAGAATCCAAGATTCCTGAGTCTCACCCTTCCTCTGCTGAAAGCAAATAGCTGTGTGAGCCTCTGATAGTCTGCCACATCTCACTCTAATCCATACAGAAGCTAACAACCTAGCATTGCTATTAGCTGCTCCAGTAGGTCAGGTGGCAGAGGGCTATGTGGTGGACCTAAGAAGTTCCAAACCTACTGAAGACTACATCAATATACTATCCCGTGATGGAATTGAGTTTTTTCAGCTTCCTTTTCTAAAGTAGTCTAAGAAATTACACTACATTAAAAGAACATGTGTGTTGCAAAATCAAGCAAAGTTAGACAATGCCAAAATTAAGATGGTCTGTGAGGGAGAACTACTGGGGGGAGGGGGGAATCTCATGTGATTATGTATAATGCATATTCACAAGGAGGCCAAAACAAGATTGCACAAGCAACCCCTCTTCCGGTATTTCCTAACCTTGACTTGCAGCCTCCTTCTAGGAGTTTTTTTTTGGCGGAGTTTGCTTACCATTACTAGAAGAAAAGCCCCTAACTTTTCTAAGTTGTGTTTAGGAAGTTGGCTGTCACCGCCTACTGGTAACAGAAGCTGCATGAAATGGGAATAATTCTAGGCAACAGATAATGTCATTTTGCATAGCACCTTTCACAGAATCAATTTTTCTTGTCCACTTCCCTTCTCATGCATTCTGCTCAACTAGCAAGAGACTATGTTTCTGTCCCTTCTTAGTTATTCAACAGTTAGCACGAGAATCTGTTTCTCGCTTTAGTTCCATCCAGATGGAATAGATTTCCTAAATCTACAGGCACAGACCTCAATTTCTTCATCCCTCTTTCAAAAAATATTCTGATGGTGCTATTTAACTCTGTGATGCATTTTGAAACATTGTTTCTATGAAAGATGCTATATAAGATATCTGTTGCCTAAAATTATTCCCATTACATTGCACTTCAAAGGAATCGTATTACATTATTTTCAAAGCATAACAGTTTACTTAAATATTTTATTGCCTTATTGATAAGAATATATTTTGTGCCATTCATTGCACCTTGAATGTTAATGAATGAAGCCACAAGATCCCTGTGAATTGTGTCAGCATCCTGTACCCCTACGTTCACCCTTTTTTCAAGACTATGGTAAATTTCATATAAAGTATGCCTTGAGAGGTATCATTTGAGAACTTATAATTTATTGATGATTATTGTCCTGGCAAAATATGGGGGAGGGGGGGAGGGGCAGCAACATTTTAAGGTTATAGAATTCTACTGTATGATATTACTAAAGACATGTTCTAAGACTAGGAAAGAATCCCAAACCAGTTTCCCAGAGGCAAAAGGTCAGCCGATGCCTCAGCCAGTGTCAACAAAATCACCTGGTTAAGTGCCAGGCAAAAGGATGTGGGTGAAAATCTACATCTTGACAAAGAAGCAGCTGGAGTTCTCATTTGCACGAATTTTGTATCTCCTGAACCTGAGCTGGAAATGATTCTCAAAGAAGAGCAAAGACTGAAAAAGCAAAGAACCAATGGCCCAAATTATTCCTCCATCCTCTCTGCCCACAGCATCCCCAACACAAAGAACAAAGGAAACCCCTTTGGACTGGGGAGGGATTCTATTTGCAAGATTCATCCTATAAGACTGCTAAAACATGGCGTGAGACAGACCAGACCTTTGCTTTGAATTCACTCTGCCTTTTTAAGGCAAGTATTAGTTATTTTTTACTTTTATTTACTTGCAACCAATTAAGACTTTCATGCTTCATTACTTGTAACCACTTAAAATCTCCCTCTCTCTGTAGTTTAATAAACGTATCTTTTTGTTTTATCTGGACCAGTGTGTTTGTACTGAAGTATTTAGGAAGTTTCATTTACATTATCAGGATTTGTGTATATCATTTCCTATTACTAAAATGATGACCTTTATATCAGCTTGTATTACTTTCATTCCTCAATCCAAGTAAAGAAAATCTCATTTGGGTGGAGGGGAGGGGAAGGAGGAGATGTGAAAACCCCTAAGAATTAGATGTAATGAAATTTAGGAATGCTTTTAGTCCTTTGGCTCATTATATAACCAATTTTAACACTGCAAACTCTTTTTTGGAATCCACAACTCTGTCTAGATTGTTATTAGTCCTGCTTTAGTCAGAAAGCAGCAATATGATTCTTCTCTGACAAGAAATACCAGCATAATTTATTGCATTATTACTCCTCTGAACTGAAAGCAATTAATTACCTCCACCAGGATGCACAAGTGAAAATTCATCAGAGGAAAGCAATGAAAAACATACCTACTGCTTTAAAATAATAGGTGCTTAATGGTTTTTGGTTTTTTGTTTTGTTTTTTGTTTGCTGGCTAATCTAGAGCATCTTATAAATGACTCAAGATTGGTTATCAGCTGCAAAACCAGTCGCCCACCCCTACCTTATATTATTCTATCATCTGTAATCTCCTTTGAGGACAGGAAGAAAAATCTGCAACATTCAACAAAACACAAAAAGGATGCATAATTTGCCCGTCCTTGGCACAATAAAATTAGTATAAAATATATGGAGAAAAATATGATGAATGTGCATACAGTTATTGGCTAGGTTACTTGTGCTTCTCTTTTTTATTGATACACCATAACCTTCTTGAAGAAATAGTAACATTTTACTGTAAAAAGAGGAGTGTGACCTGATGCTACGCTGCATTTGTGCAACAGAGAATATGACCCATTCTTTTTATTGGAGGGAATTCCAATGTGAGAGAAAAAAGGAGGCTCTCTAATGTAACATGCACAGCATAATGACCATATATCAGGCTATATTTTGTAAAGCAAAATGTCCTCCACTGAGTGCATTTCAAGCTCTTACAAACAACGCCTTCCAGCAAGTTCAAGGTTAAAAAGAGAAAGAGAGGAACTGTATTTTTATGTGATTAATAAATTGTGCATGCATGTAAACGATAGAAACAGAGCTAACTCATTACATTTATTTCTGCTTTTCAGAATTATTCACATCTGTATGATTCAGTAATTGTTTTTTCTATAAAGTTATTGGAGTAATTTTGCTCGGTATATTCCCGATCAATTCTTCCTCTCAAGGGCACAGTTGAAAAGTGATATTTGAAAATGGCCCCTGATAGATTGCATGGTTAGTCAGCAGCAGAGACAAACAACCTAATCCAGCACAAATTAGTTCGGCTGCCAGCAATAGTTTTATACAAAGATGTAAATTATGTTGTCAAAATCGGTTGCTTTCTAGCTTGCTGCTCAGCTAACAAGAAACCACTTTGGCTGATAAAGATGAACACTAAGCTTTTCTCGCTTACAAATTTGCAAATCTGCCATTTCAGCATTCTGTTAGCCACAAACAAACAGCCCACTATAATTGCTTCCTTTTTTCTGCAATGGTATTTCTTTAGACTTTAAAGAAAACCCTTGTGGCACTTCAAAAAATGCCAACCAGAACAGGACACACCACACTTATTTTTTTAAACATTCCCAACAGAATCACAAACCCACAACGCTAGAGTGACCAGATGTCCAGATTTTATTAGGACAGTGCCAATATTTGGGGCACTCTCTTATATAGGGGCTTATAGCCCCTCACCCCTGCCCTGATTTTTCACACCTGCTAGCTGGTCACCCTACACAAGGCCCAGATACAAATCACAACTAGGCATGCCAACAATTCACAGGCTCACGGTACATGGCATCCAGTAAACTCCAGAATACATTGCAACTGTTTTAATCAATAGAAAAATACAAACATATTTTAATGTCCACTAGAGTGTCTTTGGAACAGCAATGGTTTGACAATGGTCCATCTAGACTTGTTAGTTTGCAAGCTGCTATTATGGGTGACAAATCACATAAATATTATTCTACCTTCCTGCCCTTTTTAAAGGTAAGCTCGATAGATCTAACGTTGGTAAGAAAATAATAATGCATTATAACTGTAATTATATCCAGTGTAGTTCAAATAAATTATAAATTACAAATTACAATTACCCTTTAAAGTTGCTAGTCACACTGTTTGCTTTAAAATTAATTGCAGGTGCTCGAGTGTTTTATTACACCCCCAAAGTTGTATATTTGAAATAACAGTGCAGATGATTCCTGTTTATTTGTTAAATTAAAGCTTTGTTGGTAAAATTACATCTTAATTAATATTGTGGGTACTGTATAACAAAATAGTTTACCTTGTGCATAATTTATTTCCACACGTATATCTCAGCACAGCTCTAAGGCAGCTAAAATAAAATATTCCTCCTTTGCTGGCATTTTTCTAAATAGCAGTTCACTAAATCAATATTATTCACTTGGTATTTTTAAAAGCAGTGTATCTTAATAATTACACAGCATTAGAGGAGGCAATAATTTTACTTGCTAAGCATATTAAATTTAGCGAGCCATCAGTCAAATAGTTTGTTCTTCTTCAGAATTTGTAAGCAGTGAGTGAGAGAGTTTGGAATCATGTTACTTTGGAATAAATGTCACATATAGTTTCGGAATGTGTATGTGACTCCCTAAGCAAGCACACTGCCATATATCTTTATTAGTTTCATTGGTCAGTGCAGTGACCAGCTGTTTATTCTCATTACTCAAGACAAGGTGAACCATTTGGCACAGACTGCAATCACAGCTAAAAACATATGACTTTGCAGAAAATAAAAATTGTAGACAAGGCTACATACAGTATTGTATACACTACCAGAATAAGATTTTTTTTTCCATTGCTGTCTCCAGCTTCCTGTTTCCCAGGTATGCCAAACCACAAACCTTTAACAGCTCAGTCTTTTTCCTTGTTGATTTAGTATCAACAAACATCATTTCTATATTAATCATTTTTTAAAGTCCTTGATGAATCAGGTTATGCAAACTGAATAATGGTCCAAGAGCCAAAAGGCACCACACAGAAACCACCCCCCAACCCTGATACACAGAATCAAATGTCAGGATTTTTTTCCCTCCATACTCCAGTACAGTTTCTCCACTATTCTCAGAGAAAATATTTCATTCAATATATGACAACAGTTTGAAGAACACATTCCTTTAATCCGTGCTTGGGATCATCAAATTCCTGGTATATTAAAAACTAGACAATTGCCATTTGGAGGAAAAGCTCCTATCGTAGACCTCCACCACACAGACTCCCAGTTAGGACATAAAGCAACTTGCCTCTAGAGGAAACAAAAGTGAAATTCCTTTTCCCCGTCCCCTTCTGTGGTAAATTTTAGGCTCATCCCCCATATTCTATGAGTCTCATAGAAATAGAGCTGTACATCCTTTTTTGTGCCTGAATACTCATAAGCAGCAGGGCCTACAAGAAGATAGAGAGCTAGGGACATATGAATGTCCTCTTTCCAAAACCTCAGCGAATCTGTCCCTAACCAGATATTCAGTGGAAATCTGCAATGCCAGCTGGCTAGTGACTGTTGCAAGTCCAATGATGAGACCAACATTTCATAGGACCGTTGCCAGCAGATCGAGGGATGTGATTATTCCCCTCTATTCGGCACTGATGAGGCCACATCTGGAATATTGTGTCCAGTTAGGGGCTCCCAACTACAGGAAGGATGTTGACAAATTAGAAGGAGTCCAGCAGAGGGCAACGAAAGTGATTAGGGGGCTGGTACACATGACGTAGGAGGAAAGACTGAAGGAATTTGTCTTATTTAGTCTGCGGAAGAAAAGATTGAGAGGGGATTTGATAGCAATCTTCAACTACTTGAAGGGGTGCTCCAAAGAGGAGGGAGCTAGGCTGTTCTCAGTAGTAACAGAGGACAGAACAAGGAGCAACGGTTTCAAGTTGCATCTGGGGGTGGGGGGAAGAGGGTCGAGGTTGGATATTAGGAAAATCTCTCTCACTAGGAGGGTGGTGAAACACTGGAATGGGCTACCTAGAGAGGTGGTGGAATCTCCATCTTTGGAAACATTTAAGGCCTGGTTAGACAAAAGCCTGGCTGGGATGATTTAGTGGGAGTGGTCCTGCTTTTAGCAGGGGGTTGGACTAGATGACCTCACGAGGTCCGTTCCAGCCCTAAAAGTCTATGATTCTATAATAGTTAACAGATGCCTTCTTAAAAATGTTAAGATGTGGGGAGGGTCTTCAAGTAGTGGTATCCAGATACTATGGTGTCTGGGGCAACATGAACACCTCTGACACTAAAGGTATGTCTATACTTCAAGCTGAAGGTATAATTTCCAGTCTGAGGAGATTTAACCTGTGCTTGCTCTGGTTGAGCTACTGTGCTAAAAATATAAGTGTTGTCACCATGGCACAAGCAACGTAAGTACATACCCATCAGAAATAGTAGGCACATAATTCCTGAATGTAAGAATTATATCACCATTCCAAAGTGTAGATGTCCCCATAGAGGAGGAGAAAAAGATACAGGGAGAGGAATTTGTGGAGCAAGAGGTGGTGTTTTGAGATGAAAGAAGAGGAAAGGAGCTGGGGAAGGAGATGGACAGGGAAACCAGAGATGAAAGAATAAAAGGCCACAAAGGAAGGAATGAGGCAGCAAGAGGATGGAGGTAGAAAAGGAGATGGGAAGTGTGAAGTGAAGGGTATGCAAGCAGCTGAACAGATGGCAGGGGAGGGCACATAGTTCCAGGGGATCTAACAAGAAAATCAACAAATAACATAAGGGTGATAGATGGTTGGCACACCAAGGCTGGCTCCCAGAACCAATATCTAATGGTATCTACCATATAGGATTTGTGTGGTACCTATTTAAAGAAATATTGGAAACCCAGATTTGAGACAAGAAGGAAAGAACAGAAGATATATTTGGCATTCAAAACAAACTAAAGAACCAACAATTGGCTGCTCATTCTCTATCAACTTCCAGAAACTTGTCACATATTTTGATTTCCAGAGTGCATGACCGTACATACCCATTCAAACTACACACCAGGTTCTGTCTTGGTGAATGAAACTTAAGGGACATTTCCTCTATCGGCCATAAGCATACAGCCTAGTACAATTCCTCAGCACCTTTACCAACACAGCAGTTGTCCTGGCAGCAGACTTGAGGAGAGAAGGAATGTCTGCACATCCAGAACACTCTTTACTTCACCCAGAACAACTGCCTGGCTAAATGAGAAATATCCAAGCACAAGAAGATATATCAAAAACAAGAGAATCAATCTTCCTAGAAAAGATTATCTCAGTGCTTCAGGTTCAAGGGCTCTCTCAAATAGAGGCAGATCTGGTGTCAGTGGCTATGTCTACACTTACTAAAGTTAGTTAATTCAAACTAACTAATTCAAACTAATTTTAGTTAGTTCAAATTAGCAAATTGCATTGAGTTCAATGGGCCGGTTAGTTCGAACTAAGCAATTAGTTTGAACTAACATGGCCACATTGGTTAATTCGAACTAACTAGCTCGAATTAACCCTTAGTTCGAATAGCATATTTGAATTTATTAGTTCGAATTAAGGAAACCCTTAATTCGAACTAATGAAAGCCTATCTTCAAGAAAGGGAAAAAGGAGGACCCGGGGAACTACAGACCAGTCAGCCTCACCTCAATCCCTGGGAAAATCATGGAGCCGGTCCACAAAGAATCCATCCTGAAACACTTGAAGGAAAATAGAGTGATCAGGAACAGTCAACATGGATTCACCAAGGGCAAATCGTGCCTGACCAACCCGATTGCCTTTTATGATGAGATGACTGGATTTGTAGATGCGGGAAGAGCCGTTGATGTGGTATACCTCGACTTTAGCAAGGTTTTTGATACAGTTTCCCACAGCATTCTCGTCAGCAATTTAAGGAAGTATGGGTTGAACAAGTGTATCGTAAGGTGGAACACTCGTAAATAAAGAGCACAGCTGGGCAGTGAACTAACATCAGAGTGTAGGACCACAACCAAAGGGGGTGAATGCCAAACCTTTTACACGGCCCTTTCAAATTTAGTTCAAGAGTCAGATCACTTCCATGTAGCACGTTTACAAGGACTAGTCAGCTTTGGAGGGAATGTAGTCCAGTCTTTCAGGAAATGTATGTGTAAGCTCAGTTGGTCAAAGAACAAGAACCTTCTTCTGAAATTAAAGACTACTCCACAAAAGCAATAGTGTGATGAGAGTAGTTAGTGTTAGACAGACTGATTGGGGCTGCATGAGCCGATGCCATTTTCAACAAAAAGAACACCGTAAACTGCTATTCCTAAGTAGTCCGGCCTACATATGTTGGTGATGAGTGCCAATTTTCAAGCGCTGCTGTTCTGAGCTACTCTAAGACAATGCAGGACAAAAAACTTTTTCTTACCCATTATTTTGGTTTGTAGTCTTCCCATAGTACTGCAGTCATACAAACTGGTGGGCAAATTGTTTTCATCTTGCTAGGTCTAAGGGACTTTACGGTTAACAATGTTGTTAACAAAAATGTACAAAGTTCTTCACCTTCGTGGCACATCAGTTCAAATTCAGACCAAAACTGGTAGTGACTAAAAATCCTGACCATATAAATGGTTCTTGGCAGACTACCGTATATGAAGTGAGCTATCAGTTTTATTCTAGTTCTCATATTCTTACAGAAGGAAAGCTAGCCATCTTATTCTAGTTCTTAAAGGGCAATATTTCTGTACAGTCCTACAACAGACAGATCAGTAGGACTAGGACTTCATGGGCATACATTCCTAGGTTGCCTCTGAGTCAGAACTGAATTACATAGGCAAGCTTTTGGAAGCTTGTCTTCTCAGAGCCCTCATGGCATTTGTTCTTTGGAGAAAGAGAGTGTTGAGTATTGTCAATTCGGAACCTTTTACTCAAGCACCACTGTATCTGGTACTAGTTAAGTTTAACTCTGAAAGTAACAGTGTAATTACTGCTTCATTAACTAATAGTAGAATAATAGATGGTAAGTCCATTTGTTTGGGTTGGTATTGTTTTTCACCCCAAAACAAAATTCAATTACCAGGAATACAGTTGCATACAGGTAAATGCGGTCATTGCTATAACCCAGAACATTATCATAAATTGTATCTCTGAGTACAGATAATGGTTTGGGGGGGGGGCTGAGGGGGTTAATATACCTTTAGCAGTGTAAACCTTTCTGAAATTAGGCTGCAAAGCCATCAATGTTGACATCTGTTAGGAACGTAGCTGGTAAGTGCTACATGTTCCTCTTTCTCTAGTCAGACTGAAGGTTTTTCATTTGGGGGTTCTGTTTGTTAGTGTTTAATGAAGGTTTTATCCCTTTGTCTGGTTGTGGCTATTCAAGGAACAATGAAGAGTATGTTTCAGTGGCTACTGCACTTATTTCCCACAATAGTTATTTTCTTCCTCAAACACCACAGAGACAATGCTTTTCAAAAATGCTTCTTGAGGGGGAAAAATATGTACCACAGAAGGGTCCTCACATTTTGCTGATGTCCCATGATTACAAGGTGTCCACGTCCAGTCATCTATCGCATTATTCAAAAATTCAACATAAAAATGTTGAGTGAATAGCAAAGCTATTACTCAGTGAAAATGTATTACCATCATCTGACCTGTGTTTTGAGTCACCAGATAAGTGCTTACACACAGGTACCAACATCCAACTGAGAGCTCTTTTTCCCTTAGAGGAAAAATAATTCTGGCAGGCAGGGAAAGAGTAGGGTATTTTATTCACCCCACCCTGAATCCCCTAGATTGTGGTATGGAAAAAACAATGGCTTTTCTGAGGCACAGTGCAGACAAGGCAGCTCTGAAAAAAAAATAATAGCCATGATTAATGACAACGGGCTAGAGGAGAGTTGGGACACAGCCGCCACATATATCATCCTTTCCCATCAGTCTCTGCTCCTCCTTGCCCCTCTTCCTACTACCAGCAAGGCATTATAAAAATGTCTTATCTGCTTTTGACTTTTTTTCTGAAATAGCAGCCCTGCCAGGAGAGAGAGAAAGAGAAAGAGAGACAAAGAGGCAATAGGGTGAACAAGAAAATGGCATGTAAAATAACTATAAGATATTCCAGGGGAAAATGTGCAAGCTGAAATCATTCAAGATTTCAGCAATTTGACTCTTCACATGCTGAAGCCACATTTTCAAGGTCTTATCTGCCATATGGTTCCCTGTTTGGATGATTTATTAGGTGTAGAAAGCACACTGATAAATTTTACTGCATTTCCCTGAATAGGCAACCTATGGTGTCAATAACAAAGCTCAGGCCGCTTTAATGAAAACTGTAAGCACCAAAGGGTAACCATTTATTTATGAGTCGCTATAGTATTACTAGGACAAAATTTATCTTCCCTTCTCACGCACTCTGCAGAAACCAAATCTGGTCAAAGAAACGGAGATCACATCCATATGTCAGTAACTTACCAACATCTCTCCTGAGTGGCTTTGGGCTTGTTTCTGAACAAATAAATTGCTACATTCTAATGACTAATTTTTATATAAAGAACTTTTTTTTTAATTTCAATAACCTTGTTTACTAAATTCTACTGGTGGCAATTCACATCTCTGCAAAAGAGAAAAGTTTCCCAAGACAAAAGAATACTAGGGTTATGTTATTCCTTTGTTATTCCTATCCTTATTTTCTTTATTAGTTTTCAAATGTTTACAGAAAAGTTCCCTGAAACAATCATGTTAGTTATTTGAGGTTTAGCAGTAGATGAGTGGATTGTCAAAATCACTCCAGAGAGTCTGGAAAAAAAAAAGCCATAAACAAATGACAGCTTGTAAAAGAGGTCTGATGCAAAAGCACTGTTTATTGTTCCATCAAAGGATTCAGAAAGATTCATGGGCTGACACTTTGGCCTTAATTCAACAACCATAAAACTCTTAAAATATCTTATATGTATGTTTCTGTACATGGATTTTTTTATGGCCTTCACATTTAGTTTAAAAGGAATGTGCATCAATTGATCTCCAATTCATATACTGAACATTACCTATGTATTTTGCTCATAATTCAACAGGACTGTATAGATTTTTTTTTTTTTTTTTAACTATTTTTAAGTTGCTATTGTAACTACCATTTGGAAGGCAAACCTTTTGTTACTTCTTCTGCATACACGCTGGTTTGGTACTTGGGGCTGATCAAGAAGAGCAGGACTGATGGAATTTTTTTTCCTTTGTCTCTCCCCCTCACACCTCTCCCCCACTTTTCCCTCCTTCTACAATAAATCAATAAAATTAAATTTACATTTAAATTGAAGTCTTTAGTACAGTAGAGTATAAATATTCACATGTACATAGCTGGTAACATTTTGGGCCTTCCAATCTTGAGTTTCCAGTTAAACCAAAAGATTTGAAG
Organism: Pelusios castaneus; assembly: GCA_007922175.1. Lineage (NCBI taxonomy): Eukaryota > Metazoa > Chordata > Testudines > Pelomedusidae > Pelusios > Pelusios castaneus. The sequence goes on from ML685755.1 coordinate 53,457,766, forward strand.
AATTATGCCTTACCATCTGCATTAATTTCAATTCTACCACTACCTTCAATGAAAGAATAGTAAGATCAAGGCTAAAATACCAAATGTTCAAAAAGTCTGGGAAGCTACTGAGCACCTGTGAAAACCGTGCCATTTCATCCAGGTGCATAAATGAGAACGGCTAGATGGCAAACTCCTGAGGAACCTGGCCCTGAATGTTCAGCTTTTAACTCAAATCCATAACATGTTATTGGTACATAGGTGTCCGTTTTATTATAACCATAAACTTGAGGACTACAGCACCACTGAACAGTTCTAGTTACAAGTGACACACACTCCCTGGCAAAAGGCCAAATAAACACAAACATTCTAGTTCTTGGGGTACACAATACAAATGTGTTTAAAGGCATTTTAAAGAGTATTTAAATAGTTTTGTTTTGTTTTGTTTTGTTTTTTTAAGGTTTCCCGCACTAATTTTGGCTCTCAACCTCAGAATGACTTTCTTTAAAAGTGAAATGACTGTTTAAGTCTCATTCTGGCCCTTTACACCTGTTCACACCAAAGTCACCACCTAATACAGAATCTGGGTCCATCCCTATTTGGCCAGGTTGGTCCCTGAAATGTTGGAAAGCAAAGACTGAGAAAGGGTCAGGTAACTAACTATATTTTCTGTATCGCAAAACACCCTCTCTCTCTCTCACTCACAATAGCTTTTTTAAAAGAGCTGTAAAATAGCTTTTAAAAAACCAAAACAAAAAATATCCAATTGCTATACAGATTTTCTTATCTCACAATTATGTAGTGAGGCTAGATGCATGCATGTTTGTTAAGCACTTTGAACTCCCAAGCAGAAGCTTATCCAAATGCAAAGTACATGATATATACTCAAATGGGGGTGGCCTCTCTAACATAACCAGCTAGAAATAAAAATAATATATCCATGTATAAATTTGGTACTTCGGAAAAGACAATACTTCTACCTCAGTATAAATCAAATTCATATTACATAATGTTGTTCTAGCTTGTGTTATAATTGACTAGAAAAAAAAAAAAAGGACCTGCCTCCACCCTTCCGTTAGCATAAATGGGAAACTTTATAGTGAATGGAATTACACCAGTGAAAACATTCTAGAAAGCAAACAATGGGGTATACTGTTTTTATTATGGGTAGATAGTAGTTACAAGCCACAACTTTACAGTATAGAGACCTCACATATGTTATGAGCAACAAAGCCATACTCATTCATATGCCGAGCATTTGACAAGAACTAAGGTGTTGTGCACACACAAACATACTTGTTTATCCCGCAAAAAGAGTTCCTTAAAATGTGATTACTTCCTCGTACCTCCACCCAGAAAAGGTCTCCTGAGAATAACAGAAACTGATTTACAGAGCAGATTTATTTGTGAATGACATAACCTTCTGTCATAGTCTTTTAATAAGTCAGTTTTATGGAGTAAGAAATGAATGGACTGCAGCAATTTAAATCAACAATCCTTTTTATTTGCCTTTCCACTGCCAATACTGCAAATTTTCCCCTTGATGGGGAAAATGCATGTCAACCTATTTTTAGACGTACATTAATGCAAGGGCTAGAATACATGGGCTACAAAGACTCGGCATAGTGTATAAGAAACAGCACACTTTCCTTAAAGTACAAAGTTTGTTTTGGAATTGTTTGGGTTTTTTTTGTTTCAAACCACACAACCAGTTGATTTCTTCTTTTTAACAAGCCAAGGTGATTACTTCATAGCTGAAATATTTGATGACTAAAACATCTACACCACCACCAACTTTCTAAAAGAAAACTTTAGCCTGCACAGCTTTTACTCCTTCCTTCTCTCCCATTGAATGGAGATGAGAGCTGACATACAAGTAGACTACTAGGCAGCTTCCTTGGACTCGGGAAGAATCACTTGCCTGGTTCCTGAAGCCCACCTTCTCCTCCCATATGAATTACCAACTCACAAAATGAAGCAGTCAACCTGGGCCCTCTATATCGCACCTTAAACATTACATAACTATGCAACATTACCTGAGAAATTTGGGGACCATTTACCGAGCTGATGCCAAGGATCTGCCCTTTATACCTTGCAGTCCCCCCATTTGTTGGCCTACCAATCTGTCTCTTATCCTACACTCAGGATACAAGTTCTTCAGGCATGGTCTTTATGCATTTGTAGAGCACCTAGCACAAGAGTTTCAAACCTATTAACACAATACACATAAAAATACACCCTTATCCTCTCCCAGTGCAGTAGTTGTGGGTGTTCAACCTCTCTGAAAATAAAGCCATTTACATAGATGCCTGTTCCAATGGTGGCAGAACAGGTGCCAACACATGCGGAAGCCTCAGGTCAGTTCACTTGTATATTTACTCTATATCAAAGTAACTGTTAAATGCATAAGAGTGTATTTGGTGTTTACATTTCATGAAAATAAATGGGATGTTACATGCATTGTTTTCACTTATCTGTAATGGAGTAGCAAATATTTACACTGGATGTATCCTGTAACTAAATAACCCATCAAAAGAAAAAGCAGCCTTGTAGAATGCAAGTGAAGAACTTTAACTCAACAGTGCTAATTTCAAAGCCAGGGATCAGTGTGTGTAATGTTGGGGGGGTCAAAGACTCTAAATGCCTTCCCGTCCTCCATCATGAAGGAAAAACCCACATGGGTAGTGACCTTGTCCGCTTGTTTTCTGTGAGAAAAAGATGGAAGTACAGATTCAAGGAAAGATCCCACCTCTCTAGACTGTTTCAATCCTAACCAGGCAGAATAGCTGAATAAGAAGACAGATTCCAAGAGTTATTCTAGGCAGCCCTGAGACTTTTGGAAAACTGGCAAATTGCTACATCTCTTCTACCATTTGGAATTATAATCTTACTCACCTGTACATATATTTTACCTGCTTTAACCTCTCAATAGATCATTTCCTTTTGTTAACCAATAAACCTTTTAGCTACTGCATCGCTACTGTTTTGGAGGTTAGGGTTTGGAGAATGCCAGCTGTTACTCCTTCTCTCAAAGTATTTTGTACTGATTATACTGCAAAACTTCTATAAGGTAACTGAAGATGACAAAGCAACAATATGCTTATTTGAAATGCTGTCAGAGACCTTTTAGGTCTTCGGTATAACCTGGAAAATTCTTGGTCCTGCTTCACATAAGTCCACCCAGAAAACTGTACTTTATATATTTGGATCTTTAAAATAGATGGAGGAGTCAAAGGGAAAGCTCTCTGCCTTGGGTTTGTTTTTGTGCTTTCAGTGTCCTCTTAATACACACAAATGCTTCAAGTAATTTAACCTATTACCACCCTTGACATTCCAGAAGAGTTTAAAACTTAGGGTTATGAAAGTGTTTCCAACTTAAAGAAAGAAAGAAAGAAAGAAAGAAAGAAAGAAAGAAAGAAAGAAA
>ML685755.1:53461178-53473567 GCA_007922175.1 Pelusios castaneus
AAAGAAAGAAAGAAAGAAAGAAAGAAAGAAAGAAAGAAAGAAAGAAAGAAAGAAAGAAAGTCTAAGGACAGAAAAGGGTATTTCACTCTTTTTATGAGGCTGTTCTTGAGAGCTAAGCAATTTCTTATAAAAAACAAAAAATATTGAGAATGGAGAAAGTTATTCATTCCATAAAGTTCTGTCCCTCTTAATAATTCATTTCTCCAACTATAGCCCTTGATGGCTTCATAAATGACCCACATGGCAGCTAGTGAACAGCTTTGTCCAGTAGGCTATTTCAAACCTATTGAGGGTGTTTATGATGGGTAGTTAGATTTCAACTATACAGCAGCCAAGATCTATACAAAGAGAATCTTACATCATACAGCTTTATATCAAACGTTTATATATCTGAAGATCACAAAATTCCAGGTACACGCAGCTTGACCTTTACATTCTTCAAAAAGTCATTTTTTTAAAAGTGAAACAATGGCAGGTTAAAAATTTAATGCAAAGCATGGGATTATTATTCTGTGAGCAGAGGGCTGCTGATGTATAGGCAGGGAAATAAAAGAGAAGGGTTTTAAAATACATTTCTCAGAAACAAAATCCCCAAAATAAAATCCCATTAACTACCCTGCCCCATTTTCTTTGTATAATGTATTTGCATGCATTATGGAATTTTAGTCTTGCAACTGAAGGGAATATAAAGCTGAGTGTGTATCTTCATTTTTGGAAGATGGGGTAAAAATTTGAGTACAAGCAGCAATGAGAAGTTATGTTAGCTCCGATAGGGTACTACACCTTTTAGGTTTTTAATGATCATGATGTGGTCACTATTCATTTTTCCATTGCGTTACTTCTTTAAACATTTTATTAAAAAGCTATAAACTGAAGTACTTCTGTTCCATCTGATTCTAAATTGGGTTTTGCTTGTGTACTTTATAGTGATATATTTCATACTATGATCTTAGACACCAAGCCACTACAGTCAAACTGTTTATATATATATTTTCCCAGTACTCCACAGAATGAGTAAAGTAGATCATTGCGCACTGTGGGGTAACAAGCCTGGTGGACAGACGGAAAGTGGTTGATGTGAAATATCTAGATTTTAGTGAGGCTTTTGATACGGTCTCGCATCACCTCCTCATTAACAAACTAGGAAAGTACAACCTAGATGAAGCTACTATAAGATGGGCGCAAAACTGGTTGGATAACCGCTTTTGGAGAGTGGTTATCAATGGTTCACAATCATGCTGGAAGAGTATAACGAGCGGGGTACCACAGGGATCGGTTCTCAGTCTGATTCTGATCAATATTTTCATCAGTAATTTAGATGATGGCATAGACAGTTCACTTACATAGTTTGCAGACGATACCCAGCTGGAAGGGGTTGCAAGTTTTGGAGGATAGGATGATTTGGACAAACTTATGAAATGGTCTGAGGTAAAGAGAATGAAATTCAATAAAGACAAATGCAAAGTGCTCCACTTAGGGAAGAACAGTCCATTGAACACATACAAAATGGGCAATGACTGCCTAGGAAGGAGTACTGCAGAAAGAAATCTGGGTGTCATAACTGAAAACAAGTTAAATATGAGTCAACAGTGTAACACTGTTGCAAAAAAGCAAACACCATTCTGGGATATATTAGGCCTCAACTGGAGTACTGTGTCCAGTTCTGGGTACCTCATTTCAGGAAAGATGTGGTCAAACTGGAGAAAGTCCAGAGAAGAAGAACATGAATGATTAAAGGTCTGGAACACTTGACTTATGAGGGAAGATTAAAAGAGCTGGGTTTGCTTAGTCTGGAAAAGAGGAGACAGAGGAGACACGATAACAGTTTTCAAGTATCTAAAAGGTTGTTACCAGGAGGAGGGAGAAAAATTATTCTCCTTAACTGCCGATAAGACGACAAGAAGCAATGGGCTTAAATTACAGCAAGGGAGATTTAGGTTGGACATTAGGGAAAAATTCCTAACTGTCAGGGTCATTAACCACTAGAATAAGCTGCCTAGGCAGGTTGTGGAATCTCCATCATTGGAAATTTTTAAGAGCAAGTTAGACAAACACTTGTCAGGGATGGTTTCAGATGGTACTTGGTACTTGCAGGGGACTGGGCTCAATGACCACTCATGGTCCCTTCCAGTTTCTATAATTGGCTAGTGGGTGTCAGGGAGCTTAGTGATTTGTCTACCGCAAGGTTATTGAAAAACAAGTCTACAATGATTATGCAAATCTGGTGCCCAATCAATGACATAAATCGTAAGAGAAAGCTGTACAAATATACCAGTATCTCTGAAGTCTGGCTAACACAATTCAGTATTATTCTAATTCAAAACTTGAGTTGAAGTGAACCACTCCACCAAAAGGGCCTAACTACCATCATGGAGTTGCACCACATTGTACAAAATTGTACAAATCAACTGTACAATTGTACAAAATCAACTAATATATGTGCCCATAATAGCACAGTAGTAGAATTTAAAAGATACATGAGGGAATGCACAATTCGTGTTTAGCACCAAGTTGCTTTTAAGTATGTAATAGACCAATATATTGTCCAGTTACATTATTCTCCTATGACTTTTTTGTAGAGTACTTTGAAGATGTACATCACTGAGTACAACAGTACTGTCAACGGTGGTCATGAGAGTCTTCATTGTTCTCTTTCCTAATTTCTATCCATCATTTAACTAGCATGATGGGGTGGAATGAAGTCTTCTCAGTTCTTCATTTGGTTTCTGTGGTCTAATACTCACCATGAGTTTGACCACAGCTCTTAGGTTTGAATTTGAAGGGACAGACATGCCTTTCAGTAGCGATAACCACCACAAGATACCCTCACTAGATTCATCGTTCTGGCTGAGGCAAGGTCCCGTACTTCCACGCTATAAAATATGCAGCTTCTTGGAGCTACTGAGGAGAGGTGAGTGAGTTGCTAGGACCACCCATGATGGGTGCATCTGTTTATTATACAGAGGTGCTAAAATGAGTAACTGTAGAAGAAATGGACAGGTTGCCGAAGAACACTCTAAAAAAAAAAAAAAAAAGAAGGTAGACAGGCTAGGCCAGTAGGTCTCAAGCTAAGCAAGAGAAAGCTTGCTCACTCTGAACAGAGATGAGATGAAAGCCAGGCAGTCCAACACGAAATCTCAGAGGCTATAATGCTATCATTCACATGTGTGGCCAGAAGAACACCTGTCACCAGAGGGAGCCAAGACTGATGGGGACCAAGAAGCTATGGCCGGAGCAGCAGAAATTTTCACAGATGTTAATGGTGCAGCAAGCAAAGGTGACGCTGGAGAGGGTGGGAGCAGAGTACAGCAGAGATGGCTGTCAGGAAGCCCAAAGATGGAGAAATAGAAGAAATATCAAAAGAAGCAGAACTCACCAAAACAAGGTCCAGCCTGGGGCCTTAGGCCTCCTGGATCTTATGGAGGCAAAGAAGCTGCTTCTGAGCTGATGAAAGTTGTGAAGCAGAGCTGCAAACTGAGGCAGAGTGCTGAGATCGATCAGGTACGTGAGTAGGTTGCATTGATCATGGTTTCCCAGCCATTCAAGGATCCAGCTCCCAGTCTGGAAGAGAAGTGAAGATTGGGCATCCCTAACAGCTGGGAACATCTACCCCCTCCTATCCTTCCTGTCATATAGCTGGAAGCTCTGCCTTCCACCCTCAAAATCCCCAATATGAAACTGAGCTTATTGCTTCCAGCCTTCCTTTTCTCTCTCCCCACCTCCTCTTTCTTCCTCATATTCTTGCAAGGCAGGGAGGCTGGTTCCCAAGAAGAAAGAGAACAGGAGAACACAGGAACACCTTAGGCTATGTCTACACTATAAAAAGTTAGGTCGACTTTGTTAAGTCGATTTAATAAGGTCAACTTTAAGTCAACCTAAAGTCGACTTTATTAGGTCGACTTAAAGTGGTTTCCCTTAATCGGGACTTAGTAATTCGACCCAACTTCCCTTAGGTTGACCTAAGAAAGTGGACTTATGCATCCACACTACGCTTAGGTCAACCTAAGGAGGGTTAGTTCGAATACCCCGTGCTTCTTATTAAGTCGACCGAAGCATTCATTAGGTCGACTTAAGGAAGCCCCTTAAGTCGACCTAATGAAAGCCTAGTGTGGACAGGGATTAAGTTAGGTCGACTTAAGCCTCCTTAAGTCAACCTAACTTGCCAATGTGAACATAGAGTTGAGGCAGCAAAGAGAACGACAAGGGATAGTGTCATCCAAAGGCCTAGTCTACACTGCGGAACTAAGCTGACAGGAGATACGCAAAATGCCTCTCTCTCATCAACTCAGTTACTCTGACTTTCCATGGTGTCTTTACTCGGCTGCATCATCTTGAAGGGCTCTCCCTTTGACGCAGCATTATTCCTCTTGGAGGGGTGGAGTTACTATGTCGACGGAAGAGCACTTCCAGGATCAACTGAGCAGGTCTACACCGGCCACTCAATCAATCCAGCTGCATTGATCCATGGGGATAGACGCAGCATTTCTAATATAGACAAGCCCATAGTCTTGTCATTGCTTCCCAGCTGGGGGATCCCAGCCCACCAGTGGATCATGGGAAGGGTCCAAGTGGGTTACCACATTTCAAGATACCCCCCAATGCCTGCCACTGGCTTCAGTGTGTGTGCTCCCACACACTCCCTCGCTCGCTGAGCTGAGGCAGGAGTGGTGCAGAGGAAGAAAAGAGGTTGGAGAAGAAAGAAGGAGAGGCGCTGAGGAGAGGAGAAAAGAACTGCCAAACACACTCAGGGCCGTCCCGTGGTGGGACCGGGGCCCAGGGCCAAGTGGCCAAAGTGGGGCCCCCGGCCCCCACGCTGGAGGGGAGCGTCATGGGCCAACCGTCCCACTCCGCCCCCAGGGAGCCGAAGGTGCCTGCTGGAAGGGGGGGGGGGGGAAAGAGAGCCGGAGCCGGCTCCGGTCTCGGCCCAGGAGGGAGCCGGCAGTCCCGGCCCCAGGCTGGGAGATCGAGGCCACCTGCTGGGGGGAGCCGGCAGTGTGGTGCAGGCTGGCCCAGAGGCCGGGCCCCACATGCTCTGCCCCTGGGCCTGCCTGCTCCGCCCTGGGGGTGGGGAGGGCCAGCCAAGGGACCAGGCATAGCCCTCTCGGCCATGGGAGGAGGAACTGCGGTGTGCATGGGCCCTGTACTGCCCCGCTGGAAGCAGGACAGCGCGGGGCCCATGTAACCACGGGGCCCGAGACGATCGCCCTGTTTGCCCCCCCCCCCCACCCCCAGGGACGGCCCTGAACACACTTTAAATGATGCTCCAGAGCCCTGTATGACATCTCTCAGAAAGCAATGCATCTTCTCTAAAGGTTCTCTGAAGCTTTATTAAACACACACACTCTATAGGTACATAAGTCCAGACAATGGTATTTAGGTTCCTAAGCGCTTAACTCACTGTCATCAATTTATTTACAATACTTTAATGGAGAAAAGCAACCAACAGATTTCCAACACCTCTTCACCAGACAAAGCACTGGCACTTTAAAGAAGATAACCTCTGGGAAAACAAGGATGATGTATTTTATAATGCAAGCTGACCAACAGATCTGTCAGATTACCTAACAGAGGTGCAGGAAGGAACCACCTCCAAAGAGAATGTGGATCGAGAATTCCCAGAGCAGATGCTCCACAGCCTGAAATCCCATTAGATTCCTCAGGTGCTGAAGTGTTTGGGGGCTCTTCATGTGAAACCAACAGATTTACACCCCAATGGCAATTCCAATGAACGCCTGTTAAATCAGATATGTTGACCCAGTCTCAACAAAGATAACTCAGCACAACATGGCCTCATTTAAAGAGAAGAATGATATGGGAGATTCTTCAACAGCAGTTATTGTGAGAGCTCCTCAGGTGTTCCTGTCAGCAGAGTAAAAAAAGCTCACTACTTCCCAGGCTGGAAGTCCTAAACCCACTCCCTGGGGCACTGGCCACGCACACTAAACTTACTGGCCGTGGATCATTACAGCTCACATTGCACATGGTAACCCACAACAGTGCTGTGCCCCATGTCAGCTGAAGAGAAGCAACTCAGCAGTCGGTAGAGGAAAGAAAAGCTTGCAAAGAACAGTAAAGTTTGACAGCAAATTCTTTGATGTCAGAACAGTTTCTAGTGAGCCTTTAAAGAGAATTGAAGTTAGGAACTAAATTATCAGACTATGAAAAGTCACGAGAAGCATTTTTATTCTCAGCTACTGTGTATTTTTCCCCCATTACCATAATACAAATACTTTGTGTGCCCCCTAAAACTGTGTTTGTAACAATTCAGTTGTACCACAGCCATATCTATCCCAGTGAACCACATGCACCTGTGGCTAATTATTTGTTATTTCAAGGAAGCATATTCCATCAAAAGTTGAGTTTCTATTTCTTTCTGTACTGGTACAATGGCAATTTCTTTCAGAATTAACTTATGCTGCAGCTTTCTTCTTTACATTTAAACAGTTTTCAGCATCTTACTATAAACATTAAGATACTGCTACGTTAGGCCTTTATAATATCAAATACATGCATTTTTAATGCAGTATGACACTTCACAGGAGACACCACCTGGGTGTATTATAATCAAGAAACAGATTAATCACATAGAATTCATACAATTCAAAGAAACTCCCAATGACCAAAAATAAATGTTTTTTATCTTTATGCCATCATATCCTTTTTATGAAATCTTTTGCATGACCATTGCTCAGTCACTTTAGATCAAAGCACTTCCCATCTTAACAAAGAAACTTTAACAATGGTAATTTTATATACAGGGCAAGTTCTTTCCCATCAGGATTTCATTTTATTCTTTTTACAAAGTGATTTGTGTGCATTGTTCAACTTTATTTCTTTTAGTTGCAGGCATACTGTACCTAATTTGAGAAGAGTTCCAATTATCTTATAATTCCTGTTAGGTCATATATGACCTTATTGTTTCTCAGCAAAATTCAGTATTTTATTGCAACATATATTAAACCAAATTTTGGAGCATGTAAAACAGCATATATCAAGGTTTCCCATGCTATCTGTAAAAGTCACGTATGTTTAACATTTCAAATCATGTATCAAAACTATAACATGAAAGATGGTCTTTCCTATTTGACCAGTTATGCAATAACCAAAGCACACTGGCTTGTCTGGTATTCCATCATAAATTACTTTTAAAACACAGGCTAAACGTAATGCTTTGTTCTGAAAGCTTCTCTCTATAGAAGGTGAACCACAATTCTCATTGATAATTTCCCTGCCAACCTGCCAAAATAAGGACAAGTGGTCAAATTTCTTTAAGGATCATCAACGCTACAAATACGTGAATGTGCTGTTCAAAAATTGCACACAGATATTCTTTAGAGTCGCTACTGTTGTTCCAGAAGCAAGAAGAAAAAGAGAGCTTTCAATGTGAAAATATGGATTTGCATTTTCAAGGATCTTTGAAAATGTACTGCTTATAATTAGCAATGCTAGTATAGTCCTTGTGACAGGTTACTTGACAAACCCCTGAATGTTTGACATGAAAAGGTCAGGTTTTGTAAAATCCTCCAAAGGTCATTCAATAACAAATCACATGAACGGAATCACAAAGGTTCAGTGGGGTTAACAGAAACACCACAGGCATTAAAGTGTGTTTTCAAGGTAAACAAGGTAAAAGAAAAACAGTCTCTGCCTGAGCACTGGAAAGGGCAAACCAAGCAATGTCTCATTTGCCAAACACTGTAATTTTAAGACATTTTCTCTCTACTGGGTGGTTTAACACTAAGTATTATTTCTCATGTTCAACGCATTTAGGGAAGGATTAAGAGATAAGAGATGAAACATTTAAACTCCTTAAAGGTCTAGGTTGGCGTCTTTTTTTTCCCCCCAACTTGTGACTAGAAACTTTAAAAAAAAAAAAAAAAAAAAAAAACTATGTTCATATCAACTAAATCTCAATCTTAAACCTCAAAACTTCACTGCTTGAAACTCTGCCAGCCTTTCCACTAAACACTCTGACCCGCTCGTGACCTCTTATTTCCAGGTCTATTTTCTTCTTTATCAGGAGCACACAACATTTTTCACAGGCAGGAATAACAAAGCATTGTTTATATAGGGTAATTTAACCACAGGATCAGTGCAGGGAGCAGCATGATGTATTTGATCAACAGGCCAGGGGAAAAAAAGCACTGCTCACCAGTGCTAAAGACAAGCCTATTGAATAGTTTTCCTGGGGGAACCCAGCAAACAGGAGAACCTTTTCATGTATAGGCACAGAAGAGAAACATTCAGGAATGATGTTGGGTCTCACTCTCCTCAGGACGCTGGAGCTCTTGCCCATTACAAATCTAATGTTTTCAAGTTGCATTGTGCTGCAAAAAGAGAGTACTTATATATATTACTTCAATGGAGTTCACTGGACAGTAAAGCTCCAAAGGGGTAGCTGTGTTATTCTAGTTCAGCAAAACAAACAAGGAGTCCTGTGGCACTTTTAAAGACTAAATTTTATTTACTGCATGAGCTTTCATGGGAGAAAATCCCACTTCTTCAGATGCTTTGAAGTGGGATTTTCTCCCACAAAAGCTCATGCAATAAATAAATTGGTTAGTCTTTAAAAGTGCCACAAGACTCCTTGTCTGTTTTGCTCAACGGTGGAGGAAATTCCCCCATAGTACAGGAGCAATTTTAGGACTAACCAGCCTCTGCACAGCCGTTTGTTTTTGTTTTTTTGCTTGTTTGTTTTTTCTGTTTTATTGCCATCAACACTTTGCAAAGCAGAATGATATCCTGGTGGAAGGCTATACAAGTGCTAACAGTAATTTCCCCTCAACGCGCTTGCAAGGGAGGTACATAGGGTAGATTTCAAGCAACTTCAGCCCACACCTGCACCATGAGAGGAATACTGTACATGAGGCTCTCATAGAAGGAACTTCAAAGGAGTCAAAATTATGGTCTCCAAGCATGAAATGGATGTGGATTGCCAAGAACTGTACTGCTGCTATAGGTACAGTCTAGAACATATGCAATCAAAGGGCTAAGCAAAACTACTACTACCAAAAGAAAAGCCTGGATTTTTAATTTGGAAATCATTTAAGGCAACCAAACACTGTATTCCCTTTATTTTATGCATTTGATCACAAATAAGTGTGATGTATTTGAAAGATAAAAACTATATTTACCTGAGTAATCTACCCTTACACTTGTGGGTACAATAAGTTACACATTATATAACTCCTATTAAGTAGTGCTTCCAGAGTAATCAATATTTATTCTTAAAGAAGCTAAGGTGTTGTCAATATTAATGCAACGTATTACTGTGCTATGTCCGACCACCGAAATTTGATCAAAACTATATTCTAGTTCTCATGCAATATATTTTTCATTTTAATTCTGCACTAGTACCAAGCTAACGAGGTCACCGAACTAGTCCTCTCCATTCTTCACATCATGATACCTCAAAGACTTTTGCTCTACCCAGTAGTAAGGTTCCTATTTCTACGATTTCACATTTGCATTGTTACACCCTGTTCAGTCGCACATGGGACAACATTCCAGTCGTGTCCTTCTGCATGATTCCAAGAACAAAGAGCCCCTGGTACAAATGCTATATTGGTATTTAGGGTTTGCATGTGCTCTTTTGTATTTTCCTTTAAAGCACACACACTGCTCATCCAGAAATGCCTTTTGCCCATTAGTGCTATTGTTTCTTTAAAAAGCTATACCAGTTTGTACAATGACTGATCAAATTGATTATCGGAAACAAGACACCTCATTTTGTCTTTCTTGCCAACTATTTTAGCTTATTTGCCATGAGCACAGGGTATAATTAATATCACACAGGAGCCAGCATTGTCATTTTTCAAATCATTTCCCTGGAAATGTTCTACACCTCTTAATGGCCGTGCTAATGCTGTAGCTGTCATGTTTTGGACAGCTGCGCTTTTACAAGACAAACTCAGCTGTGCCATGCGCGCCTCTGTAGACTTTTTAGCTCAACGGCTCAGAGGCCATGAATGCCAGCTGGTAACAGCTATATGGAAATCTTTGATTAATTTTTTTACCTCTCAGTGCTGACTGTTGCTCAAGTGTCACCTTCCCACTTTTCATCCCCAGCCAGCATTTTTTCCTCTTCCGACATCACCTGACGGATGAAGGATCAACTGAGTAGGCCAAAAATCATATGACTAATTAAAGGCGGGACAGTCAGTCCAGATGTGAAGAGAACACACAGTCTGGCTAGCAGCCAAATTAGTCAGGTTAAATGCCACATTGTTCAAGAGACAAAGCCCTTAACTTAAGGTAAATGGTACACTTTTCACAGTATTTAACGCATACTGCTAGTTTATTCCTGGATAATAAAGTTGCATAGACAGGTGACGTGAAGTATTCTATGCAAGAATTTGTCTTCACGGTTTATAGGTAAAGCAACTGGGAAATATTGATTTGTACTAAATGTTTCTCCTGTAGAAGCAGCAGCAGATAGCAATGTTCAAGAAAAATTCAGTCAGATTTGCTAGGCTTTAATTGCCGAAGTGTTTGATGATGTTGACAATATCAACAGATTAGTATTGCTCAGTAGTTCTCTAGTAGGGTGGTTTTCAATGTAACAATTGATTCTGCCGAGGAAGCACTATTAAATGCTTCTTACTGAGCCCAGAGCTGGGGGTATGATTCATGAACCAACCAAATGTTTTATAATCCTGATACGTGCAAGCAATGCCAAGCGCGCATATTTTAGGCTCAACATAGTGCTGCTTCCCTGATCTTTTAATACTGTATTCATTGGTGATCTACAGCTCTGAGAAAGGACAGTACAAAACTTCCTTCCCTGCTGGGTCTGGAAAAATGGATGCAGAAAGTTGTGTTCATCTGTGCAGCAGCAGCAGGTCTCCTGGTTGAAACCTGCCAGGCCAGAAAAGTGACATGAACAGGATGCTGCTAAACATGCACAATTCAAAAATATACACAGTATTCTCTTCTGCATGATTTGCTGCCATTTAAAAGACAATAAACAGCAACTTTAGATTGCTAACAACATGTCATTTAGGGTTTTCTGTTGCTCAACATCAAGAAAAATCAATGCCAGCTCTACAGGGGCAGAAAACCCAGAGAAGTGAGCTCTATTTCAGGTCTGTTTGAACTCATTTCCTTTCTCCATGGTTGCCCCCTTGTACACCCCCTCAGGCATCCCCTCACCACAGGCATGACGGCTTGACACATTGACAGCTCGCACTGAATGACAACTGATTTGTACAAATTTCAAGCCTTATAAATCTACCTGTCACAACAACAACATAAAAGAGCTTGGACCCAGCAGGTAACTCAGAAAAAGCTTCCCCTGACAGCACTTTCTGAAAAGCAATGGCTTGCCTCCTGCCAAAATTCCAACCATCATCCTTGTATAACTTTGAATAAAAATTCAGGGCCCATTTCCTTGCCAACGGGCTACCAATCGTCTTATTTAAAGATTAAAAAGAGTGAGCGGGGGAAAAAAAAAGCCATCCACACAATTTCATTTTATACTGATATGAAAGTAGTACCACCTGCTATGGCAGGATTACCACACCATTTTTCTCTTCAGCACTCAGACAGAGTAAATGAGCAAGGCTTTTTACGGTATTTAAACAATATCCCAGATTGCAATGGTGCTATGCATCCAGCACACGGGAACTGTTAGTCAATGCCGCACTCACTGCTAAAAGTTCCAAGGTTTTAGTGTGTGCATTTGGGGGGTTTAATCCCCTTTTTCATTAAAAAGTAAAATTGTAACAGGTTTTTGTTTTTTAAAAGAGGCCTTTACAGTTTAGCAACCTTTTGCTGTCCAGCTCTTATGAAAGATAATGTCCACATTAGTTAAAATGCTAATATCACATTGCTTCCAGGAGTAATAATATACAGCAGGATAGCACTGCATTTGATAACACTGATCCCTTATCGTGGAATATCAATAGAGCATGGTAATTCAGAAACGGTCTTTTTAAAGTAGTTAATTGCACAAGGGGGAAAAAAGTTGGAGTCGTCAGAGATTTTCAAGTATGAGAAAAAGGCTATCCAGTCCCTAATAAAGAAGCAAAGAAGTTTTTAAAAACCCTCGCCTCAGTGTTTGTATCTCAGCTGTGAATTTGATGAAAATGTAAACAACAGTGTGTAAATCTCAGATGGGCAGAAGAATGCTTGTGGTACAGAGGCAGAAAAAAACAGTTGCAAGATTTACAGCTTTGAGGACACGTTTGGTTTTCTGAAACAGGAAATGAAAACGATTTGGCAGCTTGCAATCAAAAGGCACAAGACTCAAAATGGTTCTCTATGGTTTCCATTCTGCCAAAACTACTGGAAGTATTAGGATGGGTGATGAATTAAAGCGAGGGGCTGAGATCAAATCTTGGATGAATCTCTCACTCAACCTCTAAGACAGGGGTCGGGAACCTATGGCT
>ML685755.1:53473967-53528842 GCA_007922175.1 Pelusios castaneus
TCTTCTTTCCTTCCTCTTTCTTCTTTTCTTCCTTCTTTCTCTCCCTTCCTTCTCTCTTTTTTCTTTCTCCCTTCCTTTTTCTTTCCTTCTTTCTCTCCTTTGCTTTCCTTTTTCTTTCCTTCTTTCTCTCCTTTGCTTTCCTTTTTCTTTCCTTCTTTCTCTTCTTTGCCTGTCTTCTTTTTTCTTTCTTCCTCTCTTTCTCAAGTCTCAACGCCTGCATGAAGCTTAACCTCACCACGTATCAACCAGACTACAAAGCCATCAGCAAAACCATGCAGCACCAGACGTCGCATTAATGGTAAAAAGTACTTTATTCATCATTGGTTAGCAACAGCATAACGTTATTAAAAAGAATTCAGAGACTTATTGTACTTTAAAAGTGTTGGTCTTACATAAAATGCACACATTTACTTGTATTTAGTTTTAAACATATTGTATGGCTCTCATGGAATTACATTTTAAAATATGTGGCGTTTATGGCTCTCTCAGACAAAAAGGTTCCCGACCCCTGCTCTAAGACCTCAGAGAAGTTGCTGTTTTCCCTTTTGCCTCAGGGCAGGTCTACATTACAAATTTACATCATCACAGCTACGCCAACATAGCTGCACTGCTATAGTGTGCCTGGCAAAGAGGGCCTAGATCAGGGGTGTCAAACTTGCAGCCTGCAAACTTCTTCCATCCAGTCCATAACTATGCTCCGTGGGACCACACACTCTCCCCAGCAGAGAGAGGGGGGGGGGGTCTTGCATACTCAGCGCTCTGCGATGCCACAAGAGTGTCAGGTCTCACGACATCGTGGAGTGCTGGGTATGCAAGATTGCGCTCCACGAGACAACGCTCTCTCCCTAACAGTGAGAGAGAGAGGTCATGTGGAGTGCATTCTCACACACGCACTGTTCCACGATGCTGCAAGAGTGCCCTACTATTTCCATGTCTGGTATGTGCAGCCCACTTGAAGTACATCTGGCCTGCCATAGCAAATGAGTTGGACAACCCTGGTCTAGACTCTAAGCTGATAGAAGAGCTGTTTCCTATAAGCGTAATAACATTATCTCTGCGAGGCCATAGCACTGTATATACTTACATACTTCACTGTAACTACGTCATTCAGGAGTGTGGATTTTTCACCCCTGAGCGACACAGTAATACTGAAGAATCCAGTGTAGACCAAGCCTCAGTTTAGCCATTTGACTAGAAAGTAGACCACCATGTGAGCCTATGTTCACACCATGCTGTTAACTGGGTGACCTGCACTTGGGATGGAGAACCCCTGGCTTGGCTTAGCCAAGGTGGGATTTCCCATTGCAAAGCAATACCCATGTTTATCCTATCCTCAGTGTTTCTCCACTCACCCCTGTGTGACAATGACTATGCTCTAGGATTTTTTCCAGTCAAACTGTGTCAATTAGAGAGGAACTGCTCTGTACTTGAGGGGCTGGGGGAGACACTGGCGTACTATCAGTGTTTTAGCCTGCATCCTCACTACAAAGTGGACAGGTTCCAGTCGGGGTTAATCCAAAGCTGGCCCCAAACCCATACTTTCATACCCACACTAGTCCAGGCTTAAAGCACTTCCAAACCATGCCAGGGGGTTTTCTCTGTGGATGGTAGCACACAGGAGGGTAAAAGAAAAACAACCTGGGCAAGAACCCCAGTTAACTGCATAGCGTTGGCATATTCTCAGGCTCTAATCCTCCAAGTTGCTCTGTACACACATGGGCTTGGGCCCATATAGGTTCAGGACCTAAAAAACAACTGTAATCAATTGAGTTGTTTTAGTAGACATGGCTTAGCTACAAACCCAAAGCAATATTAACTATGCAATTGAAACACTGGAAACATATACCTCTTCAAGTTCCTCTACAAATTAAATAAAAGTTTTGTGTCTAATACTTTTGTGAAAAAATAATTGAGAATTCCCAAGCAAAGTTATTTTAACTGAGAGGGAAAGAAAACATTGGCAGAAAGGGAAAATAATACTTTTTTTTTTTTCAAATTTCTGTGAACATTTAGTAGATTTTCCTGAACTGATTCCTTCTGGTTTTCCCGTTAGGATCATCTTTAAAAATAAATAAATAAATAAATCGGAACTTTTGAAACCAAAATATATACACTGTATAACTCCAGCTTTAGGAAGTTCAAATTACCACAGAAAACATTATAAATTAAAATTCAATTAATATTGAACTAGAAATAGTTCTAGGTAGTAATTTTTCAGGAAAAAAAAGTTTGAGGACCTCTACCCTAGGTGGTCCTTGAAACAAAAAAAGGTAAGAGCTTCCAATTTAGAGATAGGGCTGGGGCACACTGCCTTCTGGCAATCAGTACCTAGTATAATAGCCCCTCGGATGGCACGACAAGTTAGAGTCGTTCTGAGGCTGCTCTAATTTGCACTGAAAAGCCAACCACCCCCATAGTGGTGATGGGGGTGGGGGGAGAGAAAAAGGATGGCATAAAAGTACTTAGTGCCCCCATTTCACTTGTACTGAGTGACAATCTCCCTAATTTTAGACACACTCGTGCTCAGCTAAGATGGGACAGATTTTGAACCACACTGGTGAGAGGCCTTATATTAGAGAGAACTGCATGCGTGGATGTAAGGTTCACGAGTAAGAAGCTGCTTCAGGAAACTTCTCTCAGAACAACTGACTTTGTTATGTGGAAAGAAGTGCACTGTGTGTGAAGCCATCTTTGCCTAAGTGTTCGTCTGCAGCACTTCCATAAGTGTAGCACTTCCAGAAGAGCCTTGAGAAAGGAAATTTAAACTCTGCTATGTAGGATGGAAGACCACTTTCTAACATCAGATCAGCAAGGTTTTTAATTTTCTTCTCATCTAAGTTGCATCTACCCAAAGCCTTGATGAGCTGCACAACTGTTTTCATCATTACAGACTTTGACCTCATACATATTACAGGATTGTACAAAAGATAGGGGAACTCTTCAAGTATTACACTAGGATCCCACGAGAACAGTATTATACTACTGGGAGTAGGGGGACAGAGTGGCTCAGATTTTTCACTCCTTTACACAGGCTGCATATTTCAGACCACTAACCCACATCGTAATACTTCATTTGTATACAGAAGGCAGAACTTACTGCTCCCGACGGAAGAGCATGGCCGGGTAGTGTAAAATCACAACGAAGAAACAAGTTCTAGGATCTTGCTCTTTGGGCTTGCAGAAGTCAGTAAATTTTTGCCACTTAGAACAGTCAATGTTATTTGTTACTGTCAGAGGAAGAGAAATCTGTAATTGTTAAGAGGGAAGAAGCTTGTGCAAATTCTTCCCTGTGCAAAGTGAACAGTCAATCACTTTTATAAGGACAGGAACAACTGAAACTATCCATTCGTATACTTTCCTTTAGTCAACAATATTACCTTTAGTAATCTGGGGAATGTGCATCCATAAATTACAGAAAGTGTTATTGCATCGCTGAATAAACAGCAACATTTCCATCGGCAGCAGTGGCAGCCCTACAAAGGTATAACAAACAGACTCAATCATTTTCTTGTCAAGCTTTGCAATGACTGCAGAGTTTACTGCTGGAGATAATGTTGCTTTTCTCAGCATTGTGTGCCAAACTGCAAACTGCTTATTAAAACAAAACCTCTTTTTCTGAGCAGCACGAGTTGGATAATCACTTATTGCACTCAAGAAAAAACAGGTTTGATGCCCAGAGGTGGTTAGCAATCAAGCATATGCGTTAACATTTGGTTTGTAAAAACTGGTTAAAAAATAAGTGATCTAAAACAGAATTATAGGAACCAATGCCCGGGTTGATCATTTTTCCTATTATACGTTGTTCCTTGATAATGTATTTCAAACCATTCCACCATGGTTTTAAAAGAGAAATTAATGAACTAAGCGAATATAGCAGTGAAATATAATCACCACATCTAATTTAGAAGTGTTCTTTTCAAAAGACACATTCTTTTTAAGATGAATTACTGGATGGCATCACTGCATTCCAAGAGCAGGTGGCAACTTGTTTTACAGGGAGGAAAAAAAGTAAAACTTAAAAACTAGTCAACTGTGTCCAAGACATTTCTGTAGCACGCATCTATTAGTACCCAAAGAAACAGCTTGGCATAACTAAGCCAACCAATACCCCTAAAAAGCCCAGTTCAATTTTCCTGGCTTAAAATAGATTGACAACCATTTTACTTGGCTGAACAACAGGAAAGCCTAAAACATAAATGAGCAAGTTCTGCCATGTCAAGAAAGCAGTGTTATAAGGCAAGCCATTATTCTTGCCTTCAGAAGGGCTTCTACAACGCTTTCCCTCCCCCCCCATTTTCATTTTCTTTTCAGAATGGATTTGAGATATATTCATATCAAGGTGGGTAGATCTGTGATCTGCCTCCAACATGCCCTCGAATGCTTCGCTGCCCAGCACAAAGCGGCTGGGAAGGGAATCAGCACCTCCAAACTGGAAGAAAGTGGGGCCTTCTCTCCAGAGGAAGGGGGAGCAGTTACCGAGGGGTCTTGTTCACAGGTGACGGTAAGAGACTGACCAGTGGATAAGTGCAACAAGCAATGTGCTGATCCGTCATGGACGAAGCTCTCAGTCTACAGGTTAATCTCTGTACCCATCCTCACCTACAGCTAAAAACTTTGGGAATGACTGAAAGGACAGGATCGCAGGTACAAGCGGTGGAAATGAGGTTTCTCCACAGAGTGGCATAGCTGATTCTGCGAGACAGAGAGAGAGGTTCAGCTACTTGGGACAGCTTTGGAATCAAGCCTCTACACCTCCGGATCAAGGGGAGTTGGCTCAGGTGGTCTGGGCACCTGATAAGGAGGTTGCCAATTTCCTGGTGGTTCTCAAGGAAAACCTGTACTTTCAGTATCCAGAAAATAGTGACCTGCAGACTTTATTATAATTGTAAACAGGACATCACATGACTTTTATAGCAGTTCAAGCAAACAAAAAAGAAATTTGAAAGGGCAGGGTTAATTCTGGCACTTAACAGTCAAGTAGAAAATCCAACCCACTGTGATATTTAACACGCATTCAAAATATTAAACTTCAGGGACCCAATCTGTTAAACTTTTGACTCCTAGCCCACCAACACTGAGGATAATCACTGAAAGCACCTATAACCAATTGCTCAACTGACATTGTATGGATGGAGAGTTTTAGAGAGTTTGCTGGTATTTAAAAGTTTTGTTTGGATCAAGGAAGCACCTCATGTTTTGATATTTCAGACTTCTACATCAAGCTGGATTGTGTCAGTACAATAATCAATTAAATTCATTAATGAATAATACCTTACACTTATTTAATGCTTTACCAACATCAGAAAAAATTAAAAACCCAACTGCAGGACTTCCGCCAGAAACAGACACAGGGAAATGGTGGAGGGAGGGAAAAAAAGACTCATTAACCTACAGAGAAAAGATCCAATTTCCTTTTCATGTTTACATCCCCTTTGCTCTATACCTTTAATTATTTTCATTCTTCTACCTCTGTCTTATTTCTCTTTCATTCACTTTTCTCCTCTGCAAACCCCTACACAGGAGTACCTTCTCTTCTCCCTTGCTCTCTCTCTCTACCCCACTAGCAGGGTCCCCCACTCTCTTCCATGCACCCCTTACTATACTGTTTTCTTTTTCCCACCCCAGAAGTTAGCTCTCCCACTGCTTCCCACTACTTGACTCAGCCAATTTACCCCGTCTTTTTCATATTTTTTTCCTCTGATCCCTAAAGTCTTCCCATCCTTCCACTCTCCGGTCTTACCAAGTGTACAGTGCCCAAAATCTGCTCTTCCACCTAACTCCATCCCGCCCCTCTCCAGCTTTTGTCCATTTCCCTTGCTCTTCACCTCCCTCCATTTAACTATTTCTGTACCAGATAATGCCGATCTCCCACACCCTCACCTGGGAAACAAGTGGGATGACTGAGTGCACCAACAGACAGCAAGAGAAAAATCTCTAAAGCTTGAATTCTTCAAGAAGAGTGTGGTGGGAGCCAAAACATAAGCTTACAGTAGGAAGATTTATGCTGGGCTCCATAAAGAGAAGGAGAGAGGAGATGCTTTTGTTTGTTCTGGTAAGTGTTGGCTCAGATGTGAATACAGCAGAACAGCCATTTTCAAAGAGAATCACTGTCCCATACCTAGTTTGAACTATTACAAATCACTGCCTCAGCACCTCAACCTATTCCCTTCCTAAACAAATGCATAACACATTCAGCCTCCTTACCTTTAGCATCCGTCATATTCAAAGTGATTAAATATGTAAATAATAAAATAAATCGAAGTGTCAAATATTTGAACTGCTGCCCAAAAGTTCCAGTCTCTCTTAATTTCTAGTATTCTGTCCTGAAATGCCCAAATGATTCTTTGGCTAAGTGTTAATAGAAGAATCCAAAGGTGCTAATCCCATTATCACCTTGTCAGCAGCTCCTGTCAGAAAGTTGTTGGCCATTAATCGCCTGCTGCTGCAGTCAATCAGAACCCAGGGAAGTACTGAAAAATATCTCAGCAAAATATTTATTCTATTGGAAGTCTTATCTGCTAAGATAATAGCTAGCCAGCACATGCTACAGAATGCTGAGTTAGCTAGCTCCAAATCATGTAACAAGTATCCAAAAAAAAAATTCCCAGAAATGATTGCCTCATTCTCAACAGTTATCCATGCAGTGATTTAAAATGCTTCAAGTATCAAATTCCCAAGTTGTTGTTTGGTTTATTTTATGATCCTGCCAATGTTGACAAAGTAATTGTCATCTGATGACAAACACCTGAACTATCAGGGCCACACAGGAGTTGGACTTACTACGCAACAAATGCTAAAGCACATATATTCCTATTACTCCAACTGTCGGTATGATTTAAACAATACATATTTCAACCCAAAATCAGAGCATATCTGGGAAAAAGTTGCTTTCTTTCATTGACTTCCAACTCAGACACAGGAATATCTGAGACTATCCAAAGCCTTACACGCTGCTAACTGCTAATATTCAGCAAAAGCAATTTCAAGGTGAACACTACAGCAGAGCAATATTACTCACATGCGAACATAAAATCAAGTTAATATGATTTTTTTTACTGTTATAAAATATTTTTAAAATAGTGCAATAAAAAGTAAATGGTAGCTATCGCGTGAGAATAAAATGTAAATTAAATACACAATCATTTATATGTAAAAAGGGGAGGGGGATCAAAATCCAACTGTTAAATGCATCTCTCCTGAATGAAGACCACTTACAGATGAAACAATAGTTAGGCTCTTAAGTGAGCTAGAAAAAGAATTAAGCTTGCACTAAGAAATTCTGAGAATCCCATCCCTAATCCATTTATAGTCACCTAAATTAAGTGGCTTGATCCTCAGACGTGTTGGGCACTCAGAGTAGACCTGCTGATTCTGAAAGTCAAGCAACTTGTTTAAGCATCTAAACATGGATTAGGGACAGGATTTTCAGAAGTGCTAAGTCCTAGCCCAACTCAGTTTGCATGAAAGACAATGGAGATTTTAATCATTTACTTCATTATTTAATTATGGGTTACAACATAAGCAGACGAGGCCATCATTGAGCATGTCTAAAAATCCCATTTTTGAAGCTTAAGACCATGATCTTCAGAAATGGGTGAGTAAAGTTAAATTTATAAGCAGGATGGCGTAAACAAAGGGTACAGCTTGATAGCCCAGCTGGCCCTGCAAAATCATCTTTCCATGCAGTGGAGGTTATAGCGGTGTTTGTAAATCATTTCAGCAGCCACAGGTCCATTTCACTCACTGCTTTTCACTAGTGCAATGGAGAATAATGTGGAATATTCCAAAGTTCTTCAGCAAACAACTTTGTAACAAGGCATTCACTATCCCCAGACTCTGAGGAGGGCCATTCTGTTTGGACAGTGAATTTAATTCAGACATCTAAACAGTGGAGCCAAGATTAACTCAGATGCTTAGCCCTTCATTCACAAGAAATACAACAATAATATGCAGGTGCATGGGCCTTCAAAGTTAAACACATTTTACAAGGAAAAATAATCTAAAACGGACGCTGTCAACTAAAACTCTAACCCAGAAAAACAAAGACCAGGCTCTGAAATACACATAGGCATTGTAAAGTCTATATGTCAACATTTTGTGGCTGTGCTGAACCAGAAAGACAGTGAAGTGAACACCAGAATCCAAACAGGGAGCCGTGTCAGTCTAGTTCAGCAAAACAAACAAGGAATCTTGTGGCACTTTTAAAGACTAACAAATGTATTTATCAAAAACTCATGCAATTAATACATCTGTTAGTCTTTAAAAGTTCCACAAGACTCCTTGTTTGATTTACCAGGTTCAAGGAATCTTCTAAAAGAATAGCTACTTCACACTCTTCAAAATTCCTCTCTCTCTTTTCCTGATCAACTGCACTGAAAATCATCATCATGGACATTGGAAGACAACAGAGTCCTGTGGCACTTTTAAAGACTAACAGATTATTTATCGCATGAGCTTTCGTGGGAGAAAAATTTCCCACGAAAGCTCATGCGATAAATAATCTGTTAGTCTTTAAAAGTGCCACAGGACTCTGTTGTCTTTCTACAATAGACTAACACGGCTACCCCTTTGGAATTGGACATTGGAGTCAGCTTTGTTAATGTAATCATTACCGTTGGGATACTGTTTTGCTGTTGCTCTCCAAAGACACTTGCTCATTTTGCTGAATACTCCAAAATGTGGAAGACCCAGAGAAAAGACTCTTGTGTTGGTAATTCAACATTGTCACTTATGATGTACTAAAAGAACAGGGTCAAGGAAGCAGAATCGGCATTTAGAATGGAAAGCACATCTAAATCTTACTCTCCATGAGCTGAAACAAGTAAGGTAGTCGGGTGGCGCAAAACAAAAGTGATGGTCAACCTGTTTTTGTTGAGCCAAATGTAAGAGCTGATGTGAATTACAGATTATCATAAATTACCTTAGTAGGAATCGTATCAGTGAAATACTGTATTAGGCTGAACATAGTTGGGGGAAAAATACATGTGTAGTTTTTATTTGTAGGCACTTTAACAACTTGTATCACTTTTCAAAATTGTTTTTTCCGTGTAAATAATATCCAGATATACTTAAGTGCAACAAAAATGGAAAATATTTTAAAGGTTTCTTTTTAATGTCTATACTACTTTGAATGTATGAAAATTTTACACCAGCTTTTATTACAGTTGATTGCTGAACTGACAGAAAGAAAAAAAATATATCTCCAGCTTTCCCCTCCACTAGCATATTATTGAAAAGCAGTTTTTAAGTATCAATCTGAACAGAAACTGAAACATTAAATTTTCAAAAGAACAGCTTTGACTATCTCTACTGACAATGAATAATAATGTCAGGGTTCCCTTTTATTTAAAAAATGAAGGCCTCTTCTGATCACATATTATTCCAGTTTGTTCTGCGAAATCAGATTACATACATGCATGCACATCAGCTGATTTTACAAGCTATGTACTCAAATAATCTATATTAGGAATAGGCCAGGTTTCAAATATCTTAGGGGTTTCAAACTTTTGCCTTTAGCTAACCATTTCCCCCCATACCTCAAACTTCTCGGCCAGGGTTTTCAAATATTGGATACCCAATCAGAGATGACTTTAATGGGACTGATGCACAAAACTTCCTGGAAAAAAATCAGCCCTTTTAAGGTGCCTCTGGTTTGGTATCCAAAATCAGGAGTGGCTTTTGAAGGTATTGGCCACTGTCTTTTCAAAGATAATTCAAAATAATTTAACCCATATTTTTCTAGCTAAAAGGAGGCCTGTCTTATGCATTCTGAATAAAATAGCTCCTAACATCTACCTTGACAATTTTCTATGATAGTGTGATTTATATATGGCATATTTCATTAGAATTTCTCTTTCTGCTCCCCCTTCCCTTCCTACACACACAGTCCTCCTAATTCAAGAAACCTATAATGTTCAAGACAGAGTTGAACTTTCAACCCCACACTGCAAAAGTGGTGACAAAGTTACATACAACACAAGTAAGTTCATTTATGAAATTCTATTTACCTATAAAATATCACCATCTACTTTTTCTGTCTTTAAAAAAAATGTGACCAATTTCTCAAGAGACTTGACTTAAAAGCTTCCTAACCAAAATCAGATTTAACAGCAAAAAGAACCAAAAAGAGGACGAAACACTGGTTTAATCTAGCTACACACATGAAAACAAGGTGGTCAGCAATGAAATCTGATGCTTGCCACAGTGTGAAAAGTAGGCTGTTAAGGATGCAATTTGATTAATCAGAGACCGAGGCTCAATAATTTACATGAGAGTCTAAATCTGTCCTGGCTTTGGGGTTTATAGTTTGGTACAACTACAAGCTATTTATAGAATACAACGTAACAGTCATCACGTAAAAAAGTGGTGCAATTTTCAGAGACCAAGTTGAAATGTTCTTTTTTTTGCACATTTTTTAAAAAACAGAAATACATAGCTACAGGTCAGCACAGAAAAGTTAAAGAGTGACTGAGGAGAGCTCTACAAACTTAAGGTCATCATTGTGTGCCAAGCAAACATATTCACACAGTCTGCAGAATATAGCCATGGTATAAGCTAACATGAGCCAATCTTCAACTACTGACTTCAAATTCTCACACATCTTTCTCACAGCCACCCAGAACGCGTCAGAAGTATTTTTCAAAGTTTGATTTTTCTTTTCTTCTTGTATTTTTATGTACATTGACAAAAGTTAATATGACAAATATATTTTGAAAACACAAGAAAGGATATTGTGGATCCTATGAAATCTATTGAAAGAAGTTAATGGTTTTGTTTGTTCTTAAAAAGCCACCCCCCAGACATTTGATTTTACAGTTAAAAGATCTAACTGGATAGCAAGTGTGGGACAGTGGCTCTTTTTTCTCACTGAAAACAACACATCACTGAAGATGGTCATTTTCACTGAACAAGGGATTGTGGGGAACCAATAAAATATTTATCTGATGTTGCCTCCAAACCGAAAGTTAGTCTCATGATGCAGTTCTTCAGCCTACATTTTAGCTCTCAGCATCTCTCCTGGCCTATTTGATTAGGATTTAGCCTCTGCTGACAGATTATCTCTGGAAAGGCCCCTGGCTGTGCCAAAAAGAACAAGTAAGCAAAGGATTAACCAATACAGTCTCTCTAATGCAGTCAAACTGTCACCAAGATCAAAGACTTCCACAAGAGACAGAAAGCAATTTCAGCAAGTGTCCCTCAATAAATTAATGCAAAAATACATTAACAATCAAACAGTGCCTGAGTGAAAGAATACAGTATTCTGCTTCCACTTCTCAGAAAACTGTCTTTGTATTTTAAATTAAACTGTTTATTCTTTAAAAGAATACTTCTGTCTGCTTGGCACTTTTACTGAGACAAAAGACATTGTAAGAAAATCCAAAATCTTACCCAGGTTTAATACTATTGTTACAATGGGAAAGCATTAAACAGGTGATGGGCATTATATAAAGAGCCAAAATGGAATAGACTCTTGATTATGTCAACGGTGGATGAAGCTTCCCTCAGCCAGCATGCAAGCAGTAAGAAATCCAGAACTATAACCTCGGGTATGTTAGATGTAAAGCTTTGTGTATCAGTCTTAAGAAGGAAATCACCATGACAGATATAAATGAATGCCTAATGTTCTTAGGACACAAGACCTAACTGTTAGGAGCCAAAATTTAGTTGGTGGAAGGATCAATGTACATAGAACTGTTTGAATATATGACTATTTTAAATGCATCTCTTAATAAACTGGGACATGTTAAACCAAAACAAGCTAATTGGTATCAGAGACAAGCTGATGGAAGCATAAACCAGACTAGGGCTTAGCACCCAATTCTTCGTCAGAGAAACAAAATGGGAGAGAGATTTGACCTATTCTTGAAGTAAACTTAGTATGTCACATTCCAAATTTTCCTACCAGCCAATCAGTGATCCAGCAATGTCATCAACCCTGATGGGGAAGAAAAAAAAAAAAAAAAAACCCCACTCATTCTCTTGGCGATAGAGAAGCAATTTTACTAGCTTTTAGCAAGAGAAGTCTGAGCTTGATTAAAAAAAAAGAAAAAAACCCAAATGATTACCATCAGTACTTGCCTGAAAAGAGTTTGCTTGGTCTACACACTGCAGCTTCACAACCCTGCTCTCTTGGATATCTTGCCTCTGATCTACACAGAATGATATTTTTTACATGGATTCTTCTTTGCAAATGGTGACTTGGAAGCTACAAGACATGCTCTGTGCATTGTTCAGTGCAATCACTAACTTCAGTGGAGGTACCTTGTAAATGCAAGGATATGTCTGGGGACTCACACAACACTCAGTAGGTCACACATGCTCTCTCTCATGCAATCCAAAATATATCATCCAAAAAACTTGGCCCTAGAATTCATATACTGTGACAAGAACAGGAAGATAGCATTGCCTTTTTAAAAACATCTCTAATGTATATCACTCAAAAGTTTATGGAAAGAAAGCTTTGTGAGACAAAAATACAGTCTGATTAAAAATGTACAGAACAATTCTGATTTAACCAGAAAATATAACTAGGGGAAATTACATCAGATGGCAGAAACATTAAGGGTTTTAAAAGGGAATAAAAAGTAAAAATATAGATATCAGGGTATCCTGCCAGTGTTGTTTAATAATCACTGTATTAAATCTGAAGCGTTTGTGCCTCCAATATATTCAAAATAAAGCAAATATTAATGAACAATAGCAACATAACTCTGGTTAAGTATCTGACTTGAACCTCATAACAAAGATAGAAAAGAGGAAGGGAGGAGCCCTTACCAGAAACATACAGGGACAATGCTTTGATGAGAAGCCCAGCCCATCTACCAACCCCAGATTTTGCTGAGATTTTTAACACAATTCTCCTGTATCTGGACCCTGCTTGGAGGCTCATTCTTTCTTAGCTTCTGGTCCTATCCAGTTGCTGCAAGGGAAATTTCTGTCTCCTCTTTCCATTCAGAGTATCTCAACCGCTGTGAACATTAAGGAGACACCTGCCTGGTACTCTGACTCCTCTTTCTGCCAAGTCAGTTCCTTCCAGTGTTGCAAAGGGTCATCATAAATAAGAGCATATTACATTGGGGTCTGCCGACCCGGGAAAAGATGCTCAGTAGAATACAACGCGCATGTGTTTCAGATCTGCTTTAGGACACCATTCCACCAGGAATGCCTATGTTATGATCCCCTTCTCCCACCCTCTACTTACCCTGGAAAACACTTTCTCTAACCCAGCATGCTAGGAACTTACTCTCTTCTCTTTCAAAGCCATCCTGAAATTTACTTCTCCCACAAGGAAAGCACCACATCAGTACAAATGCCATCCACCCACTAATTATGCATTAGTGAGCATACTCCATACCTGGTTTGTATTCTCTCTTTAGACCATAAACAACTAGTCGCACATGTCATGTGCGTCTTGGAGAAGCACGGAGTACACTGCCAGCACTTAACAATAGTTTAACATATTTGTTAATGATCTAAAAAAAGCAAGTTCACGGGGTATTAATGAAATCCAAGAATAGAAGTTGCAAACAATAATGAAGATAGAAATAATACTAGTGAAACTAAAAGATATGGCACTTGTAACATAGTCCTGTGTGAAGCTCATATTTCTCATTCACTGCCTTACAAAACAGGGCTGAATGAGCTCCATAGAGACTGGATGCTCTGCCCTACGCTGATGTCATGGGCCTGCACAAAGATCATTTTATACTTTAGATTTACCATTTTATAGGACTACACAACCAGCTGTCCCTCTAAGCAGATGACTCCTAGATAAGAACCAGAAATTCAGAGTTCCCACTTGTTCCTCCTTTACCCAAGGGAATGATTTTGATTCCATTACCATGACAACACACCACCCGTTTGCAGAAACAACATAAAGCAATTTCATCCAAAGATCTCAAAAAGTATGTTACAAAAGATCTTAGGCCCTCTCCATGCTAGTGCTCCATATTGCTATCCATCATTTCCTTTGTGTCCCTAAACTCAGGCACCTGAAAAATGATGCAAACAAAATTAGAAGACACTTATGGATCTTTACCTTGCTCAGCCCACCCCCCCCCCCCATCTGTAAGGAGCAGGAGGGTGGGCGGGAAGGCAGCAAAACTTACTAGTAAGTATCTCTTGGAGAGATCAACACTCTCAGCTCCACTTTGAGACCTAGAAATGAAATGCATAAGCAAAGTGCAAAGTAGAATTGGTTAATAATAGGTTTTGATAGGAGTTCTAAGCGTCTAAAAAAGAAGGAACCGTTTTAAAATTTCCATTTTATACATATTTTCAAAGGAAACAATGTTCCAGATATCTGACCCTTTGGTCTAATATAGCCACATAATATTGTGCCACCTCAAGCTTTCTAACCAGAAGCTCTCCTATGAGTTCCATATCCCAATTTAGCAGATTACCTCCCTGCACCAACTCCCAACAGATTTCTTCCATAAGTCTCACAAATGGATTATGCCTCAGAGTTAGAGCTGATCAGAAAGTTGTTCCCCCAAACAGAAAATATGGAGTTTTCAATAGAAAACTGAAGACTGAAATAGGTCAGCCAAAACCCCAAATATTTCGATTTTAGAAATTCCGCCCCAGCGCCTTAGGCTTCCATTCTCTGTAGGCCAGGCTACCTGGTCAGACTAAATTTATCATGTTGCACTATGGATGTTCCCTCTTGGTCACCCGTTTCAGCGCCCTGTGGCAGTGACATGGCTGTGGTGCATCATGGGACATGAAATCCAACTGGGGAATCCAGCCTATAAATGAGAATGAGAACAGGGGCACCTGAACCACAAGAAGATCAGCTACGTTTCAGAATCTGAAATGTTTTCAGGTGTTAATTTAACTAAACAAATTGAAATGGTCCACAGACAGCAAGCATTTTTATGAGAAATGCCTATGTAACCCAATATCCATTTTTCCATTAAAAACAGTTATAATAGAAGATACATGACCAGCCCTATTCACATCCTCAGTTTTAAAATGATAGGTTAAATTATCACTATCTTTAGAGTCTCCCAGTTTGGTTATGTTTGATCTTTGCCTACTATTCACACTGTACAGTCTCTGGGACAGGAGCCATCTCTACTGATGTCTTATTCAAGACTGAACACAGGTCTTGTTTAATAAACAGAATTATAACACCACCATCAGAACAGGATACTCCCACATAACCACCACTTCATGGGTAAACTAGGGTATAGTCTTAAATTTTAGTTTAAATAATGAAGACAGTCAGATTCACATTTCCAATTATTTTTTCACCCTTTCCTTTAGTAATTGCCTTCTCATTTTATATGCTGAATTCTCTCTTATTGCCGAGTAAATTTCAATGTACTGCGCTCTTTTCATTACTAATGGTTCATCTGCAAAATTATTATTCCTAATTCTGCTCTGTGAAGAACTTTGAAAAGTTCACAATATGGCAGCACAAAAACTAAAATTAACTTCATTAATTTAATGTTAAGGGCTCCTGACAACAAGCCTGCAGAGAAGTATTTATACTCAGTGTTTTTAAAACAAAATGCAGCATTTAATCATTCTGTTTATACTTTTAAAAAGATACAGTATGATTAATGGAGAAAAACAAGCAATAGAATTCTTACTATGAGCCAAATTAGCAAGAGCACTTGATAAAATAGGCACATCTCCTAATGAGTAATTTGAATGAATAACTTTTTCGTTACCTCAGCTCCCAGCAGGTCATATATAAACCAGGCTAGCTGCAGTTCAAAGAAAGGTCTGCCTCAAGGATGGGCTTAAGGTGGGGAGAAATTATCGCAACACCAACGCCAAACTTCCCCCACACACCTTGCTTTTTTATTCATTTTAGTAAAGTGGGTTGAATCTAAAACTCTGAGAAGGTTAGTGTAATGCACAGAATTTTTACCGTAACTTAACTTGCTGTTCCTTACTTCTTCCCTTCTTATGGCAAATAGAGATTTATGCACCATAATCAAAGCTGGTCAAAGTGCCCCTATTTTCTCTAATACGATCAAGCGACCCCTAAAGCTTATGGAAGGCTCTGGATATGCTAAGGGATATAACAGTGATATACTAAAACAATACCTCTTATTTTGAAACGTAAGCACTTTTGGAATTGTTATTCATGCAGTATGACATTTTTGGAAAAGTGTATCTAACAATGCCTTCACAACTTGAAGCTTTTCATTAATAAGCATTTTAATCACTCACAAAGCAAACAGCAGCATGCTCTCAACACCACAAAATTAAATTACATGGAGATATAACAAAGGGGGCGGGGGGGAACACAAGATTTTTATACTATTCAGAGGTTTTAACCCATCTTATAAAGTCTACCTTCTACCTCAGCCATGCACAAGCAACCCTTCAATGTAAATCCTTCAAGTCAACGGGACTATGCGCAAAGATCCCGCTGCAGGACTTTAGGGAACACGGAGATCACCCAGGCTAGAATGTCATGATGGATTTTGTAGTTACAGAAGAACGCCACTGAATGCCAAGGGATTCTTACATCTTTACCAAAAACTTCATTTCCTTCAGAAGGACCCTTACTGATAAGATTAGTTTGACAAAGATAAGGAGGATGCAAGCTCACCTACAGCTTTACCATGTGCACACCACTTCTCACAGGCAATGGATCTTTTCTGTATATTCTCCCCCACTGTGTATTTCCAAGCAAACAAAATAAACCCATCTATTCTTCTAACACTTAGTGAAATGTATCTCAAAATCCTGTTAGCGTTTCGCATTCATTAATGGAAGTGCCAGTAAGAGTGGTAGATGTTTAGGTTTTATAAAGCATATTTTGTGGCTATACTTTCAAGTGGCCTTCGCTCATTGTAGTTCTTTTGATGTTGATGCCTGATGTGAAATGTTGTTTGGACAGCCATGGGTTGGAGCTGCCCGGCTTTGAAGTATGCTAGAGAACATAGACCACCAAAGAGTAGCACACAGGGGTTCTGCTATCTGAATTAGCAAGATCCTGTCACAAAAAAATGTAAATCCAGAACTGCCAAATAACAGGAACATTTCAGCTTAATCTCATATTTTAGAGACAAAATTACGCTACAGAAAAGGGGGAAAAAATTACCACTTAGGTTCCAAAATACATCAAAGTCCACAATGTACAAGAGAGCCTAAAAAACTTAACTAGAATAGTTCTATTTCACCATGCAAAGAGCAAATAAATAATACTTGTGTTGTCCCCAGAGACACGCAAATCTACCCAAAAAAATAAACATAAATACAAGTAAATACCAGGATGGCAAAAATAAAGCAGAGAATACTAGTTGAAAAATAAGATGGGGGCGATGTGGGTTTCTCTCTTAAGGAAGATGGGGAAGAAAGAAGTTTGAAATCCATTATTTTGAAACCATTTGAAATCCTATAGAAATACTGAAACACAACATTGCAAAATTCCAACATAATATCTCTTGTTTATAACCATATATATTTAGTACCCTGGCACTACAGGGCTTATATAATACAACAGCATTATATTAACAGTGCTCGGGTTTTTTTGTTGTTTTTTTTTTCTTTTTAAACACAGAACAAACCAACTCATTTTCAACTGGGAGGGATGTGTGTCCTTATGTGGGAAAGGGAACATGCCTAAGTTATTACAGCAGGAAAGCAATCTGTCAAAGCCTGGCCATTTTGGCATGGTGAATACCACTGGTGAGATCAGAGAGTTGGATTCTGCTTGCAATTATTGCTCAAGGACCTTGGATACAGGCAGGCTGCAATCAGTTATATCCCTGGCCTCAGACACTTGGATTTTCAAGTTCCTAGTGTCTTCTCTTTTGTTAAGAGTTATCCCATTCTTAGAAGGTTTTCATTTGTTGTGTTACTCCTAAGTGTCATTAACAATTCAATTAAAATCTCACAGCACATGCTAACATATTGAGTACTCTGCACCTGGTAAAGTCAAGTCCAAAATAGAGTTAATTCAATCTCAAAATTCTGACTGCAGAAGTCATGCTTTCATATGTACACCATCAGACATGATATTGTCTGCTACCCCAATGAAGCAATGTGTCTGATGGCCTTGCTCCACTAATGGTACAATTACGAAGATAAATTTCCATTTAGATAGAAAATAAATTCTATATTACTTTAAAAATGTAACTTCTTGCATTGATGGTTTTAGTAAACTACAGTCGGAGTACTACAACAATTCACATGTATAAAAAAGTCTCCCTCCAACTATTTTTACTGAAATGCTCAAGTTTCACATGACCACTTTTTGTTTTATTAGTTTACCTTCCTGTGTAAGATTTTCTTGCAAGATTAACTCCAGGTGGAAAGTGTAAATAGCAATTAAATTAATCTAAAAGGTATACTACATAGGAGATCTGCCACAGGAGATAGAAAAAAACATTGTACATTCACTCGATTTATAAATAGTCTTCAAAGTTTGTTGTTTGGGGCTTTTTTTAAATGATGTGACCATACGTCTTTTAAAAAACTGAGCAATTTACGGATTTTGAACAAAATTAGAAGTTACAGTCTTAAGCCTTCTAAGGCTGCTTTTTCTCTATACCCTCAATGGGTTTAGTCATGCAAGAAGAAGATTCTTTAAAGTTACCAAAGACTTTTTTTAAAGCTCAAGAAAATGTGGACTGTCAGAATCCTTTGTGTAGGGTTTGCAGCTTAAACCCATTTCCCTGTATATCTGTGACCCTCTACCCCAAGTCTCTAGTTTCTTTTGGACATCAAATTTAGGATTATTGTTTGATTTCTTTCTAGGTAAAAGGAGATTAAAAGTCCAGCTGCAAGAGCTGACAAACAAAAGGGAAAATATAGTTTATCCACTATATTTCTCAGGTTTTTTTTCTTCTACACACCAAACAACATTAACCACCAAAATCCCCATGGTGTGGGGGAAATACAGGGGGCATCTCCCCTTCAGAGTGTCAAAAACAAGACTTGTCTGTTCAATGCAAAAAATGATTTGCATGTAAATTTGGATCAAAAGCAAACCTGCACCCTGAAGTTGTCAAATTTTGCTACCAATTTGACACTTAAATGGGCTATAGCAAAACTCTATTTAAACTGAAGAGTGAAAAAATGGCAACTCAATTACCCCCTTGCTGATCAGATCTGGCAGTTCAGGTCATCCTTTTCACCCTGCCATTTCTCAATACCTGATGCCTTAAACAAACAATACGTATTCCTCCTACAATCTGGAAGAAAATACATTTCCTATGGCTCCCCATTGTGCCATGCTTTAAAAAAAAATTTCAACTTGCAAAGTATTTCAAACATTTATAATATAGTTTTCTCATCTGCTGCCTCTAAATAACTTAAAAATTCTTCAGGGTACTTTTTAAATCCCCCTGGGCAGTGGAAAAAAATTAAAACCAACCACCTTCCCAAAAAATAATCCCTCACCATTAGTTATAGTGAGACAAATTCGCAATCTTCATATGCCACTAAAACTAGGCGTTTCTTGTAGTAAAACTACAGCTAAACAAATTATAGTAAATTACTACAACGCACATTAAAAATACTGGAAGCTGCATAAAACTGAAAATTGGAAAAACATTTACATGGCCCCTTAAGCTTGTGAAATTACAAGAGGCCTTCAATGGTATTTTGGAGATTAAAGTAAAAAAACAACACCTAAACCGAACTCCCTTCTTCACTTAGTCTATTCACATGACTCCTACCCAATGGGTTTCTCAAAAAGGGGTGCTCAGCGACTTCTGAGTCTAGCATCAGCTTGCCAGACATCTCAAAAGACTCATCTCTTCGTATCATGCCTCTGGACATGGCACAGCTGTAGGCATTTTAAAAACGTGCCTTTTTTTAACCTTTGCTATAGTAGTTAAAACAAAAAAAACTGTGATGAGATATACCCAAAGTCTTATGGGCATGTAGCAGGTATGGGTGAAGAGACTAAACCAGCTGGTCAGCTAGAAGGGAAAACTTTAGTGCATTAAGTATCTGATAAATCATTTACGTGGGAACCAAAGGTAGCAGGCCATTGCCACTATGGACAAGAACGTGTTTTATTTTGCCAGCTTTATTTTCTGTCTGACGACCATGTCTCAGGCAAGTCTCTCAAAGGTGATTTGCTAAGAAGAAATCAACACTTGTTAATTCAAGTGTCTCAGGGTGAAAGGAGAGCACACATATAGGCTCCCTGCGTACTGCCATGTTCACAGAAGGAAAAAAAAAAATCAAACTAACGCATACATCTGAGCTGCATGTTCATTTCAAACTGAGCTCAGATAAGAACCCGAATAAATATGAAATGCATTCTTTACACTGACAAATGGGCATAATCATATATTGCTCCCTAACAACTGGTGTTACCCCTGCCAGTCCCTTCACAAAACAGCACCATAATCTCACACACGTCTTGCTCACCCCAATAGCAAAGTATGCCTGTGATATACCAGGGTACAATCCAGACCAGTGAGGATCTGACACCTCTGCCCTGTAACCTTCCTTTTATTTACCATACCTCACTGTTGTGATCTCCAACCTAAACTGCTCATGAAACAGCCCCAAACATGCAAGTCACTCCTAAACTCTGTCTCTGCACGTGCTGTAGTCAGCCATCCACACCTTGGCTCTCATCAGCGTTAAAAATTACCACTGGGTGACCTCAACACATATCAAGTCCCAGATTTCCCCCCAGAAATGCATATCCTTTAGTTCCCAGCCCCATCTTGGACAGTACAAATATGTTAAGTCCATTAGTCCTTTAAGAGAAGAATATGAACACAACTGATGACCCCAAATAAAATTATCTAGACCAGAGGTGTCCAATTCATTTGCTATGGTGGGCCAGATTTGACTTAAATGTACTTCAAGTGGGCCATACATACCATAAATTGAAATACTACGGCACTCCTGTGGCATCACAGAGTGCTGTGTATGTGAAACTGCGCTCTGCAATACCTCTCTCTGTGTGTGTGAGAGAGAGATCTCACAGTGCGCAGCCTCACATACCCAGCGCTCCATGATATTGCGAAACCTGACACTCTTGCAACATTGCGGAGCTCTGGGTATGTGCGATCATACTCTCCCTCCCTCTCTCTGTTAGGGAGAGAGTGTGGCCCCACCGAGTGCACTTACAGGCCGAGATGGAAGAGGTTCGCGGCCGCATGTTTGACACCCCTGATCTAGACATTTCAACTTGAATACACTGGATTAGATAAAACAGTAAAACAAGTTTAACTACTACAAAGAGAGATTTTAACTAAGTAATGAAGTGCAAAAGTCTAAAGTGGCTACAAGAAAAAGGAAAAGAAAAAACCCTTACTGTTGCCTACCAAGTTGTATTAGATTCAAAGCAAAGTTTTCTTACCATGTGTTTTCAGCAGTCACTGGCCAAAGTTTTCTTACCATGTGTTTTCAGCAGTCACTGGCCAAAACTCTTTAGGTTAGGACCTCTCCCACAGAATCCAATGGCTGCTTCCTTTGTGTCTTCAGATGCTGTGCATGCGGGGAGCAGAGGGACAGTGTGTGCAAGGGGGTGCCCAAGAGGTGCTTGTCCCTCATTTTTATAGTTTCAGTCCTCCCCCTCAAAAAACATTTCCACCTGATAGCCAGGAGCTGAAGAGTCTATGTAGAAGGAAACTGTTTGAACTTCCTTTCTATTCCCTTCCTGCTTGATGATTCTGTTTATTGCTTAGATGCCAATGAAGGCAAACATACATTCCTTTGTTTAGGAAGGCTAGATGAGTTCTTAACTTGTCCTTATGGAACACTGTGCATGGGGGTACAGATGTCAGGGCCTTGAGCTCACATATTCTTCTAACTGAGGTTATTGTGACCAAGAACCCCACCTTCCACGAGAGGCAGAGTGAGCAAGCATATTGCTAAGGGCTCCAAGGGGGTCCCCACCCATTAGCCTGGAGAGCATCAGGCTAAGATTCCTGGTCAGTATTAGGAGAATAGCTTCTCCAAGCCCTTGAGAAAATGGGTCACTATCAGATTAGCAAATACTGATTGACCATCCACCCCTGGATAGATGCAGAGATTGCTACTAGGTGAGCTTTTAGAAGTGACACTGCCAAAGCTAACTGCTCCAAATATAGTAAATAGTCCAAGATGGTTCATGTCAATGCTTGCATCAGAGAAGTTCCCTTCCACCTTGTCCAAATCAAAAATTGCTTTCATTTGGCCAAGCATATAACCAGATGGATAATTTCCTGCTGCTGAGGACCACTCTAACAAGCTCTGAGCTTCTTGACTCTATGAGGTTTAGCCACAACACTTCCATGCTGTGAGTTGGCAGGACTCTAGTTTGAGATGGTGGATGCAGCTGTGGCCCTAGGTTATTAGATCTGGTACCAATGGTAGGGCTATTGGAACGGCGACCTGTAGTATAGCGTACCTGTACTGTTGAGGCTAGACTCAGACTATCAGTATGACAGATGCTTTTTCCATCTTAACCTTGAGCTGGCTCATGTGAAAAGTAGGATGGGCAGGAACACATAGATCTGGTGGTCTGTCCGTGGCAAGAAAAATGATGCTGTGATCAACCCCAGACAGTGGTTCATGAATGAGCAAATTGTTGACATTGCCTGCTGAGTTTTGCCATAACAGATACACCCAGGGAACTCCCCATTGTTGGAAAATGCCGTTCACGATGTAAGAGGAGGACCTGCTTGTTCTGTGTTCGCAGCAGGTAAGATGTCTCTAGGTTTATGGAGTGAGCTCTGCAGAAATCCCACAACGTGAGGGTTTCATATGATAGAGGGGAGAGGAGCATGCTCGACTCGGTCCGTTTATATAAACATCACTATTGTGTTGTTCATAATGACTGATATGCATCTGCCTTCCAAATGGGATTGGAAGGCTCAGCAGGCCAAGTGAACCACTTTCAGCTCCCTGACACTGATGTGAAGTGAGAGCTCTGTCTGGGACAAGAGGCCTTGAGTCCTGAGGGTTCCTAAATGCACTCCCAATGCCAACGCATCCATGACCAGAGACGTCAAGGGCTGGGTCCTGGAAAAGGGTCCTCTCACACATACCAACTGAGGGTTGAGCCATTTCAGAAAGGACTTGAGCACCTGAAAGGGAAGTGAAACTGTCTTGCCCATTTTGTCTCTGTTTGGTCGATATGTCAAT
This sequence comes from Pelusios castaneus, assembly GCA_007922175.1. NCBI lineage: Eukaryota > Metazoa > Chordata > Testudines > Pelomedusidae > Pelusios > Pelusios castaneus. The sequence continues at coordinate 53,497,032 of ML685755.1, forward strand.
GCTAGCCAAGTGTAAAGAGGCCTGAGCCAGAGCCTCATATGTGCATGTAGTCATGTGACCCAGCAGCTTCAAGGAACTCTGCACCATTATAGTAGGGAAGCACCTGAAGTACTCTATGATGAAGCAAACAGTCTGGAAGTAAGACTCTGCTAGGAAAGCTCCAGACTGAGTAGAGTCTAAGGTATCTCCTATAAATTCTATCCTCTAAGGGAAGGATAGAATTGATTCGGGGACATTCAGCAGTAGGCCCAATCTGCCGAATATCAATTGTATCAGGGTCATGGAAACCACTGTGCGCGCCCTGCAGTGGCCCTTGATAAGCCAGTCATCTAAAATACAGTAACATCTGTGCCTGATGTCTCCTTAGGAAGGGGGTGTCTAGCATGCACGTAGTAAATTCTTGTGCGGGACAGGGGGCACTGACAACTCGAAGGAGAGAATTGTAAATTGATAATGGATGTTGTTTACCATGAATCTGAAGAGCCTTCTGTTGGATCAGGATTACTGATACATGAAAGTATACACCCTTCAAGCCAAGGGCAGCATGCCAGCCCCTATATCCAGGGAGAAAATGATAATGATCACAGATATTATCTGAAATTTCCATTTCTTCATGAATCTGTTGAAGTTTTGCAGTTTGAGGTCTGAGACCTCCTTTGGGACTGGGAAATATCTGGAGTAATATCCTTTCCCCTTAATTCCTGAGGAACCTCCTGCCTTTAGGAGCACTTGCATCTCCCATATAAGAAGTTGCTCATGAGAGGGGTCCTGAAGAGGGACCGAGACAGGGGATGGGGAGGGAGAGGAGGAATAGAACTGGAGAGGATATCCCAGTTCTACATGCATAATGCCCACTGGCCTGAGATGACCTGGGCCCATGCACAATAAAAATAGGATAGACAATTAAAAAAAAGAACCGCGGGGGTAAGAATCCATGATCTTATCGGGTATGTTGCACTCTGGCACACACTCAAAATGGTTGCTTGGACTGGAGGACCGACTCGCCAAATCCCAGCCTTTGTTGGACGGGGGCAAAAACGTCCTACACCTGTTATTCCTGCTTCGTTTCCTAAAATAGAACTGCCTAGGCTGCATAGAGTAAAACCGAGGGGAGGGTTGGCCCTTAAAATGCTTTCTCTGAGGAGCCCAAAAGGTATGAAGGCTCAAAGACTTCAATGTTGCCCTAGAATCTTTCAGGCTGTGGAGCTTGCAGTCCATTTGCTTCAAATATAACCCCAAGCCTCCACAGGACAAGTCTTGAATTGCTTGCTGGGCCTCTGGAGGAAGGCCCACCATCTGCAGCCATGAAATCCTCTTCATAGCAACTGTGGATGAGATTGGTTGAATGGCCGAGTCCACCACATCCAAGGTGGCCTGCAGTGAGGACCTCCCCACTGCCTTGCCCTCCTTGATGACCACTGTGCACTCTGGTCTGGAGTCACCAGGCAGTAGCTCCCTAACCTTCAACATGGTGTCCCATTAGTTGAAAGAACAGCAGCTCAGGATTGGTTGCTGGTTTGCAAACTGAAGCTGCAGCTTCCCTCCCACCCCCCAGTATTAAGGACCTTTCTGCAAATTCAGCTTCTTTGAATCCTTGGACTTAGATAATGAGCCCTGCTGTCCCTGCCTCTCTTTCTTGTTTTCAGTTACCACCACCAGCAATCCCAGATACCGATGTGTGAAGAGGTGCTCTTGACCCTTTTAAGGTATGAGTATATTTTTTCCTATCACCTTAGCTGGAGAGGGGATAGAGGCGGGTATCTGGCACACAGTTTTGGTAGCAGCCTGAATGGTCTCTCTTAAAGGTAATGCCATTTTTGAGGGGTTTTCTGGTTCTAAAATATCCACTATGGGGTCCATCGACATAATCATCTCTTCAACTATGAGCCCTGGGTTCTGGGTCACTCTCTGTAACAGCTTCTGGTGGACCCCGTTGTTCTCAAGAAGTGAAGCAGCTGAAGTGGCCTGGCACTGCCTCATTGCAGGATGACGACAACAATGATGCTCAGAGCAGAGTCTGGTCCTCCTGACCCTCAGGATTGCAGAATTCTTCCAGCATGGAGATCTCTTGTTCAATGCTGTGGTCCTCCCCAGTGCCTTCATTGGTCCCAACATCGGTGCCAGCTTTGGTACTATGCAGTGAAAAGCAGACGTCAGGCAGTGGGGGAGCCCAGCCTTTTGAGGGAAAGGACTGGCAGCCTCTAAGATAGGACTCCTGGGCATGGCTTTCCCATCTCCTCTCTGTATTGGCGCCTTTTCAACCTGTTCTGGCTACATGGGACATATACAACTCTGCATTTGAATCCGCTGACTGCAACTCTGAACACAGACACCTTGACAATGTCATGGAGAATGCAACCCCTCCTTTTGCATCATGGCCAGTTTGCCTCTAGAAGGTGGAGATCTGACATCAGGTGCTTTCTGTTGCCTGATGGAAGACTGCTGTGCCATCATGGCTACCAAGTCCTGGCCACATCAAATATATCTGGAGTGGAAGGGAGATCCCATTCTTCCATTTGGCTTTCCCCTACCGGGGAGCCCACTGGTATTAAGACTCAATGGACTTCTCTGTGGACCTAGTCGACACTGCTACCTCCAAAGGGGTGGGCTCTGGGCAGACCAACCCGGGACAAGCCCCCAACTGTTCTCACCATGGGCAAATGCCAACTGTCAGTTTTCTCGTGCGGCACACTGGTGACTGGGAGCAGTGTCAGGCTGACTTCAGCAACAGTGAAAAGTGGTGCCAGGTCCATCCTCAGCACCGCAATCTGCCTAATTGAGGCCATGCACGCAACAGTCTGACTAGCCTGGTGGTTGGGGATGAAGATCTGCCTCCATGAGGAGTTTCAGCTTGACGTTCCTCTCTTTCCTGATCCTTGGATGGAATCCTTTGCAAATCCTACAACCATCTGTCTGGTGGGATTCCCCCATGCACTTTAAACATGGTTCATGGGTATCGCGTTTTGACATAGGATTATAGCAAGTTCCCCCCAAAGAGAAGCTTAACTAAGAACTAACACCTAAATCTAACCTAACTATGTACAGATTCAAAAATCAAAACCACTAGGGAAATGCTTGCCTGCACCGACCCAACAGGTATAAAACATTCCAGCAACTGTGCAGGTGGTGCACTCACACCTACATGGAACCCAAGCAGGGACGCAAAGAACAAATTGTATCAGACCAATCTAATAGCTTTCTTTCATAGGTAACAGGTCTTGTGAATGTGGGGAAGAGGTAGATGCGGTATATCTGGACTTTTGATACTTTCTTGCATGACCGTCTCACAAATTAACTAGGGGAATGCAACCTAGATGAAGCTGCTGTAAAGTGAGTGCATAACTGACTGAAAAATTGTTCCCAGAGAATAGCTATCAGTAGTTCACAGTCAAGCTAGAAGGGCCTATTGAGTGGGGTACTGCAAGGATCTGGTTCTGTTCACTATCTTTCTGAATTATATAGATAATGGCAAAGAGAGCACACTTATAAAGTTTGTGACAATACCATGTGGGAAGGGTTGCAAATGCTATGGAAGATGGATTAAAATTCAAAATGATCTGAACAAACTGATGAAATGGTCTGAAATAAATAAGATGAAATTCAATGAAGACAAAGGCAAGGAACTTGGGAAGGAAAAATCATTTGCACACATACAAAATGGAAAATAACTGCCTAAGTAGTAGTAGTGTGGAAAGGGATCTAGCGGTCATAGTGGATCACAAGCTAACAATAAGTCTACAGTGTCACTGCTGCAAAAAAGCAAATATCCTGGGATGTATCAGCAAGAGTGCTGTAAACAAGACTTAATTCTTCTGCTCTGCTCTGCGTGGATTAGGCCTCAGCTGGAGTATAATGTCCAGTACTGAGTGTTCCGTTTCAGGAAACATGTAGACAAATTGGAGAAAGACTGGAGAAGCAGCACAAAAATGATTCAGGGTCTAGAAAATATGACCTATGAGGGAAGATTGAAAAAAAAAAAACTGGGTTTGTTTACTTTGGAGAAAAGACGACTGAGTGGGCACAGAAGAAAAGTTTTCAAGTACATAAAATGTTGTTACAAGAACCAGGGTGAAAAATTGTTCTCAACCTCTGAGGCTACAACGAGGAGAAATGGGCTTAAATTGACTTTCTGAGAGACTGAAAAAGCTCTCTTTGCATCGAGCATACACAGCCTGGGCAATGGTATGCCAACCACCCGCAAACCAAACTAACAAAATGCCTCAACGTCGCTGTAGGGAGCTTGGATTTTGAAACAGTGCTGTATCTGAAGCATTGGATAGATCCTTTGGTATCAGAGGGTAAGCATTCTCTAAACAGCTTTTAGGGTAGGTTCAATTTGGGGGCATATTAGCCTTGACAGTCTCTACTATAGGATTTTGACACATAGAAGTGCTTGTAAGAAAACTGGTTCCCACCTCCAGTCATATGACCTGTTTCAGCAATCTGAAAGCAAATGCCCTTCTTACAAGAGAAGGGTCCATCTCTACTGACTCCCATGATTATTAGCATTTTCACTGAGAATTAGTCATTCTGCCACAGATGTTTAAAATCTGTGGCACTACTCCACAATAAGTCAGTCTGACAACTTTATGAATTTCTAAGAAAATATCAGCTCTGTAAACTTAACGTGTCAAAAGAGAAAAAACATTAAACACAATGCCAATGTATAATGCACAAACTTGGCTGCATGAAGTCGTCTGCTATCATCAATCAATGAGCAAAAAGCTTTGCTTACGCTACTTCTATTCACTGGTAAGCATTAAAGTGACTATATAACCACGCAAATTTATCCACATTTATTGCTGAGGGTTTTTTTTAAACTTCCTGGAGATAATTAAAGATTTTGTTCCCTTAAGGTGCAAGAACCCTAAAGTAGATTTTCTTAGTATCACCCTTTACAAATTCAAAGGTACCCCTCCTTTCTGCTCAGAGCTAAACCAGATTTACAACAACTGTCAAAGCACAGGATGACAGATAGATAAATCTTCCCTTCATGAGTTTACATCCCAGGCATCTGGGCTGCTGATCTGGCCCTAACAAGCACAGGGTCTCTACAAGCTGTCGTTTAAAGTTGATGTTTTCATGACTGGAGATGAATTATTCTGTCATACGAATCTATTTATTCAGCAGTTGGTGGGTGGGGTTTTGGCTTCAACACAGAATGATTTCATGGGTTAGGGTCCCCTTGAAGTCTCTGCTTAAATCTTGTACAGTCAGTCCCAAAACAGATGAGTGTCTTTAGGACATTTCCAGAATGGAAAAAGATTAAATTTTGTGTGTAAAGTCATTTCATTTTCCTTAAAGTATGACAGGAACGAAGGAAAAACAGAGACACAGGAAGGGTAATTAATCCAATTTCTGACTAACCTAACCTTCCTAAATAAAAATTCTGTGAATAAATAGCTTTTTTAATGACTATCACTTTTTTTTTTAATATATAATCCCTCTCACATCATGATCCTTTTGAGATAATCTAGTCTGCATTCTAGAATCAAGATCCTAAAAGATCACTCAAGGAAGACAAGGCTATCATGGAGAAACTAAATGAATTCTTTTCATCCGTATTCATGGCTGAGGATGAGATATTCCCAAACCTGAGGCATTCTTTTTAGGTGACAGATCTCAGGAACTGTCCCAGACTGTGGTGACAATAGGCAGCTTTGGAACAAATTGATAAATTATACAGTAATAAATTACCAGAATAGTTAATAGTTAATAAAGGTTCCAGAAGTGATCCTGGCAATTACAGGCCAATAAGGCTAACTTCAGCACTAAGCAAATTGGCTGGAACTACAGTAAAGAACAGAATTATCAAATACATAGACGAACATGTTTTGTTGGGGAACAGTTAACATGCTTTCTGTAAAGCAAAATCATGCCTCACCAATCTACTACAATTTCTTGAGGGGGTCAACAAACATGTGGACAAAGGTGATCCAGTAGCTATAGTATATTTAGATTTTCAGGAAGCCCTTAACAAGATCTCTTACCAAAGGCTCTTAAAGTAACTTGTCATGGGATAACAGAGAAGGTATTCTCCTGGATCAGCAAATGGTTAAAAGATAGGAAATGATGGATAGGAATAAATGGTTAAATATGAGAATGGAGAGTGGCAAATAGTGGTTTCCCCAGGAGTCTGTTCTGGCGCCACTACTGTTCAACACAGAATCATAGAAACTGGAAGGGACCATGAGAGATCATCAAATCTAGTCCCCTGCACTCATGGCAGGACCAAGTACCTCTTAAGCAATCCCTGACAGATGTTTGTCTAACCTTCTCTTAAAAAATTCCAATGATGGCGATTCCTAGGCAACTTATTCCAGTGGTTAATCACCCTGATAGTTAGGAATTTTTTCCTAATGTCCAACCTAAACCTCCCTTGCTGTAATTTAAACCCATTGCTTCTTGCCCTATCATCAGAGTTAAGGAGAATAATTTTTCTTCCTCCTCCTCATAAGAACCTTTTAGGTTAAGTCTCCTCTTTTGTAGACTAAACAAACCAGCTCTTTCAATCTTCCCTCGTATGTCAAGTGTTCTAGACATTTAATCATTCTTGTTGCTCTTCCCTGGATTTCTCCACATCTTTTCTACATTATAAATGATCTGGAAAAAGAGTGACAGTGAAGGGGCGAATCTTGCAGATGATACAAAACCACTCAAGGTACTTAAGTCCAAAGCAAATTGTGAAAAATTATGAAGGGATCTCACAAAACTGGGTGACTGAGGAACAAAATGACAAAATGAAATTCAACGTTGATAAATGCATATTGGAAAAACATCACCCTATTATACAAGTAAAATGAGAGGTGCAAATTAGCCATTGCCACGCAAGAAAACTTTTTGGAGGCACTGTGGATAGTTTTCTGAAAACATCCTCTTAATGTGCAGCTGCAGTCAAAAAAAGTTTCACCTCACTGAAAAGCTACTTGCTTACAAAATCAGACACAAAAAAATATTTTAAAAAAACCAACAGAGTCCTGTGGCACTTTTAAAGACTAACAGATTTATTTATCGCATGAGCTTTCATGGGAGGAAATCCCAGTTCGTCAGACGCTTTGAAGATGGGAAACTGTCTCAGCAGATTACTAAAATTGCTCACTTTCTCCGTTTTACCAAATAATTAGAAAATATATTCATTGGAAAAAGTAAGTACAATATTTGTATCAGTTTACAGCATACAGTGCAGTATAAGCAAGTGATTGTCTGTAAAAAAATTTAGTTTGTATTGACTTTGCTAGTGTGTTTTATATAGCCTGCTGTAAAAAACATGAACATCTGAACTGGTAATCTCTAGAAGACCTCTATGTACAGCAAGCGATACATATACCCCTGGTTCAGAACCACACTGCTCTAACTCCACCCACCCCAAGTTTCACACATCAGCTACCAATTTAGTTTGCTTCCGAAACACCATCTGGCTGTGTTTCCTAAACAAAATTTTGGGGAGGAAATGGTTTTGGTCTGAACCAACCCAAAAACAAACACTGAAATTTCTCATGAACCAGAAATCTAGGGTTTCAGCCTACTCTAGTTTAGACAAACATATTATATCCATGTACACTTAAGTATGTTTAGAGCAGAACTCAGTTTATTTATCAGAAATATATGGGGGGGAGGATGACCTCAAGAAGTCATCTCTAGTCCATCCCCCTCTGCTAAGGCAGGAGCAAATATGTTGACTACTCCTAATGCGTTCCTAAAAACCTCCAGTAATGGAGATTCCACAATTATTCTTGGTAACCTATCGCAGAGCTTAACTGTCCCAATATATAACCTAATTCTCCCTTGCAGCAAATTAAGCCCTTCTTGTCCTACACCTTCAGTGAACATTGAAAACAGTTCATCACCATCCTCCTGCGAACAGCATATTTGAAGACTGCTGGTCCCCGCTCAGCCTTTTCTCACACCCAAGACATTTCCTCACAAAAAAGGTTTAGAAAACCTGACCTATAACTTTTCGAGCTGACTCTGGTCTTTCTCCAATTTGTCTCCATCCTTCCTAAAGTGAGGCACCCAAAACTGGACACAATACACCAGGTGAGGCATCACCAGGGCTGAGTAGAGCAGAACAATTACCTCCTAAGGTTGTAAGTAAGAGACTCCTGTTAATACAGCCCAGAATGATATTAGGCTTTTTCACATATGCACCACAATGTTGATTTATATTCAGTTTGTGATCCAGTGCAACATAACTCACAAATCCTTTTCTGAACTACTGATGCCTAGCCAGTTATTCCCCAGTGAGTAGCTGGCCATTTGATTTTTCTTTCCTAAGTGCAGTACTTGGAACTTATCTTTATAGAATTTAATCTTGTTGATTACAGAACAGCTCTCCAATTTAAAAAGGTAATCTTGAATTCAAACCTTGTCCTCCAAAATGCTTGTAACTGCACCCAGCTTCACGTCATGCATGAATTTTATAAGCATCCTCCTCATTCCATTATTCAAGTCATTAATGAAAACGGACTCAAAACAGAATCTGTGGGACCCCACAAGATATGTCCTCCCCATTATCACCTCATTATAATTACCATTTATAAATAGCCATTGGGATAGAAGACACCAAAATATTACTGTCCATATGCAGGCATGTACTGTCACTGATGTGTTTATTCCTTACTTACATGGATTGCTGGAGTTTTCAATAAGAAGAATGAAAAGGCAGTAAGTGTAAGCACACAAAATTCTCTGTCCTTTTTAAAAGATCTAGATAGATTTTTTACAACATTTTGTGCCAACCGGTGGGGCACAAATAATATTTTGAAAAATAATCTACTGTTGGTAAGAAAAGTAACAGCTAGTGGGAGCACTAATTAAATGCTTTGCACCTGACTGCCTGAAAATTGATTTACTTGTACTAGACCTCTTAGTGCAAAGTCCATCTAGTCTTCTAAAATACGTAATTTCCTTCAATGTATATATGATTGCACAGGCTATGTAAGCATGTAGCAAAACCATTTCTTGGTATAATTTTTCATATAACTTTATATTTAAAACACAGTGAACTGACCAAGACCTACAAGATGTTAAGGAACGAGATCAGTCGGAGGTATTCATGACTTCAGTCATTCTCTCTCAAAACAGATGAAATAAAATGTATGACATTCCCAAGGAGGGAGTTTCTAGTGTAATTCATCTTAAAATGCAATGTTCTGTCATCTCAAGTAACACTTACTGAAAGCAACCATCAATAGTTTTTGTCAAAAACCTGCACTCTGTGTAAAATGTTCCATCAATCTCTATTTAAATAAAACAAAAACCAAAAAAAAAAAAAAAATTCAGCACCGTTCTAAAGCAGAACTATTCAGAGTCTGTCTCCCACTTTCATGCTCTGTTGAAAAATTATTTTGACTGGCACAAAAAAATAACCCTTAAAATTTATGGTGGAAAAGCTTTTTTTTTTTTTTTTTTTTAAATTGACATGTCCTTTTGCAAAGATGACTTTAGTAAAGAGATAAAAGAATTTATAATTGCACAGTAAGGACTAAATTCTGCTTGTCTTATTCAAGTAAGTAGTCTGATGTTGTGACTAGTTTTGCAGAATGACTATATTTTGGACTATAGTCCACTTCACTTTTCCAATCTCTTTGAATTGCTTAAAAAGAACCAGAAAGAAGCAACTAAAGCCACAGGTTTGTTTAAAAAAAAAAAAAAAAAAAAAAAAAAAAATTATTCCCATAAGCTATCCCATTGACTTCAGTCAGGACTAAAGGACTTACTTTGCATAAGTAAGTTTATTCATGCACTTACAAGATCTCCCCTGCAGCCGCCCCGTTTATTAGACTTCATTAACACACCATATTCAGAGTATGTGTAGGTTATTAGGCACCACTTGTTAAGAACCTTCAAAAGGGTTTGTCTGTTTTCAAATATGGCATCAATATATTATTATAGAAGAAACATCTAGAAATAATGCTGCTTACTACATGCAGTGTGTTTGGAGATCTGAATCTAATACCCTAGACTGGGTTACAGGCAGAAGTTATCTGAGTGACTAAGAAAGAAGAAGGGAAGAATGGGTACGTTCCTCCCGGCTCCATCTTCCAAATCCCTTCCGTCTGCATCCCCCTTCCAACATGTGACAAGCATCCCAGTGTTTTATTATCCAATCAGCCTAATGAGGCTATACATCAAGATGAGCAATTTAAGATGTTCCTAGGCTGGCACAAACGTGAGAGAGGAGGCGGCGGGCAGAGAGACCAAGGATGAAGTGGACAAAATACAAAGTGAGCCTCCAAACAAGGTAGCCACCAAGGAAGACACCAGAAGTGACCACTACAAGCAAAGATGCTCTTTTTTTAAGGCTAACCTTAAGACCTAGGTAGCTACTCTTTCCCACAATGAATTATCTACCTTTACATATATATTCTGCTTGCTATTTAATATGCTTACAATTTTTATTGAAAGGAAGATGAGAGAAGACCTATGCACGCTACTTCAGCTTTTTAGTATCTGGGCCACTCCCCTGCCTACCCTGCCATCGCATGCCAGTTTTCTCCTCTGTAGCCATGGTCCATTCAGTCTGACAACTCCATCAAAACTGACATCAAGTGTGCCAGTTATGTTAGCTTTATGTTTATGTAGACCATTAAGAGTTTAAGAACAGGAAACAAGAGTCATTTTCTGTGTTAATGTTCTATCCCTGTTAAGAGAACATTCCACAGCCATGACTGCAGAATCTATATGCCTAGTTGAATTCCAAAGGGGTAGCCGTGTTAGCGTATTGTAGAAAAACAACAGAGTCCTGTGGCACTTTTAAGTGCCACAGGACTCTGTTGTATTTATATGCCTAGTGTTTTTGAATTGCAGATACAAAACATTCTTCCATGAGTTAAGTAAACATGCCAACATATACATAAAAACAAAAACTGGAAGAATACCAAGAGAAAATTACAGACATTTACTTTTTAAATCAGGATTGAGATCTTCAAAACTTTGAGAAGATATTAAATACTTTGACTAGACCATTCAGAAATAGTGGTAGATCAGATAATGGAATCAGCAAAGTATTACAATAAGCTATTGGACTTGAGGGAACCAAGCTTTTAAAGATGCAATAAGATCTGAGGATCAAAATCTTAATTGTCCAAATCTTTTTTTCAGGGAAATTCTAATTTTACAACAGGAAAATCAAACTGTACAAAAGTCCTTTACAAATCATAGCAGATACAGCTTTTCTTGGTGATGGTTTCATTATTCTTACTGCAAATACCTGTCAAATTTTGTTGAATTATGGTAAAAAAATTATTTTTACTTTATTCAAGTAAAATAAATAACAGTCAGTTTTCTGCAAACTCTTATAATCCACAATAGTATACTTCAAATGAGCTCCGCTTGACATAAAGCACATACTCAATTTTCTTGCATTGTAATATTGCTTGGAGATGCAACCATGGCACTCAGAGATCAAGATGCAAATACCTCCTTCATATCATTCTCATGGGACATAATCCCAAACAAGCACAGCTCATCTACAGCAGTTATTGAGAAATCAAGTGACTCACCTACTCAGAAAATAAACAGTTCATAAATCAGTAACTGAAACTAATTCAACTTCAAACCACAAATCTAACATTAATAGTTCCTTTGTTGTCAATAAACCTGTATTTGACTTCTCCTATTGTTATGTGTATTTTATTTATAAATTACTAATGCTTTTCCTAGGGCAAAATGGTTGAAGTAATAGTCTACACTAAGCTATAGCCCTGTCAGCCGAAGGAAAAAAATACAATACAAATTGACTCAACGAGGGGGAGCTATTAGCTGTGAATACACAGGCAACACTCAGTTCTGCACAGTCATCATTACCTCCATAGTTGAACACTTACCATCATCCTACCTACCAAAAGTGAACAGTTACTAAGCAGCCAACTAAATTATTTTATGGACAGTCAAGGAAAATATGATGTAGAGCTGGGGGGGGGGGGGAAGTTGTTTTTTTTTTTCTTTGAAGTAAAAAGATCTTGAACTTATACAGAAACTCATTCGGAGATCTAAAAGCCCTCAACTTCTCATTGCTTTTGAACTACATACACAAAATCGTAATGGGACTAAATTTATCACTTATGTAATTCCCTTGATTATGGATTATGCCACAAGTAAATTTGGCCCAATGACCACATATTTTAAACATTTTGAGATCACAAGTGTGAAACACCCCATCTGTGGTAATAAGTGTGTCATCAGAGATATGATTTATAAAATGATTAAGACATTTAACTCTGAAATCAAATCCTTTACATGTACTAAGAAAGGTATTAGAGTGAGCAGAGAGCAATGAGAGCAATCATTTGAGGTGTTACAGGAGAAGTAAAGACATTTTAGGTCACTATTGCCATTCTCCCCTGCCTGTGCAAAATTGTTCACCTGCATTATATTCAACTGATTTGTTCAGCTGTCAATGACCCAAGAAATCTCATCACTTTCTCAGAGCGACAGACAGACTCCAAGAAGGTGCAAACAAATCTCCATTCACCCCAAAGAGACAAGAAATGAGCCTGTTCAAATCTAGCAAATTGTGACCCCTGCAAAATGGACTGAAGACTGTAGTGGCTACTACCTGCTACTAGAGTTAACACCATCAGCCTGATGAGACGCATCCGACAGCAGAGAGTTTCTTACTATATGAAGGGAGTGGAACAAAACACAGATTAGAGAGACAGACAGGCCAGGATAAATTCCTGCTGAGGTCCAACTAAACTGACATGAAAGGCATTTGGCCTGGCAGTATTGTTTCTCTCGATGTGTAGGTCTATACTGCAAAACAAGGTAAATTATTAATTTGGGTCAGCTTACTCATATTACCTAACCCAGGTTAAAATAGCAGTGAAGACTCAGCAACTCAGCTTTTAACTCGGGTTAGCAGCATGAATTCAACCCTAGGGTCTCCTCTAGGTTCTTAACTTAAGATGCTAACCTGGGTTAAAAGCCAAGATGCTGAGTCTTCACTGCTATTTTAATGTTAGCTAGTCTCAATTATGTATACCTCTTTTTCTCCTGTGTAAACGTACTTCTATGTTGCTTAATTCTGCATTTTCCTTTCTTCTATTCATGGCTGGCTAAGAGTTGGAGGCCCCCTACCAATCCATTTGGGCTCCCATCCTATATCATTTGTTTTGCAATCTCTCTTATAGATACTATTATATGATTTATGCAGTTTTATGAAAATTAGGACACCTCTTTCTTATAATTTAAGACAGGCTGGAAGAGCTGGACAGATAGAAGAAGGACAGGCTGGCTGGGGTGAAAAAGGGATTCAAGGACAGAGGTGGACAGGCTGGAGGCAGGGAAGGGAAGATACCAGAAAAGAAGGTAAGCAGCTGACAGTGTGAAGGGTAAGCATTTTGAAGGCCTGTCTGGAATGAAACTACTAATCACGGCAGAAATGTCCCAGTGAAGGAAAGCGTAAGCTCCCAGTTCAAGTGGCAGCAGCCCAAAGGAAGATACCAGGTAGGTGCTGGAGCATACAGCAAGGCAAAGACAAGCAAGAGAGGAAAGGGCACTTCCTTTCCATTCTGTTGCCAAAACATGATTGGAAAGTTCTTCTCAAGTTTGCAGCTACTGGACTCATGCAATTACACAAGAAATCATCTCAGCTTTCATATAAAAATTGTTTCTTGCTCTCATGTCTGTGGAAAAAAGCTTGGAAATGTGAAGCATGGGCATCCTAATGACTGAGAACAGGAGGCAAAAAAACCTCTCATGATATTTTGAGACCAGACCCAAGATTTGATAATACTGCAATCTCCAATTTCCTCTTTCCCTACCAACACTTCTGTCCATGACTCATTAGGAAGGAGGAGAGATGTCACCTCACTAATCAACACCAAAGTCATTGCAAGGGCTGAGAAATTGGGGAGTATGAGCCAACAGTGTGCCCTTGTTGCCAAAAAGGCCAGTGGCATATTGGGCTGCATCAGTAGGAGCATTGCCAGCAGATCAAGGGATGTGATATTTCCCCTCTATTCGGCACTGGTGAGGCTGCATCTAGAATACTGTGTCCACTTTTGGGCTCCCCACTACAGAAAGGATGTGGACAAATTAGAAAGAGTCCAGCGGAGGGCAACAAAAATGATTAGGGGGCTGGAGCACATGACTTACGAGGAGAGACTGAAGGAACTAGGCTTATTTAGTCTAGAGAAGAGAAGGCTGAGGGGAGATTTGATAGCCGCCTTCAACTACTTGAAGGGGTGCTCCAAAGAGGAAGAAGCTAGGCTGCTCTCTGTGGTAACAGAGGACAGAACAAGGAGCAGTGGTTTCAAATCACAGCTGGAGAGGTCGAGGTTGGATATTAGGAAAATCTTTCTCACTAGGAGGGTGGTGAAGCATTGGAATGGGCTACCTAGGGAGGTGGTGGAATCTCCATCTTTGGAGATATTTAAGGTCTGGTCAGACAAAACTCTGGCTGGGGTGATTTAGTGGGAGTGGTCCTGCTTTTTAGCAGGGGGTTGGACTAGATGACCTCATGAGGTCCCTTCCAGCCCTATCATTCTGTGATTCTATGGGGGGGGGCAGGGAACCAAACCAAACCATCACCACCTTTCTCTGCCCTCCAACCACAACTACTTACCAACCTGGGGTCTGTGTAAGCACAGGGTCTTAAGACCGAGAATCAGGTCTGATTTTACTGCAGCACCCAACAAACCACCTACAGACATGCACACGTGCGCGCACCTACACATGTATTTGTGTCGTTTAACTTTAAGAAGATTTAAAATATCAACTATTAGGAAAGATGTCACAATATGTGCATTCCCCTTATTGTAAGGGTGGCAATGCATAATGAACTCCAACAGAGAGGTAAATCTTGGACCATTCACAACGGGTGGGATCTAAACCAGCAGTTTTCAGAAACGGATCATCATTCCACCTCTGCTGGAGGAAGCCATGGCAGAAATTCTAAGGAGAAGGGCTTCAATATTATTACAACCATATTGTCTAGAGTAGACGTACTCTGAACAGGGTTAGATAACGCTGCAGTAAATGCCTCAGTCAAACCTATACCAGCATTCCCACCACTGTTCCGACCAATGGAGCCATCCCAAAAGAGGCAGATTTCCCAACAATTGCCAGCACAAGAGTTAGCCTTGGGTTCTACCTTATTGGTGCCTCCAACCTCCCTTTCACATTCAAAAACTCATCGAACCTGAGCTACCTGCAGGGATACAGAGTCCAGTTTCTGCTTTCACCTGGGCTTATAACACTCTGAAGTGAGCCAACGGAGACTAAATCACTCAAGCGCTGACAGTCCTCCACTGTTTTCCCACACTTCCACTGGGTCCCCAGAAGAGCAAACAGTTCTTCCACAACTCAATGGAAAAAAAAAAAAAACAACTCAGCTTACTGTGTGCCAAAAAACTCCTGGGCTGTGCCCCCCAGACGTCCTAACAACACACCCAAGGAAATGCAGTACCAGCGAGGAGGCAGCAACTCCATTAAAACTTTGCAGTGTTGCCGCAATAACCTAGGCTAACTCTACAATGAAAATCCCTGTGAGGAAGGACAACAAGATTGTTCTGTATGTAAATTAAAAAGGGCTTTAAAACCCCACCAGGGCAACAGGTGTGATATATGCACCTGTCCTACTACCTCAATCCAGCCAATGGAATTAGATGCCTATCTTGACAAAGTATTCTCAAACAACTTGTATAATCAAACGTGAAGTGTTATTAGAAGAGGCTGATTTGATAATTTACTCATCTTTTGAAGGTTACCACATTTCACTAATCACAGGCACAAGGTAGTGAAAAGCATTTCAATTTAGGCATGCCAGCTATTATTCCCCATATATGATTTTTCAGGGGGGTTATTCATTCCCTTATAATGCCTCCAAATTAATGGACAACAGCCCCACTCACATTGCTTTCAAAGCATAAAGAGCTCAAAATAATTTCAGGAAAACTATATCAACCAGAAGATTGTGCAGGTCACTGCTGCATTTTTTTTGTTTTTAATTAAGTGCAAGAACTAAAATGTATTCAAAATCTATGAACACCCCAGAAACTCCAAAAAGCAAATTACTTAGTTTTGTTAACAATGATCATTTACATTTCTACCGCATCTTTCATTCAATAATACTTAGGAGTTTTACAATCCACTGCTTATTTGCTACAACAACTAGACTTTGCCTTTTTATAAAAATGGGTAAGAGACCCAAGGCTATGAAGTCAGTCAGTGGCAGCATGGAGTAAAACCCAAAGTACTTAACCCAAGCCTCAGCTTCTTATAGTTAGACGTGAGCTTGAGCTGAAAGACTTGGAATATATACTATAACAGATTAAAACAAACTGATTATTACTACATACTATACAAACTGGCTTTGCTTTCATTCTGTACAGGATCACCGAAAACCTTCACAACTGCATTCTCTAATCAATGCACATTCATTAGAATTATCTGTGTAAATCCCCGACAGTCATCAGTGAAAGAGTTATGGCTTCTGGTTTTTGTTAAGAGCACATTTTAACTAAAGTACTGGCCAGATCTCCTTCAATTCAATATTTCTCTCTCTCAGGAAAAAACGAGAAAAAGTTGCACATCTCCAAAATCACACGTGCCCTTCACCAATTTTGCCCTGCTCCTCAGCATTTTCACACCAACAAAACTATCAATGGCCACCACCAATATAGGAAGTAGCATGATAATAAACCCCACCCAGTTCAATTCCCCCACCCCTCAAAATAAAAGGTGGGAAAGTTTGATTAATCACGTCTAATTAAGATGTTGAAAAATGGCTGCTGAATTTTTTGTTAAGTGAAAACCAGAAGCCATGCGCTTAATACATTGCACTTTGTTATCTGTAATGTCTTTCAGCCATAGATAACAGAATCAGCCACATGAAATTCATGCCAGGTGGGAAGGGGAGGGTGAAAACACCAAGATAATAAAAAGAGGAGAACTTTGCGTAATCATAGAGACTATTAGAAGCCTACAAAAGCCATTGTTAACGTTTCCCAAATTAAAAGCCTTTTCTTTAAAAAAAAATTGAGAACTAAAAGCCTACATTAACCAAGGTTAGCTCCTTCAAATGCAGTGTTCAGAGAATATCCAACAAGCACACATATACAGCACACTAAGAATTCAATTTGGAAACCATCATCTAAAGCACAGAGGAGAACAGGAAAGTCATATTGCTATAATGCTTAGATTATCAATCATCTTGACAGTTTATTGGCTTTATCACCACACATACCATTAAAATGATGTCTGGCCTAGAATGTCAGAAGGCAAACATTAAACAGACCAGGATTAAAAAGCAGATCCGAAACAGCACTCCAGTAAAGTTTCCCTTCCACTCTGAAATTAGTTAGAGCTGAGTAAGTAACTGGCGCTAGACTTTGAAGAAATATACAGCCTAAAAGGCACAGAGTCAACACAGGCTTGACAAGCTGATAGGTAATGTCATGTTATGGCAACTGTAAAGCTCCTGCGGTTGATTTATCACGTACTGTGTGCAACAGAATGATTGCTAATGGAGGGTGGAAAAAAACATAATTTGCCTCTTCTCAGAACCAAGGATTTGCATCAAAAGGGCCAAAGTACACTCCTTGAAGTCAGGCAAGAATGCTAATAAATTCGTACTACTGAACAAATATATTAACATTATCTTTTGCGTTCAAGTAATTTACAGATTCAAGAGAATCTAACCGGGAGAAGAGATATTCATAATTCAATAACTCCAGACAGTGAAAGTTACAAATGCAGAATTTTTAAAATTTAACTGCATGTCAACCTGGCAACTAAATCCTGACACAATTAAGACTATATATCAGTAGAGTACAACTGAAAACATTGCCCCCATCATTTATTTGGCAAGTATTTATAAATGCTCAAAGATATGGGGGAGGTCAGTTAAAGCTAATAAGGACTCTCCTTTGCCCATAGAAAATCACTGACACACAAACACACACACACAAAATGTACTACCTCTCTAACTTCTGTTTAGAAGTAATTAGCCCAGTCTGTTAGTAATTAGCATTCCAATATTAACTGCAATTGCAAAAAGATTCCTAATATCTCCACCCCAAAGAACTAGTCAAATAACTACTATATTTTTGTAATTCCATTGTTTTCATGCTTAAAATCAGTCAAAGGCAGTATGCACATACCCAGCTCAATATTTATGTGAATGATTCAATAGTACCAATAGCCTCCTGCTGAGAAGCATGGCCCCTCCCTTCACCTCAAACAGAGTGACCAGATAGCAAGTGTGAAAAATTGGGACAGGGTGGAGGGTAATAGGCATCTATGTAGGAAAAAGCCCTGAATTATGGACTGACCCTGTAAATTCAGGACATCTGGCTGCCATACTCAAAAGGGTATTCCTTACCAAGCAAAAAAATGTGTTGGGAGACTTAGCATTTAGCAAGTTCTTACAGAAACTTTGCTAAAGAATCATGTAGAGCAATATTTTTTGATCCTATCACACAATGAGATTCAACACCATAATTACTACTTCACAATCCTCAATTACTCACACTGTGATGGACTGAAGGAATGTATTTTTAAACATAGCGTCAACCTATTTGAAATTAAAACAATTAATGGAAGCCTTGGTTCAAGCAATGTGCTGGACCCAAGTTTATAAGTTGATAAATCAGTGTCTTGGCAGTGAATAATAAGTGAATCACTGCTTTATCTTTAGCTGAGTCATTCACCGTACATCAGATGACATAAGAATTCAAGCAAATTTAGTGCCAAAGAATTAGTCTCTCAGCTGAGCAAATCCTGAACTTTTAACTCCAATCAAGACTGGAAAACTGAAGTCTGGAAAAACACACAAAATACCCAGCTCTGGGGTTCAACACAGCCCATAAATAGGATTGGAGATGAACAAGAGTTCAAGTGTTTAGCTAACTTCAAAGTTATGGACCAAATCTCAACCACCTAACAACACAGCCTCTCAAGTCTATGAATGGCCCAAGTGAGAATTCTAAGGGACCATGAAGAATATTCTAAAGTGGGAGCCCAGTGAAGAGACTCTTTGTTCACTTTAAAGCATAAGAGGGCACTCAGAGGCAGGGCTTTCTCAGCCAGTAGTAGAAATCTTTCCCATAAATGGAAGGTAGGAGGCAAATAGCACCATATTAGAAAGACAAACTAGCAACTGTAGATACCAAATATGCACACACAGGCCTCAAGACTCTAAAAGGTTGATTTGCAGACATTGGCAGACAGCTCTCAAGGCCTGTTTCATATACTGCTCAATCCCACACACCCTTTGAAAAAAATTTACATCCTGGAGGTTAACGGTGTTCCCTGCTACACGAGCTGGTCATCAAGATGGGAGCAATACATCAATGATGCATCTGCTACTGGAAGACATCTCTAACAAAAATAATCTCACCATTCAGATCCTACGTAGAGATTGAACAGCCAGCCACAACTGCCTGAAGACTGTCCACTTCATTAGCATTTTCCACCTACCCTGGTAGCTTAAAAATAAAATAATTTTTAAAAAAATCAATTACACAATACAGTTGCGTCAAAAGAAATGCTTTAGATAAACCATTTAAAAAAAAAATCACAAAAATATTTCATTTTTCTTTTTCACCATGATATCATCTGCTCTATTTTAACTATTTGTTCTATGTGCTCCATTTCTTATACCCCAGGACTGTTTTAGCAGAAGTCCCAAAGGACCCAGGCATCCCCAGCAGTTAATGACCCATTAGATAACCACCAACGGGACTGGCTAATGCTCTCACAAACTGGTCCTAAACTAAGGTAACAGATGAAATCAGAGGGCTACAACTACTATAAACCAATAGTCGTTGTTTCGAACAGTAGTATTTCCTTAGAAATAATCCAAACCCGTCACCCAAACAATTACTGATCAACACAACAGAATTATACAAATTGCAATATCGTTCTTTAACACTGACACAAATGCTCACTCAGCACAGTGAATACCAATTATTCTAATTTCAATGCGGTCACAAAAAATATAAAAAGTTAAATAGCCACTAGTAATACTAACAGGTCACAATGAACAAGTAGCATTGCTAAACGCTTTGTTGTGCTATTACTACACAGCTGATCCAGTGAATCTAGCCTCCTTGCTCCAATTTGCTTCCTTTTTTCCCTGAACATCAGAACATTCTGCGACAGAAAAACTGTTAACTACTTATGAATAACCTATTTTCTATAAACCTACTTTCGCTAGAGAACGTAATTCACTGGGTTTGCACTGTCCAAATATGGACCATAAGACACTGCATGGTATAACGTGATACCACAGACACATATTCAGATCCTCTCCAGATTCGCTTACAGGATTGAAACTAAAAGGCGTAAAATTAAATATCAAGACACCACAACACAAGTCTGAGTGATTATTGTGCACATGGGCAAAGCTGTGAAGCTCAGGCTAAGGACCCAGCAAACAAGCAAGGGCAGCAAGCCCTTAAATATTATGCCACCTGGAATATCATCTTGTAGTTGTGAAAACAAGGGAACAGAAACAAGAAAAAAAATTAATTCACACATTTAACTTGGCATTACTAATATAAAACAGAGTCCATTAGAAAGCTCTGTATCCTTATACGGGGAACTTGGCTCCTCAATTGATCAGGATTAGGATGTTGGATTATATTTGTAATATATTGGCTAGCTATTCTGAACTAATTACATCTGGATCATAAGAACAGGCCAGAGGAAAGAAAA
Source organism: Pelusios castaneus (assembly GCA_007922175.1). Classification (NCBI taxonomy): domain Eukaryota; kingdom Metazoa; phylum Chordata; order Testudines; family Pelomedusidae; genus Pelusios; species Pelusios castaneus. The sequence continues at coordinate 53,517,696 of ML685755.1, forward strand.
CTACTCAAAATGAAAATGTTGTCAGGATTAATTTCTACCAGCATACCCCTAAAAACAATGTCTGCGGGGAATTGGTTTGCCCTTCTGAAATTACAGGCATTCTGTCTCAAAACACTGGCTATAACCAATATATTTGGACTTTTTAAAAATTATTCAAGTGAATTATGATCTCATATAACCTGTATAAACAGCCTAAAACTCTCAAATACAGAGATCTATGAATATTGGATAATGCAAATCACAGTTCTATCCACGGCCAGATTAAGGCTCTTGGAGGCCCAGGGTTGCCCACTTCTGTTGCCCCTTCCCACTGCGGTGACACCCAGCCAGGGGCAGGGAGGCGTGGTCCTCGGGAGGGCCAGCACTGGGGCACAGGAGACCTGCCAGGTGCACGGAACAGGCCAGGTGCTGAGCAACCTAGGGCCCACAGAGTGGCCAGCCATGGGGGCAAGGCAGGGTGGCGCTTGGCCCCGGCCAGCGCAGGGGGGCCCATGGCCCACAGACCAGCCAGCTGCAGAGATGCTGCAGGCCCGCCGCCAGCACCCAATTTATTTTGGGGGCAGTGCACAGCAAGGCCCCCATTAGCCCAGGTCTGGAGCCCTTAAAGCCCCTTTGTTAATCCGTCCCTAGTTCTACCATGACAAATTACTCTACAGAATGACCACGTGATTACAGTGTCATCATAGTCATGTTGGTCCCAAGCAATGAGAGACATAAGGTGGGGAAGGCAATATCTTTTATTGGACCAACTTCTGTCGGAGAGAGAGAAGCTCTAAAGAAGAGATCCTTAGAAACTGCAAAGACTGTCTCTTATTAACAGATGTGGATTCAGTGCAATATTACCTCATCCACCTTGTCTCTCTAAAGTTACTGGTGTAATTCCAAGAAGACCACAAGCGACGCCATATAGCTGGTGTGTGGTGGGCAGCAGTGAAAAGGAGAGAGTATCAAAAATTGGAAGGCTGTTTTCCTTAGAGTTTTCTATGGGACCCATCACCATAACATCTAAGAAATACCCAGCTGAATTAGGTCTATATGGCAAGATTCCTTGAGGACTTCACGACTCTCCCACTCTTTCTCGCCCTTTCACAGCAAAAAGCAGCTCTGCTTGGGACATTCATGCATGTGATAGGATTTTTTCTCCTCTCCCTCTTTCCCTTGCTAATTGTGTAAAAGAGATAGACCTTACAACACATCCTGAAAAAGTACATAGAGTTACCAGGCTTACACAAGTCTCTAATACAACATTTTATTACTAACAGACATTTGTACATTGAAATACATTGGCAGAATACAAACATACAATTATGGAACACCTTTGACATACCAAAAAAAGAAAAATGAAGCCGAATAGCTGTTTCTCCATTGATTTTCTCACTTCAAAAGTACATAGGAAGAGAACAAGATAATGAATTTTATTACCTGAAGCATACTTACCTTTGCATTGAAATACCACAATCCCATTGGATAAAGTGAAGAAAAAGTTTGTCCCAAAGCTAGCTGGATATCCTCAGCCCTTATTTATCAAAACTCTTACCAATATGGCAAAGGTAAGTTTGCCCATGGCTGGGGAAGGGCGGGGGCAGCACAATGACACATATGTATTGGACTATGCATGTGATAGGAGCTGTGTTCTGTGTCCTGTCACTGCTCTAAAAAGTAGAAGTATGACAATGCCAGAGACTGCTCCAACACCAGCTCTTATTTTGGAAAAGCAATTTGAGGGCCCATTTTAGTCATCTCTGAAGAAAGAAGCTTTAGAAGATGAAGGAAAACAGATTAACTTGGCTCTATCCTTTTAGCATTTGAATTTTGAATAGGCTGGCCGCTTTTCATGCAGTGGTGGTTATAAAGACACTGAGATCCTTCAAGATGAAAGGCATTAACTATACTCTATTTACAATATTAATTCGTTATTTGTCTTGCAAATAAACGGCACACTATCCATACTCACATTACTCAAAGGACTCCAGCAGCCCTGGGTTCTTTCTTATTTACATCATTGTTCCTACCTGTTATTCATTTATATGCTTCTTCTCTAGCACTGCATAGCCCACATACAATTATCTTAACAACCCTATAAAGTAGAAAAATACTCTCAATTTACAGATTTGGAATGGAAGAGACAGATTAAGTGACTTGCCTAGTGTCACATAAGAAGAGCCAAAAAGGGAACGTTCGTCACCCGAATACCAATTCCATACCCCCAACCACAAGATGAGACGCTCACCTTCTGTCCCCTTGAGATCCAGCTACTGGTAGAGAAAACTATAAGCTGTAACTCAACTTTGCCATGTCTTGTGAAGTTCAGTAGATCTCTACAAACTAGAAAATTAAACCCACTAACCAGCACTTATATTACTACACTTTATTACGCAAAAGTCTGGATCCCCTTCTCACTATAGAATTGATATGCTTAATTTGTAATTAAGAGGTGCGGGGGCTCAAGCAATTTCTTTAATTTCATCTATGACATGGCAAGCCAGAAGTGCTGGGATTATGAACTGACAAGTTTACGCAGGCCGGAGCTCTCAGTTCTGGCACAGATTAAGCCTTTATGGAATAAGCAGGAAGATAAAGCCATTTCTAAATGCTACAGTAGCTATTTGACCCACAGAAAAAAAACAATTTACATGTAGTCCAGCTCCCTAAATCAATTAGCTATCTTTATCCTTACACAGTCTTTTCCAACATACAGTCAATATGCTCTTTCCAAGCAGAAGATCCGCTATGTTCCTACCTGTACATCTGCAACCAAATCAGCTAACCCAAGGTTCCCTCAAAAACAGCTCCTCCCCTGGACACACAGGTTAAAAAACCAGCCTGACATAGCAGGGAAGTAAAAGAAGTTATATAAAAAAAAAAAAATAGAAGTGGTAGAACTGTCAATAATACAGAAAAAAAATGAAGTGTTCAATAAAAATTTGTTTTATATTTGCAAAAAGCCCAGATGCTGAAGTCATAACATGATAATGAAACACTTGCCATTCCAACAGTAACCCAGTAGGATGTTAAAAGCAGGTACATTTTTAAATAGTTAGTTAGACATTTTTAAAATCAACAGGTCTGGATAACTTACATCTAGGAGCTTAAGAAGAGCTGGCTGAGGAGCTCTCTGGACCATCAGTGTTAATTTTCAATAACTCTTGAAACATTGGGAAGTTCCAAAAGACTGGATGAACACTCATGTTGTATCAAGGTTTTAAAGGGGTAAATGGGATGAACTAGCAATTAGAGGTCTGTCAGCCTGACACTGATGCCAGGCAAAATAATGGAACAGTTTATCCAGGATCCGATTAGTAAAGAATTAAAAGGGGTAATATAATTAATGCCAATCAACATGGTTAATGGAAAACAAATCCTCTCAAATTAATTAAATCTTTTTTTAAAATGAGATTGCAAGTTTGGCTGAAAAAAAGATAATAGTGTTGATGTATAGACTTAGACTTCTGAAAGGGATTTGCCTTGGTACCGCATGACATTCTGATTAAAAAACATGAATGACAGAAAGTTGACATGGCACACATTAAGTGGATCAAACTGACTCACGGGTCTCCAAATGGAATTGTAAATGAGGAATCATCAAGCAGGAGGAAACTAACAAGCAGGCCCCCCTTCCCTCACACTTCTTCCTGGAAGCCTGAGATGCACCATGCTCTGAATCTAGCCTACCAATAAGGATGAATTTCCCAGAAGCTGCTTCCTGTGTTACTTTTTCCCTCCCTGGAAAACCAACATTATCTCAAATCTAGTAACAGTGAGAGGTGAAGGAAGGAGACAGGGAGGCCCTATAAACCTCAGGCCCTATAAACAAAAAGGGAGTATACATCTAGCTACTTAAAAATCATGCTCTTTTCTTGCTTTACCAATGCCAACCAGGTGCGCGAGACCCCATCAAGAAGATTTTCACCTTTCTCTGTAGTGTGGGGCAAGGTTCACTTGCTGGTAGATTCTCTGTACCTTAAAGTCACTAAACCATGACTGGAGGACTTTAATAATTCAGGCATGGAGTAGAGATTTATCCCTTCTGACTATCGAGTCTATGAGATTCAGAACCACCACCCAAGTAAGAATAGAGGTCCTTTCTGTAATCCCAGCTCCCAGGAACGATACTGGTCTCTGGATTCCATTTGGTAGCTCTTTATTTTCCATACCAGCTACTGGTGCTTATAAATGGAGAGTGTCCAACTCTCCTTCCTCCACGCACACACTTTCCCACAAGCTGCTGGAAGGGAGAAAGCATTTCCTGTTTCTTCTTTGCGGCCTCCTGCCTAATAAAGGTGGAAGAGAGGGCGACACATAGTTTCTTCACTCTTCCCCCAGAATTTCCTGACAACAGTAATCTGTGTGGGAAGAGAGAAGTCTACTGCTCTAGTCCAGTCCAAACCTCTGATATTTGGGGGTCCTCTGCCTGCATGAATCGCTCCGGTGCCAATCTTTGCTGAGGTTCACAGTGTTTTAAAGCAGAAAGAATAGCATAAATTCCTTGACCCTTGAAGGTTACTCTCACAACCATGAAGGCTAGAGGGTTTGGGGTTTTTTTTTTTAGTTTATTAAGTGACCACATCTCTCTGCAAAAAATGTTGACACAGGTCTCCTTGACCAGTAGAATCTTAGTCTCAGCCAGAATCTGGCTAACCAATACTGAGGAGCTGCAGTTGCACCCTGCTGGCCACTATATAAGCTCAGCTTCAGGCAGCATGTCCATCTCCCCATTTTAGATCTGAGAGGGAAAGGAGCAGCAGCAGCAGCTTCAACCTAACTAGATACGAGAGTAAGCTGATGTAGGAAGGTGCTCATTACTAGTCTTACTATCAACCCACTAGACCCCAGACTTCCAGTCAGACCCCAGCAATCAGCCCCGCAAGACATCCAAGCGTTCCCACTCCAACACCTATCCTATCTCCAGGCCTGTCAAATCAGTCCACATGCTCAGGGGATTACAGGGATTGCTTCCTCCTAATTCTCCTGGGGGGCAAAGTAAGAGAGGGAAGAGAAGATATGGAAGGAGGAGTGAGGCCAGACCCTACCAGCCAGCAGAAATGGGCAGATGTGGAGAAGAAAGGATACTATATTATCATAAACGTATGCTTCCTGTTCCAGAACCTAGATACACCCCCAAGCCTGAATGACTGTCATTTGTACTGTGTGGTACTAATTATTAGCACAGTGCTCATGATCTAACGATTGTTAGGAAGTTGCTGTTCTGTGAATTTTTGTTCACTTTGGAAGGAGTGGAAAGTAACCCTGACACTCATCTTCCGGATTATCAAATCAGTCACGGTACCCCACCTCACCATAGGTGAAAGATTGTGATGCATCAGAAAGGTACTTCTACAAACATGAAATATCTTCAGACAATGCACATCCTTGGAAAATATTCATCTTTGCTTCATGATGTAAGTTAATAATTCATCTTCTTGAGATACTGTACTCTCAATGGCTATGTCTACACTGGCAAGTTAGTTGGAATTAAGGAGGTTTAATTCGAACTAACTAAAGCCATGGCTACACTAGGCTTTAGTTAGTTCAAATTAAGGGCTTCCATAATTCGAACTAATAAATTCGAATAGGGTATTCGAACTAAGGAGTTAATTCGAACTAACTAGTTGGAATTAACCAATGTGGCCATGTTAATTTGAACTAATTTCTTAGTTCGAATTAACCGGCCATTGAAATGAATGGGGCTCGCTAATTCGAACTAAGCAAGTGCTTGCTTAGTTCAAACTAACATTCCAGTGTGGCCATGCTAGTTAGAATTAAGTTAATTTGAACTCACTAAAATTAGTTCAAATTAGTTAGTTTGAACTAACTAATTCGCACTAATTTTAGCAAGTGTAGACATAGCCATAGATATTCAGGGTACTGAATTTTTGTACAGTCAATGAAAATTATTTTAAACAACTTTTAAGATGCCAGCTGAGAATGTGATTGTGTCAATTTCAGGGCAAAGGGCTGGTCAAGTAGAGGAGAAAAATGGTAAATCACAATTTACACCAAATTCTTACATCTAAGTAAACAGACATTCTGAGTTTTAAAGAGGTCCAAGCAAACTACTAAAAACTAATGATATTCTCAGACAAACGAAGACTTTAATTGTAACTTCTTCACTCTTATAACTAATATTTTATTGGGAAATTTTAAAGTACAATCCAAATTTTTAGGGCTTTATTAGGCATTTTACTTTCAGCAGAGAATTCAATGCACTTTATTGCCCAATAACAATACCGAGACACCTACTAATCAAGCATTAAGTTGGCAAAGTACTTTGGGGCATCAACCTAGAATGAAAAGTCAGAATGTGAAGCAGCAAGATCACTGTATCAAGAACGAAGTTCATTGTTGCCAAAACTTTACTACCCTTTAGTGACTGAGGCCCAGGATCAAAAACAGCCTTTAATGAACTGGAAAACTGAAAAAAAAAAACTGGAAGTTTTATCATCCTAGAACTTGTGAATTTTCTAAGTTGTCCCTTAACCGCAAACCTGTGTAAGCAAACACTGAAGCATGCTTCGCAATTAATAAAAGCTGCCTGTCTGTTAGTGGCACTAGTAAGAAAGCTTTGGAAACATAAATTATAATACATCATGATACAAGAAGCTAAATTTGATTGTACGAAGGCCACAAACAATGTTGTCCTTTTTATAATAGAAAGCCTCAAGACAGCCATAATATTCTTTCAGTGAGCACTGTTCAATAAATGCTCAAGCCCAGAAGCTTTTAAATGTATTAGAGTGAATATGATATTCTTAAGGCACTTCAATAGAACATTAAAAGAAACAATTTTTCTCCACACTAACTGTAAAATAGTTTTGTTTTGTTTTTTTTTTAAAAAAAGCTGATTAAATACACATTGTACCAAAAATATTTTCAGTATCTCTATTTACAGACTCCTCTGAGTAAGACTAGCAAGAACCTGTAAAACATCTTTTTTAAAAAATAAGAAAAAACCCTAGAGCAGGGAAAAGTAATAAATATTTAGCTTAAATTTTCTGAGAAATATGCTAAGAAAGCACAATTTCAAGTTATAGCGAATAGAGACATAGTAAATAATAAATATTTGGAAGAAATAACTTCGCCATCTATTGTACTTAAAAGCTCAAAATGTATTCAACTCCATGAATACTGCTACTCCTGAAACCCACATTTTTATAAACCATTGAATATATTGCCTTTGTTTGTTTAGGTAAGGCACAAATAAAATTGTGATGACAGTTAAAGACATCCTTGAAGTAGTCTACCCAAGAAATTTGGAAGGAAGAGAATGGGGGAGGAGGGGGAGAATATCTAGCTGCATAAGATTTTCTTTGTTGCTTGCTTGTTAAGGAATCCTTCTGGTACAACTGAAGGGATTACAAATTCACATGTGAATTTATCCCCTATTAAACTTTTAGTAAAAGGGTCAGTTAGCAGGAATGATAAAGCTCAGGCACCGCAGTCACATGCTGGCAAAGCATCTACGGCTAACTCTACCCTGGCGTATTACTGTTTTGTAGCATTAAAATGAAATGGAAAGGAAAAAAAATATATGCCAGTCTTTCTAGAATGAGATGACATTTTAGACCAAGGGAGTATGGTTTATTGTTATTCACCAAAAACAGTTCTTCAAATAACACATCCTGTGATGAACCTTGGCTATGGAACACCCCACTGCCGAAGTCTTTTATTACTTCCCTTGGGATGTCTACAGTTTTCATTGCTTGACAATATGCTTTTTTCCATCACTCCGAGTAGCATCCTTTTGTCATCTTTCCTTCTGAGCGCTGATGTGGAATTATAAGTGCCACCGCAAGACACGTCTGACAAAGATCCCCAGGCAAAGAGCTTCCCAATGCCAAGGGCTGGAACTGACTTTCTGTATGACATCAGAAAGGATTATTTCTCCCCAGTAGTACCCAAGACATAGAAACCATAGTGAATTCAAGTAAATCCAAAGTTCTGGGTCAAAGGGATAAATTCTGACAACATGAACATTTGTCATGCTGTCTGGAGTGGTCACGACCCAATGTGCCAAGCCTAAGGCAGACTGTCGAAAAGTGGAGCAGATGCCCTGAACTGGCAGTGGCATGTTCTCTAGTAATTAGGATTTCACCACTCCAGCAACAAATGCAAACTCAGCGTACTGGAGGGAGTTAGGAACACACTCAACATGGTCTCTACAAAACGACTCATTTGCCTTCAGTGGGCCATTCTTGTATGCAAGGCAAGCACTTTACCTTAATTAATGCTTCTTTTCCTCTTAGCAGAGTTCCACAATTACAGAGGTTTACACTGCAAACACTCAATATAACTTTATACTGTGAGCTACAGAGATTATAAGTGACAGCAAAACACACAGCATCTTGCACTCATTGTATGAAGTCCCAACACTAAACACATTCTCATCTACTTAACGTGTAAGATCTATTTTGATAATGCTAACATACAGGTAAACAAGACTGGCCTTAGCTATGCATTTCTAAGTGTTCAGTTAGGCCGGGTATGTGCCGACATCTAGTCTGCCACTAACTTCAAAATCAGTCAGAGAGCTTTTGAAAGACAACTGCCTGGTAATTCAGAGGTGCAATACGCTAGGCCACTTCTCACGACACCCATGGGAGGTCCAAAATACCATGCTTCAAGTGCAAGTTAAGTTCAGTAATTCTGTGGTAGCAAGAGCCAGCAGCAAGCTGGTGAGGATCCACACTCACTCAGTTGCTCTATGCTGCTCAGATTAGTGGAGCAGCTCTGGTTGGTTAGTTGTGAATGACATTTCCATTCCTCAGCCTTGGGCCCATGTGGCTTATTGTACAGCTGTTTACATGAGCTGTTCTGTTCCAGAATTTCTCTAACACACATATACACAATCTTACAATAAATTATAGCTCAAAAATGTGCTGGGAACATATAAATGAGACAATTAAAGTTACATGGAAAGGATTTGGTCTCTAGAAAATGTTTTCTGTAGCTATTTTAACTGATCTGTGACAGAGGATCCATGAGTCCTACACATGCCTATTACAACCCATGGTGTACCTCCTCCAACACACTAAATGCCCACGCAACAATCAGGCAGGTGAAACCAGACAATCACTACACTCTCCAATCAACTCTTGCAGGAAAAAGATAAAAGACAAAAACACCACATCGCCTGAGGGTGAACACTTCTCAAACCAAACCAATCACGCTATCTCAGACCCATCAGTCCTCATCTTCAAAGGCAACCTGCACAAGACTTTCAAAGACCAAGCCTGGGAGCTCAAATTCTTCACTTCACTAGACACTTAAAACCATGGACTGACTTGAGACACTGGATTTATGGCTTATTACAACAATCTATAACCCACCAACAACCAGCCTCGAGAAGCCTTCCTTCACCCCTTCCTTTCTTTTCTCCTTATACTGAAGGGGTGTTAACATGCCATTTCACCTTGAACAGCCCCTTAAAATATATGTTAACTGCTTACGGTGGTAACGAATCTGTTCTACCTTGTATTTAGCAGCGACACTCTGAGTATGTTTCCCTGACCTGAAGAACTCTGTGTAAACTCAAAAGCTAGTCCTTTCTTATCAACAGAAGTTGATCCAATAAAAGACATTACTTCATCCACCTTTTCTCTGTGACAGAAGGTCAGCCTAAATCAACTCAGATACTCTACTCAAAGAGCAGCTTAACAGCAACTGAATAAATTACAGAGATATTGGAATGACACTTTTCCCAGTTCAAAAGCAAAAGTGATGGGCTGTTTCCAAGAATTGTAAATAAAAATTACATATTTTACTAAATAGAACATATGAATATTTTAGATCAAAGGTTGAAGTTCTGGTGGACAGAAATGATCAAGTAGTTTGAAATGAACAACTTAATAACTTTGGCCTTGTTTTCTGCTCTTACAATAACCACGAGCACATTGTCATTGTTAATTTCTTCCTCTAGGGCTTGATAATGAATATTCTGAAATTAACATGTGTTGCTGGCTTAATTTTAGTGGATAAGACCATCCTTTTTTGTTCCCTGCTCATACAAACACCTCTAACAAGAAGTGAATTTAAAAATCCCATTTCCACTAATGTTTTACCAGGAAAATTCAAATTGCTTACACTGTTCACAGAAAGAACAGAAAAGGTGTCAAACGTGGTCAAAACAAAATTACTTAAGAACTGTAACAAGTATACATGTTTCTCCTTGTTTTTGGTCCTAGAAAGAAGGATTTTCTAGATAAAGTATAATTTTATTCTTTTTATCATCAGTGTTACATGTTTTTCCAATTTAAAAATTATTTATGATCCCCTTTGATTGTCTCAATTCAAACCAATCACCCCATCAAATATGCTACTACTATATCCATCATATATATTATTTATGCAACTTTCAACCCTTTATGGAAACTACTATAAATAGGTATTATATTATATATCTTTTATATATAAAGTAGGTACAATATGATAGCATTATGGTAGGTCACAGGTTTTACTACTGCACTAATAATCTTATATTCTGACCAACAGACATAGCTGAGGATATTGAAACGGGAAACAAGGATTTACAATATTTAAATATATGCAAAGTATTCGGTGTCAGTATTTTTTGAATAAGACAGGGCTCTATCTGCTGAAGACAGCCTCAAAAGTGCAGAACTTGCAGTGTGCGCCAAGATGTGATGTTACATCCAAAAAAAATTAAAATTCGTGATGTCCCAAACAGCACCACCTAATGACAAACAAAATTTGTGAGTGCCGTCACCTTTCTACACATGCCTCAACAGCTGATTTTTCTCACATGCAGACCCAGAGCAAATGCATAGCCACAGGCTTCAATTTAAATTCATCTAAAAAATAAATGCAAACTTTCTATTATCCAGCCTTTTTTTTTTTTTTTTTTTTTTTGGTGGTTGTTCCAACTATTAGGTTTAGAAAGGCTGGTACAATGATGAAAAATAAGAGGGTTTGCCATCAAAAGCATTTGTTGCTTTGACACAAGCACCTGTCAGTGGGAAAAATCTTCAACTTCTTTACTTCTCGTTACTATGAAGTAAATGCGCATGAAGCTTTCAGACTATTTTCTTCCAGTGTTTTGAAGAAGCTTTCAGTTCGTTTGAAGGCTAACAATTGCAAAAAGGCAAAGAAAGAAAGAAAGAAAGAAAGAAAGAAAGAAAGAAAGAAAGAAA
>ML685755.1:53528852-53556928 GCA_007922175.1 Pelusios castaneus
AAAGAAAGAAAGAAAGAAAGAAAGAAAGAAAGAAAGAAAGAAAGAAAGAAAGAAAGAAAGGCATTGAAAGCCACCTGGCTGATAGTTATTCTATTATTGAATAGTCCTTTTGTTTATTCACTTAGAGCAAAGCTAAGACAATACAATGTATGAGGAACATACAAAATAAATATTTCAAAACATTTCCTAATTTTAACACTTCCCTATTCAAGTGCCTTCATTCACCCGCCTCCCTTCCCACCCCCAAATAAAAATCATACAGCATTTACACCAGGACGTAGTTCAATTTATAAGCCTAGAAAATACATTTTGTTTCAGTTCAAAATTAAAATCTTATACAAGTAGGGGGGTTTTATTTGTTTTTGTTTGTAAAGCAGCCTACAAATGGACAAAACATACTACAGGTCAAGCAAGCTTCCCAGAGAACACTAATTATGACTACGTGAGCAGGTACCAACTAGTTTAATATGAACAAATAATATTGATTTGGGAATGGGTTGTGGTCAAAGACAGCTAGAACTAAAGAACCTAGGACTAAAAGTTAATTTTTTTCTTATATTTGGAAGACTATCCTGAATTTGATCAGACACAAAACTAAATCTTTAGAAAATGTTTATTATTGAAAAATATAAACAAAAGTATCAACTAAAATTAAAGCCATCTGCAGTCACAACAATATCTGCAGTGTTTACTATTGGATTAGCAGAAAATATTGTAGTTTCTGTGTGATAAAATTATTTCCCACACCCACACTCCCAAAGCTCAGGGACAACTTTTCTCTGAAACAATTACACTTGGAGTTTTGGACTCCTGGTTCAGTCTAATCCATCAGAATGCACAGAATGCACCTTTCAAGCTTCCATTTGACAGAAGTCCATCGTTCATCATTTGCCTGTGCATAAGCTTTTTGCTGACAGAGCTCCATTACTAGAAAAAGCTCAGTAAGTAAAGCTGATTTGAAACAACTATATATTATAGGTCTCCTATACGAGACATATTGGTTTTAAGTCGAGAAAATCATAATGTAAAAGAGAACCCTGGAAAGGACTACTTAATTATTTAAATACTTTTACTTCCTACCAACTGCTTACAATGTGATTTATTATCAGCATTAATAATTTGTAATTTTCTTGGGGAGGCAGAGTGGGAGAAAAACATAACTCCATATACCAAGCACGTTTCGTAATTCTACGAGAAATGTTTATGTCTCTCTGATTAAAACATCAAATGCTCCACTAATGCTATCAAAATGTAGACGTTTGCCAACAGCAGCTTGCCGTAATATGATAGACCGAAAGCAATATGGTAAACCATAAATTAAGCACGGGCAGGAACTCATGTGATTCTGTATCTTGGCAGTGGCATGATACAGCCCTTCCATAGCATTCTTGACAACTCTTAGTTGTTTAACTAACATATGCTAATTAAACCTCAGAACTTTGTGTGGTTAAGTATTTCAATAGCCATTTTACAAGGTGAAAGAAGCTAGGTAGTTTATTAAGGGTACAAGTTTTCCTAATCTTCTAGTATTCTTAACAGCTTTATGGTTAAAAGGGTTCATGCCCTACATTTTGGCGATGGCAAACTTAAATTTGAATTTTAAAGTGGAAAGCAGAGAAGCTTCTTAAATAGAATATGGTTTGTACTGTGAAACATCTTTGCAGACTCCAGGGAGAGTGACTGGAAGACAAGGAAGGAAAAGTTCAGTCTAGGTATCAGAGGTAATTCTTACGTCCTTGCTAGTTGAAATGCTTCCTGCTTCCATTTCTTCTTTAGCAGGGTAATGAGGAGTTCTGGGAAAGAATGGATATTAACGTCCAATAATATATCATGCTCAGTGTTGCCAGGAAGCAAGACGTGATTTAACTAAATGGAAACAAACTTACTTATACCCCCCCATTTCCAAATATATAAACATAGTTATCACTAATATATTGGCAGGCACTACCTTTCCAAATGAGATTTTGGGGTTGGTTTGTTTAAACAAAACAAAACAAATCCCACAATGATGGCTGTGCCTACTTGAGAGAACAGGTCTTCCATTCAAGTGTGCCCCTGTTTTCTACTTAGATTATTAAACTCCCTGGAGTAGAGACTGTCTTCCTTTGGGTCTTCCATGGTACCACGCAAGCAGTCAATGCAAGCACACACCACCACCTCAATATCTGATAAAGGGAATATCTCGCAGATCAAATAAAAACTTTTGACACGGATAACTCCTCACAGTTATTGGTACCTTCATAAATCAGGAATTATTAATGGTTGTTTAACTTATTTAGCCACAGGTACCTTGGCTTGCATGTGAGTTAAGAACTCACCTTTTCAGGACAGAGCATCAATTAAAACACAATTGGCATTGTAATTATAAATGAATATAAATTACATATATTAACTGATAAGTCTGGAACATAAAGTGCTTTATTAAGGAGAACTTTATGCATGCATACAACTGACAAATTCAAGTAAGGAAATAATTTACCTCCATTCCTTCACCCCTCCTGCTAATTTGCAGGGCATGATGCTAGGAACCAAGGAAGAAGGCAGAAGGGGAACATTTGCTTTTTTCTGGAGTACTGAACAAGAATCAATAAGATTAGATGGGCACATAACACGATCAATTTCCTCTCACTACCTAAGAGAATGAAGGGCAGGAAAGTCTGTTGGTGGGCTTCAGCCCTTTCCTGATTCCTCCCATGCAAGAGCTTGTCAATAGTCATAGTGTAACCGTATGGTATACGGGGTTGCCTGCAGTTACATGGGCCCTGTGCTGTCCCGCTCCCAGCGAGGCAGTGTGGGGCCCGCTGCACCCCCGGCCCCCACGGCTGCACTTCCCCCTGCTCCCTTTGGCAGTGAGTTGAAGGCAGTGGGGTGAGCCAGGAGCGCTTCCTCTGGCCCCTGGGCTGGCCCTCTTCCCCACCTCCAGGGCAGAGCAGGCAGGGGCTCTGGGCCAGCCTGCTGCAGCCCAGCCCCACACCCCTCGCCACGGGCGCATGCAGTTGGGAAGGGTCCCCGGCCACGGCTGGGGCTGGATCTCGCCGGCAAGCGGCCTCAGCTCCCTGCCACCCGGGGCCACAGCCTCAGCTTCCAGGGCCGGGGCCAGCTCCCCGGGGGGGGGGGGGGGAACTGAGGTCCCTGGAGGGGGCGGAGCAGGCTGGCCTGCTGCACTCTGCTCCCCCCCGCCCCCGGCTGATTGGCCCTGGGCCCTGCTTCCCCCAAAGGTCAGCCCTGAAGTTATACCAGCGGCTCCAACATTAATGGAAAGTATCACATTATTACTGAAAAGATATCCCCGGCCTACTGACATCATTAAAAATAAGCATAGGTATACTTTTAAAACATGTCCATTGTGCTAAGCAAATTGAACAGTTGCCCAGCTTTAAAAAGCCTGGTAGACTGACGTGGGACCGCATTTTTCATGAAAGACTCTCACTGCTAAGACTTCTGACAAAAAGGCGAAGAGTTTCGTATGATATGGGAAAAGTGTCCATCTCAGAGAGGATGGCAGCAGTACAAATGAACTGAGGTAAATAACACATCTGAGGATAGTGGGAACAGGTGTAGCTTCATGGAGTCCCACTGGATGTATTTTAGTGGAATTGTACACCTTGTTATGCAACAACTGCTCCTAACAGCAACCGCAGAATCTATAGCTGTGCACAGCTATCAAAAAGCTAGCATTCAGACTAAAACCTACACCTTTTTTGTGAATACTTTATGAAACTTTATGTGGGGTTACAATGGTACCAAAAACCCATTTCATTTCCAAAGGTCTAGTAAACACTACAGTGAGTAAACCTTACCATTTATACTAGTGGCATTTAAAAAAAAAGCAAAATACACGAATCCAAGGTACAAATGAACAAAAACTGACCTTAACAGTCAATCACATCTATGTATCCTGGGCACAGGCCAGATATTGAAGAATAACTTTCAAGAATTACATTAAATTCAAAGGAGTTCATCTTATTTAAGATATCTGTAGTTAGAATGCCATAGCCAGGACTTTACTTCATATGGATTCTGAAATGCCTAAAAAGTGACCTACAAGAAGAGCACTATAGACATGCAAGCCTAATAAAATCAAAATACAATAACCCAGCCATCAAGATTTAAGAAGTCTACTATTTCCTCCTTTTCCCCCTGCATTCCTACAATTTGGTCTTTGCATGATAGAGTAGGTGTCTGACTTTTACACTCATAGTTGAATGTAACTATACTCTCTCAGTGCAAAGAAATTATTTTGGGAAAGTTTGATAGCCTGTGTCATACAGAAAGTCAGACGAGGTGATCACAATGGTCCCTTCTGGTGTTGGAGTCTATGAATCTATCAATCAATAACTTAATACTGCAGCAAGTTAATGACTAGGGAATTTTAAAAAAAGAAAAAACTACTCCAAACTGCACCACAATGAGGGCTCATCATTATATTTCTTTCATAAAGAATAGAACAATTCCTAAAGTGCAACTGTAGCTAGAAAAATGAGACTATAAAAATGGCACCTACTTATGCAACATACTTTTCTTTATGGCAGCCCTACATGCTTTGTTCTGCTACAAAAACCAGATTCTAATCCCGTTAGCTCTGCAGGGCCACTGAAGCTATGGAAGGAGTACACCGGCTGCCTCACATATCATTAACAAAATGGTCAGCCGAACCCCAAAGAAGAATCTTTATTACTAGTATCCTAGGAAGCAAGAGGCACAAACAGCATAGGTGGAGTTTGCAGAAGTTGGTAAAGTAAAGTAACCTTTAGGTAGTGACCTGTGAAAAAACAATACAGATTTATGAATCATGCAAATTTGACATGGTTGTCACCAGGGACTTCTTTTAAATACACAGTCACTTTTCTGGCTGTTATTGCACATTGAAGAGGAAGAAAGAATTGACTTAATTTGGGGGCGGAGGGGAGATGCTCATTGAAAGTGCAATAGAAATCTGGCATTTTAACATGGTAATTTGAATTATTTCCAAGTATGCCATAATGTGACATAGAAGATTCATCTTTCCATGACATTTTGCAAAAGGAGTTCATTGGAAATACCATTTTAAGAGTCAGATTTAAAAAAACAAAAATTCATTGAACACCAGTAATACATTTCAAAAACCCTGCCAAGTAAGTCTTAACTGTCTTGCACTGGCTCTTGTGGAGGATGAACTTAAATAAAAAGTATTAAAGCAAGTTAATTGTTATACCAGAAGCCAAACTTGTTTGGACTGGCTACAGTAATTAATGCTATGTCCTGGCAGAAGCTGAAAAAGACTTTGGAGTTATATTTATGCAATAAGATATGCACCCCGTTTCAAACAGAAATACTAAGCTATTTTGACATGGATACAAAATGAAAAAAATATATTTGTCACTGTCCTACCTTGTATACATACCAAATGAACACATAACAGAAAAACACTCTGATGTAAAGTTATACAGATTCATAGAGGGTATATATCAGAAGTCACTGCTTTAAGTTACCAGAAACTTAATTTCTCAGAAATTATGCACAGACATACCTTTGAACTTTACAGAGCGTTTGCCAGAACTTTAGCCATGCTTCACTTCCAGTGAGAATACTTTAGGACATGATAAAGGTATACAAAATTACCACTGGCGGAGAGATGACAGATCAGAATGTCTGCTCATCTTTTTTCATAATGTGAAAAGTAGAGGCACCCCATGAAGTTGAATGATGGCAATTTCAGCACTTATCAAAGGAGGTGCTCTCACACACTTTAGGCTGTGGGTGCAACTGAGGTCTTGAGAGTATGCGCCAAATCTATAACAGGATTCAGCAGAAAGTTTCTTGCAGAAGATTATCCCTCAATTGCCTGCTGAGGAGTTTTTTCTTCTGAACTGTTGGTTCTAGCGACTTTGGGGAAATGATGCGGGACCAGATGGATTGATGTAGTATGGTAATTTCCATGTTTTCAGTAGGACTAATCAGCCCAGTCCATTTAGATTCTGAAATAGGATGTTGTCTTCACTATTTATTTCCAACCTAGTTTCAAGAGCGCTTTATAATTGTGATAGAGTCCCAGAGTGAAAAAAATTTTGACCTATTTTTCCTGACAGAATGTGCGCTCTTCAAGAGTCTCATGACACTAATCCTTCAAGAGGGAAATATTTTTCTTGAGCTACTGTCACAGTTTAATAAAAACAAGAGTCCTGTGGCACCTTAAAGACTAACACATTTTGGGGGGCATAAGCTTTTGTGGGCTCCAACCCACTTTGTCGGACGTAAAGAAAAACAAAAGCTCATATTTAAACAACAACTGCAACACAGAGACAGAAATATGATGGTAGTAAGAGACAATAATAGGAACAGAATTATTTTCAGTTGGGGAGAACATAGTCTCTCCCTACTGAATGGTTGGCCTAGTTTGTTACAATAATGAACTAACACATCTTAGGCGGGATAAGCAATTAGAAAAAAGGAATAATAATTACTTCAAATGTGAGAAAAACAGACAGCAATACAAGAGAGGTCTGTCAAAGTCAATAATTCTTAGAAATTAGCAGCTAGGCTATTACAATGTATTCCTCATGAATGATACTGTTCAGTAATGATGATGTACACATGCCTTAGTCTGATTTTGCCTTCATTCGTGTAGCTAGGAACACGGGTCTCGTGTTGTGTTAAAGTTCTGCCTCTTCCAAGTGATAACGATTTGAGGTTTTTATATGCTTAATCTGTCTGTGAACACACATGTATGTCCAGGACTTAGAATATTGTACTGTATGCACCTACAGCGTACAGGGGATTAATAAAGCTTCATCAGAATCTAACTAAGGGGAAGGATTCCAAAGGGGTAGCCGTGTTAGTCTACTGTAGAAAGACAACAGAGTCCAAAGGAGTTTTTTGCACACAACATCTACCCACCTCCTTCCATACTACCAACCATACAACCATCCCCAATGCAAGTGACAGGATAAATACAAATAAAAGACATTTTGCTCACCCTCAAGAGGTTTAAGAGCAGTCTCTCTCATTGCCTTCCCTTTTCAGTCCCTTGAGTCCTGCATTTCTTCTCCTGGCCTACACTGTTGCTGACCAGTCTCAGAATCTACCCAGCCTCAAAGATCTAAATGGTGTAGCCAAATTATAGGTAGGAGTGCACGTCATTACTTCAAATGGTTTAAGTTTCATCTTTAATTGAAATGTGGGGGGAAGGCACCTGTGTCTGTTATTCCTTCCTGTTTTCACTGCTGTGTTCAACAACCACCACACCCCTGCATCAAGTGTTGTATTAACTCTCGTGAACACGGTAAAAAAATAAAACTGGTAGTAATGCTATGCATTTCCCAGATCGGATATGAAAAAAAAATCTTTACGGTGCTTCAACAGAAGTCATCGTAACAACTTCAGATGTCAGCCCTTGAGAAATTTCAAGATTCAGACCTAGCAAGCAGAGACCTCCTGAATGAAGATTGGGGGAGGTTCTTTTGTTTGTTTGTTTTTAGAATTGAGAGATTTAAAATCTACCTTTGAAGCACACAGTAAAATCTTTTGTCCCAATAGGGCAATGTGTAAAAATTCCTTTAAAATTAATATTGCGTTTTCCCCCAAATGAACAGGAACTTGGCATAGCAGACAAATTGGCACACCATTAGTTCACGTAGGCCAGTAGCTTGCTTCCAGAAATTGCCAATGCCTAATGCATACTGAAGGATTATGAAGATTATTGAAGGACAGTGAAGGGTTGGGCATTACTTTCTGACTCTGTCATCAGTGGGTAAAAAATCCCTAACACAGGCAGCCAAGCCAGTTTATGCTCTAAAATAAAACAGCTGGGACCCTTTAAGGTCCTAACTCAGAAAAGTCCTTAAGTATGTGTTTAAATGCATCTCTGTTCAGCAATGCACATATTTAAATGTTTTTTGCATCCACATTAATTATATTTAACAACAACAACAACAAGCAATATGATGATATATGCTAATTTTTTTTAGCTCTAACCCCAAACCTTTGGAATGACAGATTGGTACAGATTTTCTATTGATGGTGGAAGGATTCTTATTCCACTGACATGATGAAAGATTCTTTGGTGTCATCACTTTATCATGTTTTCTGTTTAACGTTATTGTGTCCAACTGCTATGGCTTTATAACTGAAGTTTTATACAATAAAAAGCACTGTCCACTGACTCAGAACTTCCATCCGGTGTGTTGGTTCTTGACCACTACAGCTCTCACATTGACAACAGATCTCTTTGTGAGCTATTATGAAGTCAATGCTTGCAGAAAACTCAAAATAAAATTAAGGGGCAGATTGCCATCTACAGTACCTTACGTCATGAATAATCCCATAGAAATCAATGGAATAATTTGTGCAGAAAGTCATTACTCAATGTCAGTAAGGGTATTGCAATTTAAATCTACATATTCACTTAGAATTAACAGTCAGGATTTTCCCAACTCTGAGGCCTGAAGCACGTAGCTTAGGCACTGGCTCATTCCTACGTTAGAACACAGACAGTGAGACTCAGCTGGCTAATGTTCGTAGAGTACTTTATAAATGTCAGGTGGAATTGTTACAGTATAAAACTTTGTACATGAAGGCCTACTGAAACCAATGGGATTTTATATATCCATCCTATAGATGTATTAAATAGAAGGAACACTATACTACAGAAAAGAGCTTTAGTGAAGAGTTAAGGCAGCACACCTGCACAATGCTTCTCAACCTTACTTGGCTTCCCTTATTTATTTATTTATTTTTAAAAAATAGCAAATGAAGTACTTTGCCTGCAAACCCATCAAAAGTATTCTTGGTCACATCTCTGCGGCTTGAGCCATGTCCCAAGTTTCAGCCAATTTTTAAAATCTTTAATCCGTCTTCAACAGAACATTTTACAGGGATGACAGCATAGCCAACTTTCAAAGCTAATGCTGCCCTTCCCACCTTGAGGTATGCCAATACCATATGGCTGATGTGGCCTTAGCATGAAAAAAAGATTTAACACAGAGTAAATAAATAAATAAATGGACAACAGAGTCACTTTTCCAATTTAAAAGCATCTGCAAGGTTACAAAGTGGACAGACCATAACCCTGCCCAGAGAACATCATTTACATCCACAAAACAGGACTTCCATGAAACTTGGGTGGAGTACGGGCCTTATTCCCAGTCCTCTAAAGAGAAGAGTAAAAACCATTGATGAGACAAGAACTAGACACTACACTAAATGCTACTCTTCACTGTCCAACAGCTTCACCAGACGGAAGTCTGAACTGCTTTCAAACGTTATCACTGATGAAGTCTTTTGGAAGTACAGAGATTCAGTCCCTTCCTTCATCTTGTTTTAAACAATATTGTCAAATACAAAGAACTGTTTACTAAAAGGCTAGAATGGCTCCTGGGGAGAAGGAGGGAAGAGGAAGAGATTCTTGGATATTTCACTTGCCATGAGGCAATATTTCATACCACAATGTTCTTCTGGAGGTGTCTAAAATTTGAGTTCATGCCTGTGTCAGCAATGAGACAAAGAACCTAGGCATCTTAAAATGCATGACTTTCAATCAGTTTGGAAAACAACAAAAATTGCTTTCAACCTACACTTCAATTTTCATCTGTCTGTTGAAAGACCTGTATATACTTTTTAAAAAAAAAAATTCTGCATAAATTTGCCAAATACTAGTTCCATGATATCCTGTAATTAGGGTCAATTTTAAGAAATCCCACATGCACAGTTATAAAATGATTTGCTTCTCTCTTTCAACCTGGGGCAACTTTCCCGAAATGTAAAAACTCCATCTGGAAGTGAAAAACAAACCTATACTGTTCCAATGAGTTGTTTACATTCTGGAAGTTTGTTTAAAAACTAAACCACAATTGCTAAAAAGTCCTCTAAAAAGTCATTTAAAATTTCTTTATATGAAGTATTTTTCCCCAATGGGTAGAAGAACTAGAGTCATCAGACATTTAAAAAACAAACCTAAACCCTCACAAATTAAAACTTTGGTTTTGGTTAACATTTGATTTAACAAATCCAGTTCAGACAACAGCATTTGCTGAAAATGGTATTTCATTGCAAATCAGTCAAAATATCAGCTTTAAAGATGGCTTATATACAAGGTTAGCCATAAAGGAGGCTGTATCTACATTCATTTTTGCAGCATTAGAATATTTCTGCTCTTTTGTGTGGAAATCTAAATTTTATTACAAGAATAATTACAGCTTTCAAGCTTGTAGATTCTACACCAAAGGAAAAAAACGGAACAAACCAAATAAGAAATCTAATTCAACATGGACAGTCTGTTTTCCATATAGTACTACCAGTGGTAGTTAATTCATAAAATTCCTTAGAGAAGACATGATTCCCGAGTGAGGCCCCGTCTACATTACAGACCTATAGCAGTGTAACTACAGCACTATTGCGTATGAACTACCCCAAGTGATGTGGCTGTATCAACCTAATGTCTGTGTAGACAGCACTATGTCAAGAGGAGGAACTCTTTTGTCAACATAGCTTCTACCACTCAGGGACGTGGATTAACCACGATGGCAGAAGAAGCTCTCCTGTCAGTGTAAGGTGGTCTTGCACTGTCCATGAAGACAAGCCTTTTATCTCAATTTAGCAGCGCTAAAGAGAAGAGTTGTTGCTGCCAGTAGTAGGAAAGGACTTTTCTTTTTACTTCTTTGAAGATGTGGTACATATAGTTATTTAAAACAATGTTTGGGCGGGTTGTTAAATAGTAGATCAAAAGAGCACATTACGTTAATAGAAAGTTCGACCAGTCATCAGCTCAGTTTAACAACAACGACGACGACACATCCCTACGGATCTGGCTTGCTCACTGCAGCCGTTACAGAAATGCTTGGACAGGCTGAGCAAGATTCTAGAGTTTTTAAACCATCACTTTATTCAGAAGCCACATGAACTAAATTTGCAGCCAAGAGAGAACTCAATCACTCTTTGAGGGCCCAGTTCAGGAAAACTACCCTGTTGAGGGCAGCCGATGAGTTCTTAAACATGCTTTAATTAAGAACATGCTTAAGCACTTTCTTTAACGGAGGCTCAAAACTGTGAATCCCTCTGTGGCAAGTTGTTACAAGATGCAAGAGCTGAGATAAATTTGCACTTCTCTCTGATAGAGAGGGTGCTTCCATCATCTATTGAATCAGCTTCCAACTTCAGCCACAATTGAGTTGAAAACTTGACTTCTAATCTTCAGTGCTATCAAAGGTGTCCACATCCTCTGAAAATAATACTTCCTCAGCAGGTGCACAACTGCTGAGGGGGTCTAATCCTATATCTTTGTTACTAAGAGAGGGTAGATAACCCAAGTGCCAAAAATCTCTAAACTAATCCCACCATCCTACATGTCAGAAGAGTGGGAGGGACTTCTATATGGTCTATAAAAGACCACAGCTCAAGGAAGCAATCCCCTCTCAGCAGCATACAGTCAGGACCAGATTAAGACATATGGAGGGCCTAAGCTATGTCAAGATTCACAGGCCCCAGACCATAAAAAATGGGAAAAAAGTATTATATTATAATAGAAACGGTAATGAAAAAATAAACTGTTATATTTGCATATATACACGGGCAAAGATGCAACAAAATACAACTAAAAAAATCTTCAAAAAGCCTTATTTACATTATCAATTTCAATTATGATAAATCTGCTTAGTTATCTCAGACATATTTAGAGGCCCCTCATAATGGAAGGCCCTAAGCCATAGCTTGGCGTGTGCCTAAATCCGACACTGCCTACAGTCTTTGAGCCTTTTGGGTCCATAGCTGACAATTTTTGGACTAGGAATTCTGCTCTAATCACATGCCTGACACTTGTTCCCCACACCCTTCCACCTTTCATCCTTCCACCACTCCCCCAAATATATTCCATGAAACTAAACTGTATGCCAAGCATTCACCCTGACCACTTATTTGTATGTTGCATCCCTGTCTATTACCCTTTGTAAGAATGTCCTTAAGCCTTCTGTACTCTACCAAACTTATCCATTGCGGACAATGGGGCTGGAGAACAAACGCTGTGAAGGGTGTAACTTCAAGTGCAGCTCAGAACACCTCAAGTTCAGTGCCGTTTTATAAAAACGTAATTACCAGTCAGTTGCATCCACTGCCAGCAACAGGCAGCTTCCTAGTTTAGACATGGCTCAGACACAACATAGCATTTCAGAGTAGGAAACAAAAAATACCATGTCCAATTGATAGGGAGGGAGATTTAGGGAAGTAGAGTCAAGACCCACATGGCTCATCTGACAGAGTGCGATGAAGGCTGTCGCAGTTACTGCTGGATACTGTCCTCTGTTATATGACAGGGATATAATCTTGCATAATGCTGACCCATGTCAGGTGACTGGGGCGAGGGTTTAAAAGATTAGTCCTTTACCAACACTCCTGTGCATCCAACATTAATCACAAAAGCCTCTGATAAAAAAAAAAAAAAAAAGTATTTCAACTGACAACACGAAGAATAATTCACTGTTTCCTTATTGCGACACACACCATAAAAAATTATTCTTCTCCAAACAGATTTGCTTGGGCAACGTGTGATGTCATCATAAATCATGTTCTCTTAGAGTTTAAAAAAAAAAAAGGCACAAAGAGCCAGAATCATCTACTTTTGGCATTTGCATTCCCAAGAAGTCTATCTTCTCTTTTTCCTTCTTGCCTCCTGTAGAAGCTATGTGAAGACAAAGCACATAAAGCCACTTAGCCAGTACTAATAGAATTCTCTTTCCTACTCCTTTCAAATATGAATTATTATTAGTTAAATTCTGGTTTCCTTTGATGGGGAGTAAACGTACAGTTATACCACTTGGAAAGCAAGATCTACTACAATCAATGCCTCATACTCACAAGCCATTAATCAGAAGGATGGCATTGTGTGATAGAGGCCATGAACTCCAAGTAAGCCATATACTAATAACACAGATGATGATTTACCCTTCTGTTTTGGTTGGCATTTTATTCTGGCTTTCATGAAAAAAATTCTAAGCCAAGGAGGAAAAAAAGCCAGCACTTTGTGGTTTTTTATATATTTTTACAAAATCCTTGAGACATCTATTACTTCTCAATGAAGTTA
Organism: Pelusios castaneus; assembly: GCA_007922175.1. Taxonomy (NCBI): domain Eukaryota; kingdom Metazoa; phylum Chordata; order Testudines; family Pelomedusidae; genus Pelusios; species Pelusios castaneus. The sequence goes on from ML685755.1 coordinate 53,541,901, forward strand.
AATCGTTTCACAACTATGATCATCAGAAAAAATTATTTAAGAGATTACAATGAAAAAGAAAGAGTTTGGGGGGAAAGTGGGAAAATACTGAAGTGCCTGAATGTTAGTAAATTTACAATCCTATAGTCTATGCCAGTAATACAAGAATCTGAAAAATATATCAGTTGTCTAGGATATAGACAGATCATGGTAGATGTCATGACTGAGATATGACAAGACTTACAATAAGACAAAGATGAAGCCACCTCTACAATTTACATATTTTATCAATACATTTATGTGATGTAGATATATGGCTCATCTTCAGTCTAGTTTTTATACAGTTGATGTATACAACACATATCTCTTTTAAAAGGACCCTGGTCAAGGCTGACAGGCCTAAAAGGTGACATTTTTTAAAGATTTTTCCTTTGGATTGCAAGTATTCACATTTTTCCTCCAGTTTGACTCCTTTTATTTGAGGAGTGGACAATAGATGCAGTGTTTACCCAACACCAGCAATAAAACTAATCCATCTTAGTCAAGGTGAGTCCAACACACATATTGAGAAATGAAGTTACTTTTAATTGTTTAAAGAAAGCCAAAACCACAGTTCAGTGTTTTGGAAACATGTAAAGGGCAGGCAATGCAATTTAAGAGCAGTCCCACGTTGGAGAGGAATTTCAGCGATATGAGAAACTGCTTTGAGGTTGAACAGAACAGCAGGTTTGTTGGACTAGACTACAAGCCAGCAGAATAGAACAAGAGCAGGGAACTTGAAGGCAGAAGCCAGGCACCACAAGAATAGTTTGAACAGGACCAAGTATGGAGCGCAGCAGCATGTTCTAGAGTTTGGGAAGCAAAAGAGGTTTTACACACAGAGACCAATATGTTACAATTGGAACACATCCACTGGGACAGGTCAGTCCCCCCTAGCAACAATTAATCTCAAAACATCAGTACTGACAACAAAATCCAGTAGCACGAAAGTATGCAGTGCAATCTGTTTATCAAGACGACCCAAATCAAACACAACAAACGAAGAGTTCTGCAGACTATTTCGTTTATTCCAAAAGCTAAGGATGTTTATTTAATTTTAATAAATAAATAAATAAAATTTAAGTTTGTTTAATGTAAAAAACCAACCAACCAACCAACCAACCACAGTTCCTGTTCAAGCAACCCTCCATTCAAAATTAAGTTTTTGCATGACAAAAAAAACCCAGAGCACTTCACTATGGCCATTACACTTGTACACTGGTACAGTTATTTCCCCACTAACGTATTGCTGCCATTCATTTATAACTAGATTTAGATCTACAGCATAAAAATCATACCCCGCAGGTTGAAAAAGAAGTTCATTATGGGTAAACCTAAAGATTGTGGGTATAACTTCCCCCAGTCAAGACTGCATTTTCAAGACATGAAACAAATATTTTACATTTTGAGTTTTTTTTAATGTGCCCATCACCATGGTACCTAGACATCTTTTACAACACAGGACCCAAATTCCACCAGTATCAATTTTTTTGGAGAACAATTGTTATTAATTTGGAGACTCCTATTAAAGCTCTATCCCTAGCAAGAGCACGAATGGAGAAAATTACTGCTTGGCTTCACTGTGAAAAACAGCAAAACAAACAAACAAAAACACTGATCACCCACCACCAAATTCAATGCAAGTATATCCTGTTTTCCTAGATTTTCATGCAACTGCAACTTTAACCAGTATTACATAGTTCCTGTGCTAAACAGTTGCAAGTTTTCAAGGCACTGCTGAACAACTATTGCCAGAAGTGGCATCATTTTACTGGTGGATAGAGCCCTTGATGTAGTCGATAATAAATGTAAAGATTGCAAAGACACTTTGGAGCTCTTTCTAGATAAAATAGATAGTGTTTTTAAAAAGAATGGGTTAGGTGGAAATAAAAAATCTAACTAGGAGAACACAATGTAAATGATGGTCCAAGCCAGGGAGAAATCAAGAAACCAAATGAATACCAAAACACAATTGGATGTGTGCTTGTAAATTCTTTGGGCACTTTTGAGAATCCCTCTTGTATCTGTCTTTGAACTCATTGGGATGCACATGACAGGTCTGGTAAGAAGGAGGTAAGGTACCATTACTTTGGGCTTGAACAGATATACTTCTCATTACAAAAAGTGATTTTTTCCTCTCTCTCTACCTTCTCATCTTCTAATATGTTGTTCCACGCTGTTTGATTCTAAACAACTGCTTTGATTTGCTGAAATAGTCTGACCTGATCCTATGACTTACACTGCCCTCCATTTATTTTTCCTTCCATTTTGTAGGTTCTCCATCTTCAAGCGTTTGATGAAGTGAGAATTCTCCCACAAAAGCTCACGTATTAAATAAATTTGTTAGTCTTTAAAAGTGCCAAAGGACTCTTGGCTGGGCTGTGGTGGTTGGGTGGTTGTGTTTTAGGGGAGGGAGGTGTTAGAAAAAGAGGTTACTCACCTGTAACTGGAGCGTCTTCGAGACGTGTGGTCATGATCTGTATTCCACACATGGGTGCCTAAATCCGGAAAATGTTTCCAAGCAGAGTCCGATCACCAGTAAGTATGCAGTGTAGCTCCTCGTGCTCCCAGCATAGGATACAAGGTGAACGCCATTCCAGTTTCACCTCTTAACATTGCAGAATAGAGTCCAGAGAAGAGGAGGGTGGATAGTGGAATACAGACAGGGACCACACTTCTCAAAGACCATCCGCTAGGGTGTTTATAGAATTCCTGTATGCATCCTGAGACCCAGTTAGAAATTCTTTTTCTGCAATGGCGACAAAGAGCTTCAGCAACCTCCAAAATTTGGGATGTTTTGAGAGTGAGGAGCTAGTCCAGGGCAAGTGGAATGGTGACCATGTCCATAGATCAGTAGTAGAGGAGGCGGAATTCATGGGCCACTGATTCTGGGTGGGCAGGACTTACAACTAGCACACCTGGCTGAGATGTGCACCTCATCCAGGCAGTAGCAGCCCCATTGGTGCTCGCTGTTAACAAAGAAGGAGCTAGGGCAGGGGGCTGTTTTTGAACCCCTGGATCCTGGGAGCACAGTCCTCTCCACTGGGAAAGACATCTACTACAGTACATTATTCTATATTGTACAAACGTATCTAGTTAACTCAGTCTATAAACTACAAGAACATATCCACAAACTAAGTACAAAGCAGGCTAACAGCAAGAAGGAACAGGAGGTCCAACTCCGGCAATATGGCAGTAAGAGGGAATTGGAGTAGCATCAACCCTTACTCCCTTTTGTAACCTTGGTCAAGAGCACGAGACACATTACACGTGTGGGTCAATGGACACTGCTTAGAAACACTTCCAGCTTCAAACACATGACATGCATTTGCAGCACATTTGGAATACACATAGGAACCATCATTCGAAGGTATTTTTACAAAGAACAAAAAAAATTTAAAAAATACAAAATAGAGTAAATTTAAAACAAGTTACAAGAAGGAATAATGATTTGTATATCCCGTAAGATATAAAAAGTAACCTGTTCATTACTAGTCAAAAGTTTGCTACTAGATCCTATTTTCTCCCAACATTACTAGTTCAGTAATTAAGACAGAATGTGTGCTATTTTGTGCTGTTAAAATGAAGCAGTCAATATTTTAAAACTTTTACCTGTCAATCTCTCAGTTTTAGAAGTTATCAAAGTTCTCACTATTAAAATACATTCCAAAAGATAATAGTATTTAATAATAGTCTGTAACTAAAGTAATAGGGGGGGTTACAGCACAGGCCAGGACAAGTGACCTTCCAAGCTCTCAGGCCGTGTGGGGGGGGGGGTGGGGGGGGGGAAATCACTAAATTCAAAACAAGACATCTTTCCCACCATAGAAGAATCATAGAAAATCTTTTAGGATCAAATTTTCAAATGGGTCCAAATGACTTAGGAGCCTAAATCACTCTGAAAAAGTCAATAGTGCTTAGGCTTCTAAATCACTTAGCCATGTTTCAGAATTTGCCCCTTCATGCCGTAGGTATAATTTGTAGTAATGTTTTCACACCACATACAAAAAAGAGGGAGAGAACAATGAATTATGACTTAAAGTGGGACTTCATTAAGTAAAATGTTATACTACAACTTTAAACTCTATTGTTCTCCTGAACTGAATGTTCGTTTCGGTTTTTTTTAAACTAAAACCTAGAGAAAGCTGAAGTTTTTACTGTTCACAGGGGAGATGCACTGCCATGTGCCAGATGTGTGGAAAAAAGGAAAGCAAGGGTCAGGATATAATATTGAAAAACAGTGCAGTTTCAAATTTTTGAAACATGATGTCAAGCTCATTCAACAGGTCTACAAATGCATTACATTAGCCTAAATTTAGTGGGTGATAATTGAAATCAGAGCTCCAGTCGTTACCACCGACATGTTTCGAAACACTACCCAATAAATTTTTGTCCGTTTTGGATTCTGTATGACAGCTGGCAGTACAAAATCAAGAGGATGTATGTGCACACACATGCAGAGACAAGTTCTTTCGTATGCACTTCCATTATTTTCTGTTTTACAACTAACAAAACACCAGCATCAAAAAACAAAACCATGCCCACCTCCATAAAAGAAACACACCCCTGATACTCTAGCAAGAGTTTAAAAGTGTACTTCATCATCATGCTAGATGATTCTCCTAGGCTATAATCTCGCAAGATATTGAGGGATCTCAGCTCCCATGGACTCAATCAGATTTGAGACTTCTTATCACCTCACAGTAGGCACACAGGACTGGGCCCCAAATAACTACAATATTATTTCTTGCCTGCGGATTTTGACAGTGACTCTTACACAGACTTCCATTAAGGCTTTGGTTTACTTTATTTTTGGTTATAATGAATAGTCAGTCTCTCCCTTGCTCTCTCTTATTAAGAGAATTTAAAAAGACCATCACCACTATTACACACAGGGCACCAGACTAGGAATCAGCAGACATGGGGTGAAATCCTGGCTCAATTTAAGTCAACAGGCATTTTGCCACTATGCCCAGGATTTCATCCTGATCCTATTCGTGGTTCTACCTCAATGCACTGTCAGACTTAGGGCAATTCATTTACGATGGCTTGTCTACTTTACATGGACAATCAATTGACAACACCTGTTGAAAACTGGTGCAGAGTGTGGCTTAGCTCCAAACAGCAAACAAAAGACGAACCACATTTAGCACCATTTCAGAAGCACCAGTGGAACAACTTTCCATCACAGTTTCTGAAAACACATAGAAAAGAATTCTCTCTCTCTACTCACTGTTAAATTACACATGGCACTTATCGCTGATTCCCCTCAAGGTTTCTGCCTCTCCATACTTCAGCTTTGCCATCTAGAATGGATGTTGCACTTTTTTTTAACCTCTGTAAAACTAACTGACATCCGAAAAGGAAAACTCCTAGTGGTAAGTATATTTCATTACTATGTCTACAGGTGTGGTAGGCACTTCACAGAATATAAACGAGTATGTAGTTCCCACCACCAAAATTGCTTATCTTCTAAAATGTACGTGAAGCAAGTTGAGGTAATGAACAATGGGTATGGAATGAGGAGAAGGTGGCATCTTACAATGACAGGAATACATGGTTACCATGAACTGTATGTATCTAAATTGAGTAATTCATTAGTTTCCTCTCTAGCTCCATCCTTACTTATTTGTAACTCAATCTGGTCTCATAAAATGATGCCTGGCAAGAAAAAGAGTGGCTTTTTCCACAAAGGATTTTTGTTAGCTTTTAAAAAAAAAAAGTCAAAGTTTCTTCCTCAGTCTAGTATACTGCTTTCCTAAATGTTATTTAGCAGAGAAAAGAAAGGTTTCTTTATAGGCTGCCATAGTTGTAGCTAAAATGTACCCAAAAAAGTTATGCTAAAGGCTATTCATTCTTTAGTCTTTTTGGATCCTAGGTTAGTAACTTTATGGGGGTTTACTAGCGCTCACTTGCATTGTTTAACTTTGCCAAGAATTAAAAAACAAATGTTGAAATTAGTTTTAATCACAGATTGCAATGCATCAGCTATGAGAACCTCAGGAAAAAGAAAACATTTATCAAAGACAAAACATAGTTGTGGAGCTCAAAGTTCGCAATCGAAAAAGCAAAAACAGTATTTTCAATACGTCAGACATTTATTCTACTGCTTAGCTATTTTTCTGGGGGGAAAAAAGCCAAAAACAAGACCTATATTTAAGATTCACATTAGTAGTTTTGTTTCAAAACTTCCATTTACTTTTATGTTATCTTCTTGTCGTCTTTAAATTTAAGTTGACTAAATATATGTTTCCATGAGCTTAACTATACAAGATGCTTTGAATTACACCATGGAACGCAAGTCTTACAGCTCAGCATCCTGCCGTCACATTACCAATCTTATTTCCAGCTCAAGGCCTCAATCCTTGCTTGGGATCTGCTAGTGCAGTTCCCCATGTCTGTACAAAGCCCCACTGGAAGTATTCCAAGTCACAATAATGGCTGTTTCTGTTAGGTTTCAGAATTAACCTAATTGTCAACACCATCCCAGTATTATTAGTACTATGGATGTTGAAGTACAAAGCTCCATCGCTAGCCTTTATCGAAGCACCAAGGATCTGTCAGCCTCCACACCTTTTTTTTCCCCATCCTTATGACTCAAAACTCCGTCTCCTTTTCCTTGTAGCCAGATACACAGAAGATACAAGTATTGACTAATGTACTAATGAAAATAAAGGACTAACAGGCCCACAGTCTCCAAGGTAGTTTGCTTAACATAACTAATCAAGGCCTACACTGCAGTTTAACAAAAGGTCGCTGGCCTGTCATTTACTTAAGTCACAAGAGAAAGCGCAGAAGTAAACAAGTACAGCAAGTCAGCTGACTGGTATAAAACAAACCACCAACGCAAGTTATTGAGAATGTGGAATAGTTTAAAGGAATATGTATAATGGACGTTCACAAGCATAGACTGCAATGATGTTATAGCAACTAGTTTACGTAAATTATCCATTTTCGTCACAAGAAGTGGGGACTTTCACAGAAGTGAGGTGTGAAAGATAAGAAAACCATCATGAATAGGCATCAGATAAAGCGGCTGGTAGCAAAATACAACATGAACTACATTATGGACCCTGGAGCCAGAGAGGCTAGGCAAAGGCTCTGCACTCCACCCTGCCCCACTCCTGGGTCAGCTGGCCCACCCCCAGGGGCAGAGCAGGGCAGGCCAGCCCCTGTTCGCTCTGCCTAGCTCAAGGCGAGGCTGTCCAGTACAGCCCCATGCCATGCACCAGTCGGCCCCTGACCCACCAGAGCAGGACCAGGGCAGGGGGGCCCTCTGACCCCAGACCCCCCCCCCAGCCACAGGGCCGTGTGGTGGGGGGCACCCAGGCGGGGGCGGGGGGGCAGGTGAAGGAGAACCAGGCAGGAGGGGCAGCTCAGAGCCCCCTGGCCAGTTAATCTGGCCCTGTGCGAGATGCCAAAATAATGACTCCCTGCTGACTCTCAGGTACCTCCACAAAGGACAGTTTAATATTATTTCTCTCCTGTTTGCTGGATGTCGGCCTGTGTATTGTTGTTTGGCTGCCTACTAAAGGTCTGAAAAATAGGAAGCGTAGTGTACGGTCCCAGGTGTGCATCTCAGGGCCCTCATTCTGATCTTGAGGGTGAAACTCTGTAGATGACCATATTACGATTTATATCTAACTTTGGGAGAACAAATAATCAAGGACAACCCATAATTATAAATTAGGCCACATCCTCTTTAGCATTCTAAAAGCCATTTATTACAACAAGGAGGGTTAGTGACTTTGGGTAACTTTACTGTATTTATGACATCCTCTAGGTAGTCAATATATTTATTAATCACTTTCTTCCTATTAAAGTAATAACCCACAGCTGGCTATATATTTCATTTCATTATATTATTCATCAATCTAAAACAGAAATAACAGAAAAATAAATTGGAGAGGAGCAATTTCAAAACAGATGCAAATCAACACCAAGGATGCTAAACAGCATATTTTTACTGAGACAATTCTATGCTTGTCTGAATAATAAACTTGCAATAAACAAGCCATATCCTTAGAAAGTATATTTTTCTTCCATCTTATAAAGCTAATTATGCCAACACAACATAACATTTTCCTAAATGCCTTATAAACTGATCCAGTTACTCAGAAAATATTATTTTTACACAGATGTGATAGATGCAAACTGAAATGTTGGATTTCAATTCTGGCACCAATTCCCGAATCCCCTTCCCGAGTAATTTAAGGACTTCCTCCAGATAGTTTTTCATATTCTTTTAACTGACACTTTATCTTTATACAGTATCTCAGCAGAATGAACATGCACTAAAACAATGACAGCCCCTCTCTGGCTGTCATCTCTCATTCTGGCAAAGACAGATGTCTTACACTGGCTTATGCCAATAATAGAGCTGACAAAAAACAACAGAGACTACCTGCCTCTGATGTAAAGGCACCAATTCACATTTGTGACACTCATTTGTCAATTAACAGATTTCTTCCATTGTTGACACATGGGACTTAAAAGATGTGGGCTAGAATGTGATGAATTAAAAAAGACAGATGAGTAAGCTATGAACTGCAAAGTAATACTATAATGTGCTTTAGATAGGAATATCAACTGACACCCCTGACAGGCCATACAAGGTTTTATTTCATTTTGCACTGTATCTAGCCTTCATACTTTGTCTTCTTTGTTCTCTTTTCATCAAGCTCCTAACATCTCATTCTGACAGCCAGAGACATTTAAGGCACTTTCGTTTCAAATGCAAGTTAGCGTACTTGATTTGTCATTAAAATGCAAAGCGATTGCCATTGCAGGTAAATGTAGGTATGCTTAAAAGGTTGTATCTGCAAAGTAAAAGCTGAAAATGGTTTCCGGCTGCTATGCTTAACTCTTTCGCTAGCCACAAAGCTTTTCAAGGAAAAAATTACTGAGCTCTGAGAGAAGTGCAGCAGTGCCTGCAGTTTTATACAAGATACATTTTGGTACATTTAAATAACATTAAGGTTTTGAATTACAATACCAAGTGTAAGGCAATTCAGCCGAGTTTACGCATTTAGCCTAGGTACAGAATTGTACTAGGATCTGAAAAGAGCCTATGATTTGAAGCTCTGTACCTACATGTGTTGCATCAACTCGCCACCAATGGTCAATTGAAGGGCAAAGCAAGAATCATTTTTCAACACACACCTGCCTACCCCTATTGATTGAGCCAGAACCTTCATTGTCTTCAATAGGATTTTCCATGTCCTGGTGAATGGCAACGTTAAGGAACATGAGGCCCCTCAAACAGTGACAAAAATAAGCTGTTGGTAGCAAGAGACAATAACTGGGTATTTGGCAGAGCACATTCCAATGGCTCTTTATCTATGAGACTTTATGTTACTAACATCTAACTTTCTGCACGTAAATACATTTGTTAGGCTTTGAAAATGCCACAGGACTCCTTCTTTGTTTTTCTGCACATTAGCAGAGTTGCAAAAGCGCACCACATTATGAAGAAGAAGTTCCTTTTCTAATCGCAATGACCTGAGTGCAAACAGTAATGTTCCAATAACAAGAGTCCTGTGGCACTTTTAAAGACTAACAGATTTCTTTATCGCATTAAATAAATCTGGTAGTCTTTAAAAGTGCCACAGGACTCTGTTGTTTTTCTACAATAGAATAACACGGCTACCCCTTTGGAACTTAGTAATGTTCCAGTTTTACTTAACATACCAAAGAAAAACAGTAGGGAGGAGGAGGAGGGATGAGAAAGGCACAGCTACAAACACTAAGGCAAAAGACCTTGTCTACACTCCACTTACGCCAGCAAAACTTTTGTGGCTCAGGGGCGTGTTTTTTTCACACTCCTAAACAACAAAAAATTAGCCTCCATAAGTGGCCAGGTAGGCAAACCCAAAGTACCTGCAAGGTCTTTCCCTTCAGTCTTTACACAAGCAATTATCTTCTTTCCCAGTGCCAAAACATCCAAAACTTTAAAAAAAAAAAAAAAAAAAAAAAAAAGATTTGCTGAAGCAAAGCCTTGTGTCCTAAGCAATGTTAGATGGAGCAAGGAGGATTCAGAGGCTCCTTGCTTTGAGAAAGTATATACCACGTCCCAGCCTACAGAGTTAGTTTCATAGAGTTATTACTACAGTAAACCTCAGAATTACAAACACCTTGGGAACAGAGGTTGTTTGTAACTTTGAAATGTTTGTAATGCTGAACAAAATGGTATGGCTTTTCTTTCAAAAGTTTACAACTGAGCATTGACTTCCAACAGTGCTAAAACTTTACTATGCAAAAGAAAAATGCTGCTTTTAACCATCTTCTTTTAAAGAAAAGGCACATAGAAAGAGTTTCCTTACTTTTTCAAATCATATCTCAGGTAGTTTATGTTTAACATAGTACTTGTTTTCTCCCTCTCTTTGTTGCTCCCCAATGCGCACTTCCCATTCCAAATAAAGTGGGAGGGAGGGACTGCTCAGTTCATAATGAAGTTCTACTGTATTTTATGCTTAAATTTCATTAACATGTTCTCCTCCCTCCCATCTCCAGTCCCTTCCACATGCAACATCTCTTTTCTATGGCTCACATGGAGTACTTCATGTGCACTTCATAAGAAGGATAAATCCTTGAGCCTTACTTCAAAAAAGAAACCAGGATACGGCTCCAACTTATTGGTACACATCTTCTGAAGCCTTCATTCTACTGTCTTTGAAATTAATGGAACTTGCGTCTTTAGGGCAGGTAGGAATTTGTTGATTGTGCAAAGGGCGAGGGAATTTCAGATCTGATCAAGATCTGACAGCGTATTCAGCAGAAAGATGACCTCTAAAATTTTTGATACCCCTTATTATGCCACACAGGGAGAAACAAATAACCAGTCCCCATCTTGCTTTGCCCACTAATAAGAAGTACCCTGGGGGAAAGTATTCCATGCCGGTACCAAGCGGATAGACTACAGTAGCGGTTCTGAACCCGTGTCGGGACACATTACTGAGTTGCCACACAGTGGTAAGCATGTCGCGGAAGCCGGGGAAATGGCTGGATTTGGCCAGGGGGCGGTGTGTCCTGTAGGGAGGCAAATAGCAACCAATTGTGTCACAAACTGCAAAAGGTTGAGAACCACTGGACTAGCCTCACTATAATTAATGTATCCAGGGAAACAGCTATGTGTACCTGCTTCCCCCACGCACCCCAGCCCACATTTCCTCCCACTGCACTTTTATCCCTGGACAGAAGAGAGCATTACAGCTATTCCCCTGCCATGCCTAGAATTATGATCCCTTAGTGCAGAATAAGGTACGTAACAACAAAGTAAGCTCAGTTTTAAAATACAGTTTATTTAATTTGGCTTAAAGGACTTGGTCTGCACAATAAAGCCCTTCATTTCCTGCAGCAGAATATACAAGGAAATACTTCTCTGTTCACATACATTGAAGCTCTGCACTTCCACTCTCTCCATTTGATGCACACAAAACAATGATGAATCTATCACAGGAGGGGGAAAAACATGTCCATGGAATTCAAACACACTAGCAAGAAGGCTATAAAAGTAAAGTGAGTCAAGGCATAAGCAAAAAATCCAGATGGCAATGTATTAATTTGCAGTTTTAATTTAGGGATTTTGCTTTTCCTCACTCACCTAAATGTGTGTGAACCTCAAGCCAACCACAGTCAGCAATCACCACAATTTCTCATCAGGTGGCTGTTCGGCGTCCTTTGTGAAGTGAGTTGATAATGAAGTAGGAACTTGGATGGTGACATCACAAAAACTACCATTATGAATGGCTCTAACCATGCTTATTGCACCACAAAAGCCTGCCAGTTAACCAGGAAACTAAACTACACTCTCTTATTCCACAGTTTATCCTTCCATCTTAGGACAGACACACTTCAATAGGACAGCATATGAAACGTTGTACAGCTGTAGCATATGTTGTGCCTAGTCCGCAAGTACACAGAAGACTTCATTCTCTCGGGTGTCATTCATGGCCCTCTCACTGAACATGCAACAAAACAACATTTAAGAAGGCAAAGAAATCTGTAGCATACTGATGGAAGAGAATACTGGGGCAACAGCCACACGCAGCATAACAAAAATACACACACGTCTCAGGAAAAGGAGAAAATACAAGTTCCAGAGGGGTAGCTGTTAGTCTATTTCAGAAAACAGTTTTTAAAAGAGCTCAGCATAAAAGGGACAAATCTACATATACTCCACTTTTCAGCTAAATGGCTAATTTTCATTTCTTAAGAAGCTACCTGTCTATCAATCCTTCCATCTAAAAACAAAATTTAAATCCAGGTTAATCTTGTTCAGACGTAGTAGCTTCTTTCTCATTCTAGAACACCACACAGTCCAAGACAGGTACAGAAACAACACTGGAATCCTATGGCAACGGAGAACTAGCAACTGGTTCACCAACGCTGAGCTGTCACATTAATTTAGCCCTCTAAATTGCATCACTAGACAAAAGTGTGTGTATATAAGAAACCCTTTGCTCTTCTATAATGCCTTTCACTCAGCCTCCTAGTGTTTGCAAATAATTGTGCCAAGACATGTTGCCATTTTTGCAGCGAGGTACCATAAGGAGAGAGAGATTAAATTCATTACCCAGGGTCCTACAGTCAGATACAGAGATGGGACAAGAATACAGGAATCCTGGTTCCCAGGCCCTACACTCTGCTTTATTAGGCAACATTTTTGCTACATAGTTGAATCAGGCCTTTCTGCACACCATTATGCCTTCTCCTAATACCTTCACCTTCCCGTAGCCCCATCCCCATGCCATGGCCTACCGCCACTCTAAGGGCCCTACCTTCTTCAGCAGGGAGGTCCTCTTCGGAAGCTGCGGGTGGTGGTCATTTTCCTCCGACCCAGAGGGACATAGGCGGCAGCAGTTATGGACATAGTACTTTCCCTAGCAGTTGAAGTGTGCGCTTAGATGGATGAGTCAGACTCATCTCCTACAGCCATACACAGTTTTCAATCCTTCACCTCCATTTATAAACAAATACATTCCCAATACTGCATAATGTATGATCAGCAAAAAAGTTTCTTGTGACTCCAAGAGAGTGGCTGGATATTCCCAAGCACTTGCGGGTTTCTTTAAAAGTCTATTTTTAAAGTCACATTAAACCATGCTCACCGTGCAATAATAAACAGCAGCCACATGTATACTGCTCTCAAAAAAAGTGTACAGTAACATTCGTCTTTGAATTTATGGACCTGGATGATTAAAAACTTGTTAAAAGCAGATAACAAGTGTCAACTTTTCTGTTAAATATTAACGAGTTCATGGTGACAGGTCCAATCTCAGAATAACATTTTGTGGGGAAGGCAGTTCACATTTCTGAAATTAATATCTAAACTTAAAGGTAATGAAGTCTCTCTACAGTGAACATTAACATGCAACACACACATCCAAAACTATTCCATCCGCCAAACAGAGGAGACACACCAGTCAGTTTGACCTCTGTACCGGGAAAAATAATAGAACAGATAATTAAGGAGTTGATTTGCTGGAAGAGAATAAGGTGCTTAGGGCTAGCCAGCATGGATTTGTCAAAAACAAATCATGTCAAACCAAACTGATAGCTTTCTATGATGTGGTAATGAGCCTTGTGGATAGAGGGGAAGCGGTAGATGTGGTATATCTAGACTTTAGTAAGGCATTTGATATGGTCTCACTTCACGTTCTCATTAATAAACTGGGGAGGTACAAACTAAATGAAGCTACTATAAGATGGGTGAAAAACTGGTTGGATAACCGCTCCCAAAGAGTAGTTATCAATGGTTCACATTCAGGCTGGAAGGACATAATGAGAGGGGTGCCGCAGGGATCTGTCCTGGGACCGGTTTTGTTCAATATTTTTATTAATGACTTAGATGATGGCACAGAGAGAAAACTTATAAAGTTTGCAGATGATACCAAGCTGGGAGGGGTTGCGAGTGCTTTGAAGGATAGGATCACAATTCAAAATGATTTGGACAAACTGGTGAAATGGTCAGAGATAAATAAAATGAAATTCAATAAAGTTAAGTGCCAAGTACTCCACTTAGGGTTGAACCACCCATTGCACACATACAAAATGGGCAATGACTGCCTAGGAAGCAGTACTGCAGAAAGGGATCGGGGTGTAATAATGGACCACAAGCTAAATATGAGTTACCGGTGCAATACTGTTGCAAAAAATGCAGACGCCATCCTGGGGTGTATTAACAGTAGTATTGCAAGTAGGGCACAAGAAGTGATTCTCCCACTCTACTCTGCACTGATTAGGCCTCATCTTGAGTACTGCGTCCAGTTTTGGGCGCCTCATTTTAAAAAGGATTTGGAGAAACTGGAAAAAGTCCAGAGAAGGGCAACGAAAATGATTAGAGGACTGGAACATTTGACCTATGAGGGAAGACTGAAAGAGCTGGGTTTGTTTAGTCTAGAAAAAAGGAGACGGAGGGGATATGATAACAGTTTTCAAATACCTAAAATGTTATGAGGAAGAAGGAGACAAATTAGTCTCCTTAATCACAAACAGTAGGACGAGAAGCAATGGGCTTAAATGACAGCAAGGGAGGTTCAGCCTAGACATTAGGAAAGAATTCCTAACTGTCAGGGTGATTAAACACTGGAATAAGTTGCCTCAGCAGGTTGAGGAATCTACACTGGAGGTTTTTAAGAGCAGGTTAGACAAACACCTGTCATTGATGGTTTAATGGGGGTACTTGGTCCTGCCATGAGTGCAGGGAACTGGACTTGATGACTTGTCATGATCCCTTCCACTTTCTATGATTCTATGACTGGACTCACCAAGGGAAAAAAAATTTAGGCATCTGAAGAAACATGCTTTCTAATATAATTTCTTCAAATTCACTCCGAACCTCTTCCCTCCCAGACGATAGGCATCTAACGCCAACCGTGTGGACTCTATAGGAGTGAAATGCCTGTAGTCTGAGAGGAAGGTACAAATTAAACTTTCAGAATGGTGCATACAGTAATACACACACACACACACACACACACACACACACACACACACACACACACACACA
>ML685755.1:53556938-53688434 GCA_007922175.1 Pelusios castaneus
ACACACACACACACACACACACACACACACACACACACACACACACAAAAGGACAAACTGTGAGAAAAATTGAACATATAGGCTTAACACCAGAAAATGCTGCTAGAACCTTTTTTATTTTTGATTTTACATATCATAACAGTGCAAAATAAACAATGCATAACCTACAATCAAACAGACACACAAAAGTACAATGACCAACTTACATCCCATACAAGCCCACTGAAATTATACAATGTAACTACATCACACCAGAATTTGGTCCATAAGTGATATATGTTGCTAGTCACCGAATTTAGAAACGGGTGGCATTTTCGTCAACTCTCAGATTGAATTCAGTGGGACCAGAAAATTAGGCCAATATGGACCGCTTCTAAAAATCCCTCTCATGGCGTTGATTTTTTTTTTTTTAAACCCACACCAATATTCCACCCATCCTCAGTCACAAGGAGAGAAAGGAAGCTACAGTTTTCAATCCTCTCTTTAATTAAAAAGATACATACCAAACCAAGTGATACTTGTTTTCCTTTTTTGTATTTGGCTCACATTATTGGTCCCATCCTCACAAGTCAAATCCTTCACCTTGCAATTGTCTGTCACAGACATGGTGCTTCCTTTTTTGATAGTGTGTCCTAGGTACCATTTCCCTCTTTCTACAACCATCTGAATTGGTCACTGCCATCAAGACATTGTTTCAGATATTCTGTCAAAATGTGCCATTGTGGTCCAGGGCCAGATTACCTTTAACACGTAAAATCAGCACAGTCCTTTATTATATTAAAAATGTTAAAACGCATCAAAATTGCCAGTTTAACTCTCCACCTTTCCCCTCAAACTTTCTATAAATACAGGCAACTAATTGGAGAGGGCAATGCTGCCAAATGCCAGCTTCCATTAGCAGGTTCCAAAGGGAGAGCCATGTTAGTTTAGTTCAGCAAAACTAACAAAGAGTCCTGTGGCACTTTTCAAGACTAACAAATTTGTTAATCTTGGGATTTTCTCCCACAAAAGTTCATGCGATAAATAAATTTATTAGTCTTTAAAAATGTCACAGGACTCCTTGTTTGTTCTATTAGCAGATTTTGGAAGTCACTATGAGTGTGTCTAGACTGCAATGGAAGCCCAGGGTTAGTGGGACTTCAGTCGGCTGACTCATATTAGGGAACCCGAGGCTTGAGCATCTACATGGTATTTTAACCCTACATTAAAAAACTTTTCTCACCCATGCACGAAGTTAGAGTACTACAACATGGAGACTTGAGTCAAAGTAACCACATCCCTGAGCCCCAAACTTCCCCCAAATTGTGGCTACTCTAGCCTAGGACTATGATGCAGTGTGGGAAAACTTTATTGCCTGCCCTACACGTTACAGGAAGCTTGACGCAGACTGCTTTGCAAAAGGCTTGATTGGTTCACTTTCCATTACAAACCCAAGAGGCTCTCTGACAATGTGCTTGCAGGTTAGTGATGAGAAGAGACTGCGTTAATTCTGACCTGAGCCGCTGCTGTTTTCTAAGGGGAGGTTCTGGCTTCCATCTTCAATAGAACGGTGGATTGTAGATTCTTGGGACAGAGAGGACTAAGAAAGTTCTCTCAGGGAATTGTGGGATACTTCTGGCTGACTTCCGGAACCTGAATCAAACACGGCTGCATCTGCATAGCAAAACAATAGGACTTGGAGACCCTGGATCTCGGCATAACTTGAGCTTGGACCCTCCAGCACCGTAGGGTTCTGGTATCCTGGGTCAGCACAATGGCAGCATGGATCCAAAGGGGAGCCTGGACTCAAGCATGGGCTTAGACTGCAGTATAGACCTACCGTATGTTTTCCTGTGCTGCTGGAGACCAAAGCACTTCAGTGGGCTTTGGCCCCAATCCTTGAAGTCAAGAGAAGCCTATTTGATTTCAACAGTCTTTGGATGTGGTCCTTTCTATTGTGTAGTTCACATTATCCAACTTCTGATTTACTTTTAGGCTTTTAAAGTTCCTTTTAGCACTTTTCAACATAACATAACCGAATGCCAGCTACCAAACTGTCAATCTGAAAATGCAGCAGCCTTCTGGGCTCTGTTGTATAAAGCATGTCAGTTACTCTTCCTCCAGCAGGCATGAACGTTAAAACGGAGAAAAAACAACTATTATAAGAAAAGGAGATATCTAGATAAGTAGACAGCTGATTTTCCAACTCTGCCAAAGACTTTTCTTTCTCAAGTAACAGCCGCCCACATACAAATGAGTTTCAGAGTCTCAGCTTAGCCTCTGACTGACCAAGGAATGAAACAAGAACACTACATTTAAAGTGCATAACTTCATATGATTGGCAGTATCTGTTCAGTGAAGCCCACAACTGAGCGATAACACTACATGAACTATGACCCAAAGACAGTATATGCATATCTTGTCTGACATGCTGACTCCTTTGTAGTCTGAAAAATGTTACTGGCCTTTGGTACTTCCACAATATGTTTTCCTATACTTTTTCCATTAGGTGAGGATTTTTAATCTAGGAGAGAATATTCACCAACATGACTTCTGTAACATAGAAGACTGCAAAAAGAGTATTATCAGCTGGACAAAACAACATGCATAAAGCATGCAAGCAATGCATTGCCACGATATATTGGAATTTATATATCAAATGCCAACAAATTATTTTCACAGTGAAATCATTCAGTGGGCAGTTTGGGGAGGTTTCCCGCTTCCTCCTACTGGTGGTAAGAACGTGTGTACTATTTCTTTAAATCTGCAACACAAAGCAAGGGAGGCATGCGGCAGGGAGAAGGATATAGGCAGAAGCTTTGTGGTGAGGCTGAAAGAGAGACGCTTTGAGGACAACTCCATTACCCCTATTCTAGTGAAGCTCCTGGTTCCGTGTTAGATAACTCCTCTTTTCCATTGTTACAGGACAGTGGTGATGGAGAATGATGAGGTTTTCTTGTTTTTTGGGAAGGGCAAAAGGGGAAGAAATTAGGGACATAGGTCACGGAATTCTAGAATGGCCGAATTGTGTGTCGGATCTGGTTTTTGTTTTGGTTTAAGTTTATTAGAGAATCCTGCAGGCAGCAGATCTGTGTTTAACTAAAGAACAGGTCTCACACAAGCAGCTTGACCTTCCCAACATCACTCTAGCACAGGGGCTCTCCAACTTTTTTTGCTGGGACCCCCTTTGAGAAGATTTCAGGCTGTGATGACCGCCCCATATCATCCTTACATGGGAGGCTGACAGCACCCGACACCACCCACCCCCCATAATAACCTCACAATACCCTGTAGGGTCACAACCCCCAGTTTGAGAACCCCTGCTCTAGCAACATACTTTGTTCACAGCCTTGGGGGACCAGAGAGAGATGAAGAGATAGCTCATAATAGGCCATTTAGTCCATGGCTCCTCTTTGAGAGTGTCAGCAAATATAGTTGCCGGCTACTAACGCATGGGGTGGTAGTTTTGTGGTGTGGACTCTTGCCCACGATTATTGTCATTTCACATAAAACAGTCCCATCAATAGCTTTTGGTCATTCCAGTTCTAGGGTGAAATCCTGGGTCTAATGACATTATATACGAGTTTTGCTACAGACTTCAATGGGACCATGATTTTACCACTACCCCAGATTTAAACCAGCAGGTAATCTAGTCTTCCATATTTTATTACTGAATTTAATAAGAACACCACAGTGGTTCAAGCTCATGACCTTTCATTATTTTAATTTTTAAAAAGTCAGAACTACATGTGTGTCAAAAGAGGAGAGTAATATTTTTGCAATGACAAACCTAGAGCCCTAGTAATCCTCCAAAAAAATTCTGTTCGAAAAGTTGTAAAATACACGGTAACCCAAAATCTCCAGAAAAAGCTTTCACCCCAATTCTGTAACGTGATATGCTTCGAGGTGTTTTTTCCACAAAGTTAAACATTCTTGAGAAAATATAGGACAAAATATACATTCGCTTCTGATCTGACACATACATTAAATCAACGGATTATGGCCAGTACTGGGGGGGGGGGTGTCAGGAATATATAAATTACAGTGTTCCTAGTTAGTGACTTCGTGGCCATAAAAAAGCAAGCAAGGATCATTGTACAAGAAGAGCCTCCAGTTGGATTTTAAAAGATATGTCACCATATTACATGTATCATCAACAGAAATCAAATATTGTATACGATAAATTTTAATTCGCCTATTTATTATGCATATTTTGAGAGGGAGGGAGGAAGAATTTACATCCCTGGATTGGTCAGAAGAAATTCAAATCAGATATAAAAATATTAATAAATAAGAGCACAACTTGGGCTGTATTGTGTAATTAGTTCATTTGCTGTTGCTTTTCCCATCAACAACTGTAATCATTAGAAGTAAGCTGAAGCAGAGAACAGAAGACAAAGAAAACACACACGTAAATGACATGCAGATATTTGCAATGTCTATTATGCTCAAACAAAAAGTATTTCCAAAGAGCAATTTTCATAGTCAAGCTTTAAGTTTACCAGTTCCTAGAACACATACCAAGTATTTACCTGGCCATTATTTCTAAAGTGACAGAATATTAGGGCAAATAATGTTTTATTTTTATTTAATTATTTTTACTATACAATCTGACTTAAAAGATAAGATTTTCCTTGTATATTATCCAAATCTCATCTGCTTCCCAGTGAAATGCCACTCATCAGAAAGGGGAAAGGAAAAATTACAAAATAAAGAGAACACATTGTTCTACCTACATCAACTAAATAATATTGGAATAATATTACAAATCAAATTATTATTTCAGTTTTTGGAAAACCTGGAAATTCTCTCCCTCCATTCCTCCAACAAACGAATATACTTAATATGCACAGACTTGACAAAGCCTTATTCTAAACAGCTCTCCCTTCACCTTAACATACAAATGTAAGTCACCACCACATTGGTTTTTAGTCCCATCCAATAGGGTAAATCTAGTTCACAATTATTTTTAATACAGAAGGACTTTCTTCCTCTGTACTGTTTAAGAAACATTTGAGACTTTGTCTGAAAGACTACTGACTGTAAATTTTAAATAATGTAAATGACTCCTTGTATATAAATACAAGTTTGACAAAATATTTCATTTTGCAAATTGATTTCTCGGTGAATGTCTTGTGAAGAAGGTCCATGCTAACAACTGCTTGTGCACATTTAATGATTCCAAGACATTGACAGCATTTTAATACTTTTTAAAAACAAAATACATCAGGAGATCAGGCAATATCTGCACAGGAATAAAGTTTTAGTAACTGCCCACACTTCTAAATGAAAACTCACACATTTAAGTTCGACACATTGCATAATACATTTTTTATACTACGTAATCATTTGCGTAGTTAAGATTACTTAGCACTAGAAAAAAAATCTCTTTGGTAGGGTTAATGCATCAGAGTCCAATTTTTAAAAAGCTACACAGTGTTGAACTTAAAACTTCTGAACAAGGCATTTTAAAATCATACATCTCAGAAAGTCACTCGTTGCTTTATAAAAACATTTTAAAAATTCCTGTTGCTGTTAAGTATTTTAAAAATCAAAATAGTGACACGCTGTCTACAGCACTTAAACACATTCGTTCTCTTATAATAAACTACTTGAAAGAAAGAGAGGGAAATGGAACACATTAACCACAAGTCTCTTATTTCAGCCAACACAGTATAAATAATAGTATAAATAGCCCATAAACAGGCAATTATAATGCAAACAAATTGAAATGATATTGTGTGTGTGTTGCAGTCCAAATGGTTCTTCTGAACAGCATTTTATTTGAAGAGTGGATAAATGAGAGTGTACTGCATCAGCACATTTTAACTGTTTGAATAACAATTCAAGTTCTGCATTTAGCTGTTCTGTGTGGAGTATTGATCAGAGAACCAAAGAGGAATAAAATCCTGAGCAAAATTCAGGCCACATCTAAAGCATTAAAGTAAACTAACAACAATTCGCTTCCATACTCCTCAGTCTAGCTGTATGTTCTTCTGTGTAGATGTACAGGTCATTCGTTTTCTTTTCCTTTAATGCTAAGAAAAAATATAATTCATCAACTTTAAAAATTAAAGCACGCATGTGGTTTTTTTTTTTTTTTTTTTTAGATTTAATCTTGTGTCTGATGCAGATGAACAGCAATTTCCTCCTCTCCCCTTTCAATCTTTTTCACCTCATATGTAAAAGGAGTGGGAAGGAGAGTCGCAAGACAGAATGACTTCAAAACATTATCAGGTATTTGTAAACAATACCTTTTCCCTTCAGAAAATCTGCAACTGCCAGTTGCTACAGAAGCGGCATGTAAGATAAATCAATTAGCTTGCTAATTTCTCCCCTCATTTATTTAACTCTGCACTGTATTTGTCGTAATTGACTATAATTATGTTAATTACTAACTCCAGTATAATTACTATATTTATTGTCATTGAGCACACTATGTACCCAAAGCAAAACTGGCATTTGTCGGGCATCAAAAAAAAAAAGCACAAACTGTCAGGAGTTTTTCTGAGAACTAGCTGATATACCTTCAGCAAACGAGAGGGCAAAAGAGATTTCATGCAATGCTAGTTTGAAAGCACCGGTTCATTAAGGATATTAATTTTCTGATAACTACACATTTAAGCATGACATACTGGAGCAGTATCTACAGGATTTAGCAATTATTAATGCGTGACAGTTTCAAATGCTAAGTGAATCAATTAAACAGCAGCATTCACAATTTGGGAAGAGCTAACTGCTTCATAACTGCCTAAGTCTACAATTTTCACATGACAAAAAAGGGCCATTCAGGCTCCTTCAAATCCTGACAGGTCAAGAAAGAAGTTTGAAACAAAAGCACCTTATAACCATCATCTCTCCTCTTTACTTGTCAGATCAACTTTGCTACTGTCTCCGCTGAAATGGCATCACCATGCCAGCTGCCACAAGGTGATTTTTCATGTCTTGTCAAAGAAATCTTTTATTCTATTTGCTCTGCATTAACATGTTACATTTATTGATCAAGCCCTTTCTGCAGCCACAGCAGGGCATTGTGCTCTTATGCCTAAGGGGGCTTTGATGTCCTGGTGACATTCTAGACCGAATAATGCACATACTAAATGGATTTAATGCAAAAATGTGTTTGTGCATGACAGCTACATTAATAACAGCCCCTCACACTGATAAATATGCAATTGCAACTATTAAGAGTTACCCAATTACGGGGAAAATATTTCTCTACCTTATAAATAAATCCATCAGAAAGTTTTAACAATAGTGCATTTTCTTAAAAACATTTCTAAACGCTACAAAGATCAGTTTCAAGGCTTTAAAAATGTGTCATACTTTATCTTGGGGATTTTTTAAAACTCTGTTCTGTGAATCTTATGTCTGCAGCAATGGCGGGGGGGGGGGGGGAACACAAACAACATAAAAGAAACCTCCTTGGAGCTAAGAAAAATGCCTTCTGAAGCAGGGGCCAGATTCTAGCTTCCACTTTCACATACATGCCGGCAAGAGGCGGAGCAGAGGCAAAGTACTTCCTGCTCCCCACCAAAGCTCACAGAGACAACACTCCAGAGGCCGGAACTCACAGGATTCATGGAGGAGCATTCCAGAGTAAGATCTAGAGTTCAGGGGAATTTTTTTGCCTCTATCCCTGCACAGCTCAACAGTGACAATTATGTGCATGCACACAGCATAAATTATTCATGCCCCTAGCAGAAATAATCTGCACCTCAGGGAGGTAGACGGGATACATCTAATTCTCAATAAGCACAATGACTGGATTAGACTTCCTTCATTGGCCAAGAGCTGAGAATTACCCTTCCCCTCCTCTTCAGCAATTAAACCACACGGAATTTCTGAAAGGAAAAGGGAGAAAATTCACAAATTTCAAACACTGAGCAGAGAATCAGACTGGCTTCTCAGTGAACCAACCAGCAAATATTGTTTAGCATAACATGGCACCCATGCAAATCATATGCATTACCCAAACACCAGAGTCCATTTAACCTTTAGTGTGGAGAGAAAAATCAAGCATGGACAGACCCACCTGAAACAGTAAATGAAGCTTCCAATATTTTTCTCTCTCCAAGCTGATAAAATGTACCAGATGGATGATGAATATCTCTAGGTCTCTGCCCCTCATCCTATATCTCAACTTCCTTCTTACACTAGATCTTCTCTGCTTATTTGCTCCTTTGTCTCCTTCCAGACTTATTTACTACCCCTTTTCAGGAAAGGGTCAATTTCTAACTTCCAGCTGTCTCAATGAACTACCCTTCTTCAAACACACTTCAGTGGAGTCTGCAAGCCATCACCACCTCAACAACATGCCACCATGACGCTTGCACTTAGGTGTTGCCCTTTACATTGTTTCTGTCTGGAATAAGAACTAGTATGCTGGCTCTCTATGTATTATGAGAGCTATGAACTCTACAGTATCCTATAAAAACAGAATTTATTGTGGTCTCATTCAGCAGCCATGACTAACACACACGCACACCTGTGTCGCTGCAAAATGGAGTATTTCTACAGCGGTGGGATGAAAAGAGCTCATTTCTAAGGTTAGAAACTGAAAAGTCCTCCTTCTCAGCACTCCACCCACCACATAGATTCAAAATAGATGCCACGCTTCACTTAGGTGACAGAAGATGCACACCGGTCCAGCTGTAAACATATCTAACAAGGAAAGTTGTAGATTTACAATGTCATTCCCAACTCTAAGTGTATGAATTTTAGGTCCAGATGAACACCTAGGCAATTTAAAAACCAAATGTCAGAACAAAAAAAAAAATACATAAAACAGAGCCTTCAACTTAAAGTTTATTTCCAGCTAAGTCTCAGAAGGAGCCTTAAAACATTATTTGAGAATGAGATATAGCAGATAATTAGAGTCAACTGAACAGAGCTGAAGTAATTTTTTAAATTTTTTTGATATAGACAGGACTGTCATCCCAGCCTGAATTGGGAAGAGCCAAAGAGAAGAATGGAAAGTTTCTTCACTTTGTGCATCTCATTAACTATTATTTCCAAAAGATGTGCTCAACACAATCTGCTGACAGACATCAAAATTATGGCAGGTGAAGTTCTGTTCACAGCTACTTTCTGGACGTTACCATTATTTATCACACAACAGCATGCTTGGCTGATCCTTCTTCTCTCTTTTTTTGGCGCATGTTTCATGTTTGTTAGTCAATCATCAAACACCACTTGGTTTTCAGCAGCTTTCCACGGCCAGCATGGACTCTATTTACTTTGTTAAAGGCCTAAAGAATAATTAACTGAGGAACTCACCAAGGCACAGTCTTCATGTCTGCTGTGAAGTTATTTAGATTGCCAGAGTCAGTACCTGGACAATTCAGTGACAAAAAAACTGTTCAAGAAACCACAATATTCTCTATTAAGAAACAAGTCATCAAATGCAACACATTCATCACATTAGAAGCCATTTTGCAATATCTAGGCAGTATATTGGAAATCTAGTCTCCCACCCAAAAAAAAATGTACTTCCGAGATATATATGCAAAAGGACAGAGAAGATTCCAACGCCAGAGATCACAAGTCTACCACATGTACCGTTGCTTGCGGCAAGAAGTTCCAAAGGGGTAGCCATGTTTGTTTTGCTGAACTACGCTAACAAGGAGCCCTGGGGCACTTTTAAAGACTAACAAACTTATTTATCGCATGCACTTTTATGGGAGAAAATCCCACTTCTTCAGAGGCTAGAAGATCGAGAAGTACAAGTGAATGGGAGAAAAATAAGTGCAGGGACTCATAAGTCATAGGATCAGGTCAGACTGTTACAGCAAATCAATGCAGTTAACGAAGTGGGATTTTCTCCCACGAAAGCTCATGTGGTAAATAAAGTTGTTAGTCTTTAAAAGTGCCACCGCACTTCTTGTTTGTTCTGGCAAGGTGTCTAATGTCAGCAAGTCAAACAGCAGCATATAACCTTCTCACAGGATTATGCAGAAAATAGTTACAAGCATCGTGTTTACCGGAAATTTTTCTCAATACTGTTTTTCACTGACTAGATGTATCACAGTGATGTTGAATAAGCTGCAACTGCAAGTCATTTTGTTTTTTAAACAAGCAAAAAGCTTCTTGTTTTAATGTGTCGGTTAAATTCTCTTGCTTTTATTGCTAGTTTGATAGGCATCTTTCATTGCCCTTTTTGGCCATGTGACTTTTAAGTCCCCTGTTGAGGGTGAGCCATTAGCAAACTACACCTTGCAGGAGCTGCAGATCCAGCTGCTTTGATTATGACAGTAACACTGGCACCCACGTGAAAAAAAAAATGCACTCGGAAAAAGAACTAAAAAGAGTACAATTCTATCTTAGACATTTCTCATTTGATAATAGTCACACACAAAAAACGCCACAGTTTACCAGTCTTTTGAGATGTATGTTTTTATAAACATTGACTAATGGGTTATAAAGCAGTGAACAGAAATACTGAGGTTTAAGAGTGTGTTTGGACACTGATTTAACAGCAACGCTCAATACTATCTTTGCTACAAACCACCTTTAGAACAACTGACATGTTGAAGTCTAGTTGGCTCAGCTCTGTGTTATTTTATCTAATAAGTTTCAATTAATGTTATTTCCATAAGTTATTATAAATAATTGTTCTGTTTGGAAAAACCAAGAATCATACCATTTACTGCCAAATGGCCTACAAAGTATTTAGGCCCCTTGAATGTATTATTTTCTGCTCAAGAGATCATTTGACTATACCATATATGACCATGGCTTATATTCATTTCTGTGACCAAAAGAGATTAGTGAAAATTATCCACAAAGAGTGAGATTCCATCAGTGTCATTTTTTGCTGTTAAATACAGACTCGATCCTGCAAGATACCGAAAAGTTTCTAACTTCCACTGAGTTAGTTCTCCTGAGGCAGGAGGCATTCATCTTACAACATCAGATCCTCCTATAAAAGCGTGAGCTTTATCAGACTGTGTTTGTGCATCTGGGGTCTATGTTGAGAGAATGTCAATTTAATTCATTTTCCAGAATTCGAGTGAGTTTTTCTTCTGAAGCTGATTTGCTTAGATTTCATTCCCTTTCTAAAAATCTACGGCCAGTACATCAGATGAACTTGTTTTTATTTCAGATCTCAAATAAATAAATATATAGATAAATAAATAAAATCAAAGTTTATCATGAAATAATGCAAGTTACAAGATAAGGATATGCATCTACTACATCCTGCAAACTTCTGAGAATCAGGCCTACAAACTTGATTCAGCTTCCATTGGCAGCAGTAAAAACAGGATTAGGGCCTACAAGAACACACAGTTCCATTTGTTTAATTCACAATATAAACTGAATTAACAGTTTCTCCTGTCAGATCTCTCTCCTATTTTCTCCCCTTCCTACCAAATGCTAAAAATCTACAAATTTGCAAGTATTCAAGTAGTTAACTTCCTAGTAAACAGTAACAACCATTCAAGTTATATAAGCCATTTCTATACAAGGTAGGCAGAGGATGGATAGGTTTCTCTTTCTGATGCAATAATTTCTCTATGGTCAAAATGCAAAGTTCAGGAACTGTTACTTATATTGGTATACAAAACTAAGAAGGCAGGACTATCCCACATGAAACATCCTGCCATAAATTGAGACACAAAAATAAAACTGAACTGCCGGCAGGACACAAAACTCCCCTCATCTTTATTATGATCCCTTGAATGCATGCAATACCTTTCCAGACATGTGGACTGACGGATTTTTCCAATCAAGCTAAATCTCTCTCTCTCTCAATACAGTAACTTCCAGTATTTAGCACACTTTCCCCAAAAATGGCTTTCAAAAAGATCAAATCAGGCTTTTTACGTTTTCTAATAGGCTCAGTATTATTAAATCAGAAAATTCCTTGGCATACTACAGCATTGTCAATTCTTCAAGCAAATGAAATTTGTCTAAGTAGGATGAAAAGATTTCACTGTTGAAAACTACTTCAGTCAATGCCCATGACATCCTTACCAAATGCACATCACTTAAGGCTATGAACTTCCATGAACATGTTTTCTGTCTTATGCTATAACGGATGATACACTAGGGTTTCAGGGTACAGTAATACAGTGGACACAATATACGACCTGTCCATATGTGAATTTATATCTCTATGATGGCTCAAACAGTAAACAAAGGATCCTTATTCTCTTCTCTTCTGTCTTCGGGCCTTAGTTTATTTTAACAAAGAGAGGCCATTTTCCTTCTTAACTTAAGCCCTGATCTCCGAACAGTTATATAGCCATTACAGCTTCATTCCATCCACTGAAAGATTAAGCATTGTGAATATGGCATCACAAAGTGTCACTGACCTAGATCAAAGGTGAGCTAACATCTACCTATTTAACTCTCTCTCCTCCACAGTCCATTTGATCTCTATCATTTATTTTCTCCCTTCTCTCTAAAGATTTCCATCCTAGTGAGGCTACTATTCAAGTGTATGGGGGGCAGTTATGGGGCTCCACCCCACACACACATTGTCAACTTCAGTGCATTTTGTTTCTGTTAAGATCTTCATTAAGATCATATTACAAACCAAGTGTCGCATAAATATTTCAAGAATAAGCTAAATGTTTGAGAGGAATTACTCTTCAAAACCTCGCATAGAATGCAAAGAAGAAGTTCTTTGCCCATGTCCATCCCTTCCATACATCGACATAGAAAAGAGTAATCTTGCTTATGCATTAAACCCACGTCCATGAAGAACTCTAGAAAGATTCTGAAAAGAAGCTGCAGCCATTTCTATACAATCCCCTTACAAAATTATGTTTTCGGTTCACAGTTTGTTTTGGTTTAAGATGATGTCCTTTGCAGTGAGGGTAAGTAGCACGTTAGCTTGTAAGAATCATCTGTATTTACAATGCACAAACTGCTCTTCAATGCTGGTTTTGCTCCACTATCTCTTGAGTATCTGAGATCATAATCAGTTCTTCATAGCAGAACAGAATATCATCTGTAATAAGTGTTTACATAAAATCCAGTTTTTAACTTGTCTTTTAGTAGAAGATAATACAGCATTGCTCTCAAGTGACAATTTTTACAAGCAGGTTTAGATTCTACTCCCATCATGGTCTTATTTCCATAGAATTCAAAGTAGTGACAAAATCTTCATGGCAAACTATGGAAAAGTCACAGTATTTGAGGGGGAAAAAAGTTTGCTTTATGACCAAATAAATGGCAGAATTCCAAATTTGCAAAGCATAATCTTTATGCAATGACCCAGTAAAACTCAAGGATGAAGCCAGCAGGATTCTATTGGAATCACTGTAAAAATTCAGTGCAGTTTAAAGAAAAATTTCTCCTCTCAATTTTTAAATTTTTTGCACAATCCTATGGAATTCTCCATGTTCAACTAAATTTTGTAGGACTGTTCCCTTAGGAGAGTTTTGTTTTAACAGCTGAAAAATATACTGATGCCTATGAACTCATTTAAACACACTATCTGGGAGGACAATATTCCAGAACTTTGAAGGTCAAGTGTAAACATACACGGGAAAAGGGCTAAAGGAGAACACACTTACTTGTAACTTTGCTACTAGTGATGCACTGTTGGACTCCTTCTCCATTTCTTCCACAGAAAATGTTTGTTTTGCTTGTTTTCCAGGAAAGAATAAATAAAAACAATGCACTGTGTATTCTCTGGATTGATGCTAAAAGCTTTTGATAGACTTACCTGATCATTATTTTCCACATGCAGCAAAAGTGTTAAGTATAAGATAAATGTCTACAAAAACTGAACCACTATTTTAAATATAATAGGAACATATAATTTGGTAACTCTCAAGACAACTTGATGTACTTTTTTTATCCTTAGCCACATAGGAAGAATGTGCAGATAACTTAAAACATGAAAAAGTTAAATATATTTCATTTTTGGAGGCACAGCCTAATTCTGCTCGTTGTCCACTTGAGAAACACTCTCACATACCTTAACAAGTTGAAACTAAGGTCTAGCCGTTTTGCAATACCTCCATATTTTCTTCCTAGAAATTCTGGAATTTCTTTGCAATCTTGACCAATGTAGGACACCTGAAAATTCAAAAGAGGAACTATTTAATAAATGATAAATTTACAGGTTCTCATACAGCTGCTCATTGATCCAATGACAGGGCAAATAAAATGATAACATTCACTACCACGTTCCAATAAGCATCAGTTTCAATGCTATAGATTTCAGCAGGGTCTCACCTTTCTCCTGCTATGATCAATTTAACAGTTATTAATTCAAAGATGAATGTAAATTGGATTGGGATTGCCTAAATTAGGCATAAATATACCATGTTTGCCAGCATGTTAAGAATTTATAATATTTTGCGCTCTGGTTAACACTTTCTATCTCAGACTGGGCACCCAAAATGTGATGCACACAAATCCTAAGTCACTTCTGAAAATTCTGGCCAGAATTTTCAAAGCACCATACAGTCAGTCCATCCTCACAGGTGTTATTCCCAGCTGTGCAACAGGGAAAGAGCAGAAAGGCTGAGTAAATTGTCCAAGATCAGTAAGAGAGCAAACAGCAAACCAGCTCCAAAACTAAGCTCAGGAAGTCCTGTGCCCAAACACCACCTCTCCCTTACGTATAATTGGGGAATTTTTATGGCAATTTTTGGTAGCAAAATATGGAGGCTACCAGGATTTCTCTCATAAAATGGTCAATGATACCTCCAAATGTTAGTGTGACTATATTTATATATCCCACCACACTCCAAAAGTTTTGGTTGAAGTCTTTGGTCCGATTTATTCCAAGAATCCCTGCTGAAATAAAGAGCAGGAATGCCAGATAATAAATTCTATCCCTGTGCTGGATCATTTCTCCAGTAAGCCACTTACACGGAGGAAATGATAACCCTTATTAGCTACTAAAAATAAATAAAAATCAATAGAATTATGAAAAAAATAAAAGCTGACATTAAGTTTTGCACTGCAGGAATTCTGCCTTTTGTGACAACTTGCTACTTAGTTGAGTATCACAATATTTAATACTAAGCAATATAAATGTTAAGTTAGAGCCACCTTTACAATTGGTCTAAAAACATCCAAGCACTCAAATTCCAGATATGGAACAAATTAATAACAGTAATTCATGTTCTGTTTTGATAATATTTTATGTTCTCGGAAACATAATCTACCCTACAGGACAGCTTGCCAATGTATTCTTCACCTTTACAAATCATCCCCGTGTTTCATCCAGTCCTAAAATGATTGCAATCTGATAATACAATATTGCATCTCCTTTAAATCATTCTTGTTCTGTAACTTCAGCTGAGAAATATCTGACTACAGTGAAGTAATTTTTACTTTGAATACATGAGCTGAAAAAAGAGAGACCTCACAGTTCAGCCTAGCTATTTCTTCCCCCTTCTTCAGAAGGCACATCTTTCATCATGGCTCTGGCAATAAATTCTAATACTAAGACACACACTTGCCTTTCATAACTACAAGGAGGAAGAGGAAAAGGGATTTCTTTGGATAGCTGACATCTTAATGACTTGGAAATAGTGGAAGCCCTCTTCAAAAAAAAAAAAAAATCAATAAATACCTTGCATGCATATATCTTAATTGTATAATGCTTTTCATCCCAAAGCACTTTACAAGACGCATGCATATGCACAGACATCCATTTTAATAGATGATTCAGTCAATCCACCACTAAAAGGCAGCCACCTCTGAGGTGAAAGATTTTACCATCAAGACCGCAGAAGAGATCAGAACAGCAAGTGAAGAATACTTCCATTAGTGGAAATAAAGGGAATTTGACAGTGTGAAATCTAGTGACTAGAGTAAAGGACTAGCAAACAGAAGATCTTTATTTTAACCTTAGTTCTGGCCCTGTGAGACCGCAGGCAAATCATTGAAGGCATAATTTGCTCGACCCCTCTGTAGATGCGATCCTTGACCTCTCTCTGACCAGGCTGAGTGTGTGATCCTAAAGTGTGACACTTCCATATTCTTTAGACTCTGTTGTGGTGGATTGTAAGTATTGGTAACCAGGTGGGTTCCTAAGCCAATGGGAATGCAGGTCATTTATTTAGACCTTCCCCTTCCTCTCCCTGCCGTTTTTTGCTGAGCAGAGCAAAATACTTCAAGAATGGTGAACTCTTGACCACTTGTACTTTTTCAGGATCATCTGGCATTCTTTCTAAAACAGTGGTCAAACCCACATTGGGTAAAGATAACACATTCTGTTCAAATTATGCTAGTGCAAAGTACCCCACTCTTACCACAGAGTCTTTCCAAGGATTTAAAACCATTAATCAAAGCCGCCCAGCTCCTTTATAAAGGTATTACCCCATGGAACTTGGGTACACACATCTGTAGGAAGTTTTCAATTTTTGCTTTCTAAGTTGTTCATAAATCTGATTGCATGTGATATTTCTTACATTTCCTCCAGGGCAAGGGTGAAATTCCATACCCAAGACATAAAAGTGAATTCCTGGACAGTCACCATATTCATGGGGGAAGCAGCTTTTTGTATTAAAAATTAAATACAGTTTTTAAAGTCTCACTTTTTCAAGAACCCTCAAAATGCCAGCTCTTTCCACTGAGGAATTCCTTCCCTTCCCCCTCCTTCCCAACACACTTTTTGAAGTCTGCACTAGAGAGCTTTGTTGACAAAAGTCAGCTTTTGTCGACAAACAGTCCTGGTGCACAGACTACAATGACCCTTTCGTTGACATAACTGCCCTGTTTTGTTAACAAAACCACATGGACGAGAGGCATAGAGCTTTTTTCACGCAACTGTCAAAAAAGCAAAAAGACACTGCTGCTGTTTATGTCACAACCTCCACAAATGTCCCACAATTCCAATCCTGATTTCTCTGGACATCTGTTTCCACTCTACTGCTCTGCAGCTTCCCAGTCCCACCCTGTAAAGTTGCAGGAAGTTATGAAACTATTATTTCACTCTGGTTGGTGGGCATGAAGAGCTTGCATCTCATCTTCCCAGCTGACCATGGCAGCTCAACACAACAAATGCTCTTCTGCTTGGAGCACACTGGAGCTGCTGGACCTGATCATCATTTGGGGAGAATTGGCCGTGCAGTCCCAGCTCTACTCTAGATGAAGGAACTTTGATACCTACAGCCAGATTCCTCATGCCATGGCAGAGGAGGACTATGAGCAGGACACACTGCAGTGCCGACCTAAAAAATCAAGGCGCTCCAGCACAGCTCCCAGAAGGCTGGGGAGGTAAGCTGTCGCTCTGGTGCAGAACCAATGAGCTGACATTTCTACAAAGAGCAGGTACGTGGGAGAGGAGAGCTGTAGTGTCTGGAAACTGATGCTGTTTGTGTACAGGAGCTATGGGGGTCCTGAGCTTGGCTAAAACATACAGGTAGTTGAAGGGATATTCCTGCCCCCCAATCTCACGCCACCCCCCCAACTCACCATTCCCAGCCTGGTCATGGAGCTGTACTCTGCGCAGGGGGAGAGTGAGAATGAGGTGTGTTTCATAGGGACTCCTGTATACTGTTAGGGCACTTACAACAACGCTTCTGTTCATTGCTTCTTGTTCTCACCCAGATGTGACCTGTGCAGTCAAGACCCCTACACCAGCCGACTGCCTCCAGCTGATAAGGAAGCAACGCTGGAGAAGCAAGGAGGAGATATTCCCAGAACTCCTCCTGTCCCCTGAAGCATCCCAAAAGGCACGGAGACAATCAATGTCAGAATCTCAAAAGATGAAGAAATGAGAACAGAAGGAGATCCAAAAATGAGTTCTGGCTGACCACAAGCACCGAAAGGGCAGCTCTCATTCTGGTGTCCTTGTGCCATCGGGCAGGAGCCAGCTCCACACAGAATTCCATGGAAGTAGCTTTGGGCATTCACAGGTTCCCGTGGCCACTGCTTATCATCCCAGACCTGCTTAATGATGTAATCCCACCGTTCAGGGCTTGTCTCGCATGCCCAGAAGCAGCAGCTCCCTATGTGCAGAGGTTCCATGAATAACAGCCATGCTGTTTGTCTGCATGTCACTCAGCAGGTCAGGCTCCTTGGATTCCTGCACCGATTTGGAGCGCGTGATATACTGTGCCATCAGCCCCGATGCATTCAGAATGCTGACAGCAACAGTGGAAAGCAGTGGGGGACCCACCTTTTCAGTTACAGATAGCAGGCAAACAGG
This sequence comes from Pelusios castaneus, assembly GCA_007922175.1. Lineage (NCBI taxonomy): Eukaryota > Metazoa > Chordata > Testudines > Pelomedusidae > Pelusios > Pelusios castaneus. The sequence continues at coordinate 53,575,045 of ML685755.1, forward strand.
CAATGGCAGGGAGCTATTAGAAAAATGGCATGATTTGCTGACAGAAACTCAACGACTGATGGGACATTGTGCCAGCATCCATGCTGTTCTGTGCTCCTCTCCCACATCCCACAATTCCGAGAGGCAGAAAGTGCCGAGTTGCATGGAGGGATGGCTGCCCATGATGCACTGCTCGGGATAGCTGCTCTCACTGTCGATACTACAGCCCCAAGTATGGACACGTTTTGGCAACAAAACAAGAGTTATTTGGACAGGCGCAAGCGCTGTAATTAAAGCTTTTTTTTTTTTTTTAAATCATCCATGTAACTATTATCAACAAAACTTTCTAGAACAGACAAGGCCTTAATACCTGTCAGGGTCTGCCCAGCCTGAAACACTACAGCAAGATTCAACATGATGGGAAGATTAACATGTCCAGAAAAGACTTTTCAAACCACTGTAAAGGAAGGCTTTAACTATAAGAATCAAGATTAAAATAGTAGTAGTATAGATTAATCTGCTCATGGAGAGAGTAAACACCTCCCACGATGGGATCCTCACCCACCACTAGAATACCCGGGTACTATGGTAACGCAAATATATTAAGATTTCTCCAAAATTGTTTTTATTTCCCGCTCACAGCAATCAAGCAGAGAAGCAATATAAACTACTTTCCCTGCCATACACCCCACCTACACACACACACACACTTCCTAGGCTGCGTCTACACTGGCAAGTTAGGTTGATTTAAGGACACTTAAGTCGACCTAAACAAAACCATGTCCACGCTGGGTTTTTCTTAAGTCAACTTAAGCATTTCCCAAAGTCAACTTAAGGAAAGTTTAACACTTACTTTTAGGTCGATTTAAGCCTTAAATCGATTCCTTGAGTCAATTTAAGGCCAGTGTAGATGGGGATCAACGCTAAGTCGACTTAAAGCCAATATAACAGCTATCTCTGCTGTTAAATCGACTTAAAGTGCAGTCAATTTGTTAAGTCGACTTAACAAGGTCGACATTAAGTCGACTTAAAGTCGACCTTGTTAAGTCGACTTAAAGTCAACTTAACTTTGTAAGTGTGGACATAGCCCTTGAGAGCAAGGATCGGCCTTCAAGCAACAATTTCTTCAGAAGTCTCACACCCTCAACATTGTTCATAGATGCGGACGCGAATGGTGGCCATCCAGACCACTGCAATTGCTAGGTCTAGTGAAATACCATAAAGGACCAAGTCTCATTCTTTGGTTCTTTCAGATACAAGACAGCTTTTTATCTTCAGTAAAATGCTCTCCTGATATCATATCATATCATCACAGGCCAACAAGATTGTGGGGACTGGAAAATGCAGAAGATTGGTAACTGGATACAGAGCCTTCCATAATAAGGAGAGCTGTGTGTGTCTGCAGATTTGACTATGAATATTTCACAACATTCTAGTTAGCATTAAGTTGGGGAAGAATTGCAGGGGGGGGGGAGGATACACACAAAGGCTGATGCACACTCACTGTCATGAACCAGAGACTTACATCAGAAGCATGTTACTAGTTAGCTGAGCATCATGCTGTATCCTCCTATAAACCCCTATGTTAGCCTGTCAATTGAGGATTGTGAAGAGAGAATCAATTTTATTAAAAATACACCATAACTAATTTGCAGGCATAGCAAATGAATGAGAGTTCTGTTTTGAAGCAAACTTCCTACTATTAGGCACAGCCAAACTAAGAAAATGTTTAGTTTAGAAGGGATATGTTCAGCTGCTAAGGAAGGATCAGACACTCCATGCTATAAGACACCACAAAGACCACAGAAGCCGTTTCTTACAGCATCTGCAAAGTTAGCCAATTGCTTGCATAATCACCATTTCTAAAAGGTATACATGGAATTCACCTAATTACAATATCCATCAAAAGAATGATCATATCAGAGACGTGTTTAGCCACATAGCACTTTTAGGGTGGTGGTGAAGTATTTTCAGATAAATACCAGTCTTCAAAAAGGTGGGGTTTTCGTTTGTTTTCAAAAGGTCATAGACCAAAAATAGTAGATGACCAGAGGCTGATTTAAAGCCGAAGGGGTGAGTTTGATGCCTGACTCCCACAGAAAAGCAATGGGAGTTGGGTTCCTTTCTCCCCCTTTGTGCTGCTGAAAGCTTCCCCGTAAACAAATGACAGCATTATACACATGAAGCACGTGTTTCTCTGCTAAAAATAAGAATATGGAACACCTTTTAGCCCCACTCCCACCCTATATTTTCATTTATTCTTTAAAGGTATTAGTGATTTTGAAACTGGTAAAAACCCTTGGAAGGGGGAATGCTCCAATCATCCATAAAAATGATACAGACCATGACCATAAGCTTTCTCCTGCCATGCACAGAGCCCTGCCAGTACGATTTATCTTCTTTGTGAACAGTACACCTCACCTCTAAAGGGTCAAAGGACAATTCACTCTCTGTGGTCTATTCAAGCCTGGCTGCGAATTTGGGCCTACAAGTGACAAGGATGCAGAGGGGAGGTTTTAAGGTGTACACATCTAGGGGCAGATCCTTAGTAGGTGTAAATTGCTGAGGATGTTAATAGAGATATGACAGTTTATACCAGCTGGGATCTAAAAACATGCCTGCAGAAGCCACTGATAACCAGACGACACCCAGACTCCACCATCCTAGGTGAAACTGGGTCCATGAGTTATTTATTTATAGGGTTTTCTATTACCTGAAAAGCTCCATAAACTCATTCCCAACTCCTAAGCCATCCAGTCAATGCATCATTATAAAGCCTGACACAGGCCACAGAAAAGGGAAGGTGATAAATATCAGTGATTTTAGAAAGACACAAAGCAATAAAAAAATTATTTCCCTTAGTGCATACAACATTTCCAAAAGGAAATGGTTCTGTGGATACATATTATATACCTAGCTCTACACAAATGCTGGGAAGGCTCAGCAAAACATACCATTGCACTGAAGTGGTTAATTATGCTTAAGACCTCTAGATGTGGCCAGTAAACTGTCTTTCGAAGCAATAAGCCACTGTACTAATTTCACCACAGCTGCTTGGGATGCAATTTATTTATTTTCTCTATTTATTTTTACAAGCACAACTTTCTAGTACCCAGGCCTGAGCAACATCCACTTCCAATCTGAACCACGTGCTGAGGGCTGCCCATGGAAACCCACTGAAAACCAGACCCATTGTAAATACAACTGAAGATGACTCAATGGAGGGGGGAGCCAGAGTTGGTAGCATTTGTAAATTAGGACTCTTTCCTGGAAGAGACACATACTACCAACAACCTCTCCGGAGTAAAAGCAGAGTATATTTACACCTGGGCTGGCACTTATGTCCCTATTTAGAGTAACTGATAAGTTTTATTGGAGTATAAAGTAAACTTCATGGAACTAGCCCCAGCAAAAGCAAGTGACTGCGGCCTTTTTCAGTGTGATTTCCCCCTCTCAAGTAACATAACTGCCTGGCACTGAGCCTGTGTAGCTAAGCCCAGGGGGGCTGACTCCCCGCCCCGCTGCCCTTTGCACTCGGGATTGCAACGCAGGGGCGAGGTTACTGAACAGCAGCCGGGCAGCTCGCTGACTCCAGCCCTGCGCTTGCAGAGAGGCGCTGCTCCGAGCCGCAGGGCTGAGCGAAGGGGCAAGGCCAGCCAAGGCGCCCGGGGGGCGCAGCCCGGCGCACGAGAGGAAGAGACCCGCCCAAAGTGGCGGCTGGTGGGTTTGCAAACGGGCACTTACTTGAGCTCCATTTCCCACGAGCCCTGCCATCTCCGCACACTACACACGGGCTGGGCCCCTCCGGCTCAGCGGCCCCGGGGGAGGGGAGAGGAGAGGAGAGGGGGGCGGGTGTGGGCTCAGGCGGGGGCTGTACTTTGCAGGGGGGTCACTCCCTCCCTCCTGCCTGTTCCTGAGAGCTCAGAGCGGCCGCTGCTACTTCCTCGCTGCAGTCAGCTGATCCCGGGCGGAAGCGGCGCGGCGCGCGCTCCTCTCCCTGCTGCTAAATGCAGCTGGCGGCTCCACGTGCGGAGCCCGGCTGTGTCCACCCGGGCCCCGGCCTGGGGCTGCTGCGGGGCGCGCGCTTCCCACGAGCCCTGCTGGGGCTCAGCTGAGGGAGAGAGAGCCCCTGCCAGGGGGGGGGCCATAGGCCTGCCCTCCAAGAAGCGCCCAGGCTCTCTCCCCTCAAAACCCTGCTGCTCTGCCACCATTACCCCACCACCGAGAGGTCCTAGGCTCCTCTGGCTTTGCACACCCCCCCAAATCACCAGCTGCTCCAATAATTCGGGGCCCCAGCCTGTAGCAAGCTGGCTTTGGAAGTTTTAATGAGCAATCACTCTGTATTGTGAGGTAACAGGCCACACCACTGCAGTGGATTCCTAACTGACAGAATGAAACGCTGTTTGCATTTAATAAGGGCCTGCCAGAAACACATTTGGAATTCTCTCATGAATGCTGGGCAAATTAGTCTTTCCAAGACATGGGAATGGCCCCTGAAAATCCGGGCTGCTCCTATGAGATGGCCAGCATCCCTAAAAATGGCTGGAATGGAACAATATGAAAGGCTTCCTCTAAGAATCTCGATCCACATTTTTCAAGGCAAGTCGGTACCTAAAGATGCAGGCAGATGCAGATTGGGAATTTTAAAAGCACCTTGGCACATAGGTACTTCTGAAATACCACTCAGAACCTGACTAGGTACCTAAATACCTTTAGAAACCTGCTCCCAGCCTCTCTGTTGATAAATGTTAGTTCAGATTGTGACAACCATGGCAAGTTCCAGCAATATAGTTGAAAAAACCATCGATATAGTTGAAATAAATTTAAGTTTCTTTTGAGTCAGTTGTAGTAAATGAAAAGTATGTAGGCTGGGATTCCATGTAATCTCTCTAGGAGAAAGAGGTGACAGTTTCAGACCTGGAGTGCAAAGGACTTTATTGAAAATGTGCCAAGACAAGAATAGTTGTTGGGGATAATAAATGTTAAGTGGATTTCCTGGGGAATACCGAGAGAGAGGTTATTGCAATAATTCCCCATCTCCAGTGATGCAAAAACCCAGCCAGTTTGAACCTATGCCCTGAGAAGAAAGTGACTGTCTGCTGACAACATGGTCCCAGTACCTGAAGATCACAGGTCAAGGCTATATAAAAAAACCACCTGAGTTGCTCATACTAAGCTCTGAATCTGAGATAACGATGAACTTGTAACCACAAGGAAAACCCAGTTGTGGGTTTTGAAGCACTGATACCTACCAGAGTGCGAGGATAGAACTGGGGTAGCTTCTTGTAAGGCTTTAGCATACATGTAAGTTATTTTGTTGTTTTTAATATGTTTTCTCTGTAATGCTTTCACCTTAAGAATAGATGTACTTGCTCAGAAAGATCGGAGTGGTACTTTGTAACTCTGGGCAATTGCACTGGTCATAGCTTTTGGAGAGAAAGCAAAGTGCAGACTTTGGCCTGTACAGGAAATCTGGCTTGCTGGGAATATTACAGTGTAGACAGGGAACTGGGCAGCCTTAAAGATTTCCCAGTCAGGAAGGAGGAAGGTGCAGGTGTCTGCCCAAGAGAAGTGATGGCTGGGAGTCAAAAGCCTGAAAGTGACCAGAAAGAGGGAGCCCAGGTGCAATTACCGTAAAACCATGATACAAATATCTCTGCAGAAAGCCTGAGCAGGTGGAAATGGGACATTAGTTTTTGGTGCACCCTTTCAGGTGAATGTATGCCACACGGCAAAACTGCCTTTGTATTTCATTCAGTGAAACAGAAGAAACTTATACTGTGCTTTCTGCTGTCTCTTAACCGTGTCAAGAAGTATGCTAGATACATTGGTGGTATCGTTTCTTCACCCAGGTCTCATTCTCTCATTTTGCTCTGGCTACACCGCAGGGAACTCAGAACAAACAGGTTAGGATAATTAAAGAGTTGTTATCTTTTTTAATTTTCTCAAGTGCATTTTTATTTAACATGTTAAGAACAAGAATACATTCAAAAAAAAAAAAACACCCTCCAACATACAAAACCAATCCATCAACAAATCACTTCAGACTCGATTCTCCATTGCCTAGCACTTCGTATAATCAATTCCAGCTGTGCCAAGTGGCTGCCAAACACTGCCAAATCAGAGAGCACCCGTGGAAAACAGCTCTACAGAACCAGCAGAAGCACACATCTAAGAGTAAAGAATTTAGGTCCCTACACACTATGCTGAGTGCTCCCTCTGCCCCTTTCCGGGACCCAGGGAGGGGAGGCCTTTTGGTGTGGGAGCAATTCCTGCCTCTGGGAGAGGGGCAACCCAGGGGGTGGGTGGAGAGCCTGGCTCCTGTCCTGCATGGCTGGCTCAGCTCCCCACTGCATCCCCTCTTGAGATGGGGTTGCTATGCAAGTACTCACTGGTTAATCCAACCCTATGTGGAACATTAGCCACATGAGTAGTTCCATTGAAGTCCTGCTTAAAATTAGGCTCATGCTAGAGTCTAAATCAAGAACCTTGCTCATGCTTAAGTACCTTAGAAACTAAACCAGCCACCTGAAGTTTCCCCAGTACAGAAAGAATCCTTCAATGACACCTCTCTATACCAGCACCCACTCCTGCCCTGCCCAGCAGAGAGATAATTTCAGAGATTCACCTGAAGGTGACAGAGAATGACTAGAGCCCAAAAGCTCTCCAGTGAATCCCACCAGTTAGAACGGTCCTTGAGGAGCTGCTGCAATGGGGCACAAGTTAGTACACCCCTGAGACTTCTCTGATGTTTTTCTCCCAACCAGCCATCAGTCAGGTAGCTTAAAGTCTTCCCACTCAGGTCCTTCACCAATTAAGTATGGTTGCATTCCATGGTGACATTTAACTATCTTCTGCAGTCACTTTGCATGAATGTTATTGACTAACACAAGGTACAAAGCAAAGGGGAAGCAAGCCCTTAACTACGGTGAATAAAACTTTTATATAGGTGAATAAAAACAGGGCTTTTTTGTGGTGGTACTCAGGGGTACTGAGTATCAGCACCTTTTCACAGCAATGAAATCCTGGCTCCTGCCGCTGCCACCACCAGCCCCACGTCTCTGGCTGAGTACCGGAACCTCTTTTTTTTTTTTTTTTTTACAAAAAAAGCACTGAATAAAAATATTATCACCCACTAAATAAGAGTTTCTCCATCAAGGCCTATTTGCTAATTCAGTCAATTACTCAGCATGCTTTGGACAAACCATTTATTTATTTATTATGAAGTCAGCAAATAACATAGGACAGGTGCTACAAGGTTTATAGTAAGAGCAAAGCAAATATCCTCTTTTCTCACCTCCATTTATTTCTCAGTCTCTTATTTTTTACCTGTCTTTCTTTCCACTGGTGAAATGGAGAACAAAACATGGCCCATTATCATCAATTCCATTATTTTTAGAGAGCCATAGGGCACTTCGTATATGTAGACAAAATCCATGGACTGGAGACTTCACAAAGTAGCATAGACCAACACAGAGCTCAGCTCTTCCACCCTGACCTGCATTGCATAGTACCTTATCTTCCAAGTAGCTCTATTCAAATCAGTGCAATTATTCACCAAGTAAGGCCTTGTCTATCTGAGACAAGTTGCTGATGCAAATCCCTAAAATTACTTTAAAATATTTAAACCAGTTTTACCCTCACTTAAATCGGCTTAGCTGCATTTGTAATTTATCAATGCAAAGCCAACCTAATTAAGCAAGGATCAAACCCTTTTAAATTCATCTGGCTTAAAAATCAACCTAGTTACACCATTCCAACTTTTCTCATATCGCCATGCTCTAGCTATTGCTCAGTGTGGGTAAGGATTGCAGAGATAGGCCCTGAGCGAAGCAGATATTGAACTGTGGGATACAGCTGCATAAGTGGATGACAAAATAAATATATTCTATTGTGCATAAAATGAGAAATAGCAATCTTTATTTATAATAGAGGATTAGGATGGTCATATGGTTAGTGGAAAGAGCACGAGTCTATTCCTACCCTTGCTCTAGATTTCCTGTGTGAGTTAGATAGGCCACTTAAACCTGACTCTTCGGTACTATCCCTTAGTTATGTGTTCTTGATTTTCTAGGAGTCCAACAGCAGGCCTAATTCTCAGAAGTGCTGAGCAGGCACAAATGAAACCAAATCCACCAGTCCCATACACTGAATGAACTACCAATCCTATGGAAAAAATAGTATGTAATCACAATATATACACCTGAAAGGGCCAAATGATGATCTCTAAGCAACCTAAATTCTAGCATTTCCAAACTTTTGTGCAACTGACTTTGAAATCCACTTTAGTCTTTACTTTGTCTTTAGCCCTCCCCAATTTTTGTTTTTAATTAAACATTATCTTAGCTGTCGGGTCTGCTGACCATCATATAGCGTAAACTCCTGGGGAAGATGATAGATTAGCCTTCTTTGTCAGAAACCTTTGACTTGAGCGCTCTCTCTCCCTTAACTCACACCAAATTTTGCAAAGTGTACCCTTTCACGCAAGCACAAAGAGATGTTTCCTTTTTTAAGGCTGATCCAGTAGAGCCTAACACAGGTGAGTATTCCCTTTAGCTTTGACGGGTCCATTCACATGAGTCAAGCTGTGCCATCTGTTTGTGGTTTGTGGAGATTTATTTTTGTTGTTGGTTGGTGACTGAATAGGTTGTTTAGTGAGGATTCTTCATACAGCTTTGAGTCTTTTATAGGGCAAGGGGCCTCACTGCCCTCTAAAATTTCCTTTTGCTAGTTTATTTCTGCATAGTACTCTGAAATCTGCAGGTTTGAGAGTCTTAAAGATAACACAGCTTATTGCTATTACAAGCTGGGAAGAAGGCAAGCAGAATTTATTTCTGCTTCCAGAATAGCTCCTTGTAGCAGGTACAAAATAATTGTTAAGGTCAAACTAAAGGAGGATCTGGAGCCTACATATTTCACTTGGGCCTTTAGAACGAATGGACAGACAGACGACTATCCTGTCCTGTATGCCACTCAAAGGGTAATGTTCACTAGCTCTGCATCAATATCTTAGATTTGACTTAAAACTTCTGTGCATTTGGTACTAACAGTCTCCACCCAGTTTACTTATTAGCAAAAAACAAAACAAAACTGATTTAATAGAATTATAATTTTTGGTAGGATAGACTAATAATAACTAAGGACATACTCATTTTTTAACATGTAGGGGGTTGGGTGGGGAAGGTGGGGTTTACACTGAATAGACCCATTCTTTGGATTGGGAGCTCCACAAGTTCAAAATAAAATAATAAGACCCATAAAATACACACCAAACATCCATGAATGGGTTCATTAGAAAAATAATGGACACCTATCAGAATGATTTAAATGATGCTCTGCTATTAGCAATCTTTCACATTCTAAGAGGGCCAAGGGATATTTTCCAAACAATCACAACGAAATACAAGTATTAAGATGTATAAACAACAAACCTTGTTCACCTAATAAATTCACACAGTTCAAAGGAATGCCCAACAGAAAGTATATGCATAGGAGTTATTAGAATCCTCAGTTGCTATAAACTTGGATAACTCCACTGAAGCCCATGGAATTATTAGAGCTGGGTGGTAAATGGTTTTTCCTCTCCTGCAAGAACTTTCAAGATTTCCCCATCTTGAATCAGGACGAAAAATCAGAATCTTGAAAATTGTTCCCATTCAAAAATATTTCAGATCGAGTAAATCGAAATGCTTCGGTTTGATCATTTTGACGTGCTTTTATTTCATTTTGTTTTTATTCCAACCTTATTTCAACCTTTTTTCCTACTATAAATCAATTTTAAATGTCAAAAAGGAGAAGTTCTTTTGAACTGAAAAAATTGACCTCCTTGTTTAGAAAGTGTCCAAGTTCTCCATTGACAATTTCAAAACTTTTTTCCCCCACCATATTTTCAAAAGAGGAAATTTATCAACACTGATCCTTTCCACAAAAACTTAGTTTTAAAGAATCAGCATTCCCGTCCCCCCACAACCCCACCAGAACAGTACTCTTATCATGGAAAAGTTATTGACCAGTTCCAGGAATTGTGTCATTTTGCACATGCAGAAAATTTGGCCCCAAAATTATCAGAACAATGTGATGTCTTTTGTGGCAGCCATATCTAGCCATGCTTAAGAGGAAGTATGATTGTCTTTGATTCCCCCTCCCCACACACACACCATCACTACCCTTTTATTATGATTATTTTTAAATTTCTGCAACAGTCAGATGCCCCACTATGCATTTAGTGCAAATGAAACCGGTTTAGCTCAAAAAGCATGACTCAGTGGAGCAGGGACATTTTTATCCGTGTCACCACAGGAAGTGGAATATGTGGTATTTATACGTATTCTGGTAGTAGCACCTGCTTTCTACCCCAAATACTTGACGGTGTTTGATGTCCAAACTAATTAACCTAAAATACCTCTCTTGGGATAGCATCACCAGCATTTAGTACCACTGCTGTGTAGTGGAGGGGGAAATAAACATGCTTGAAGCAAGATCAAAATACTTATGCTGTAAATATGCTGTCAAGTGCAGTGAGAAGGCCCCAAAGGAGAATAATAACCTTATCTACAGCTCCCTCAATCTGCACTGGGGAAAGTAAATTCTTTCATCCCTGTCTCTAATCATTGTTACTATACCCACTTCCATTCAACGTACCAGTCGTTGACAAACAAATTTAAGCAGTGTGAAGAGCATCAAATGCATGTGCAGACAATACGCCGATATACCTTATTATCTGGACAATGTTGGTGTGATGTATATTAGTGCTATGAGACTTGGGCTAAGAACACGAAGACCACTTTTCTGTTGTGGTGTTTGTTGTTGGGAGTGTTTTTTTGCTTGTTTTTTGCACCCACAGGATTAAGATGACCACAGTGTGATCCTTTTTCAAAACATTTAATGCACTGGCGTGAACATGATACTCTTAGTGAATGGACCTGCCTTATCTTTCTTCATTTTTCTAGAACGCAAGATATTTGCCTGCAGAGAGAAAGAGATCAATGCTTTTACTTCCACTGAGTTCAAATCTCCATCAGCTTTTTACCCTTTCCCACAACAGGTTGGCAGATTGTCTTGGCTTAAGCATTTCCTAATTAATTAAGTTGATTCTCTTTAGCATCTTTAATTAATTCTTTCTCCATTTCACTGTAAATAAAGAAACTGGCATGTAGTATGAATTGCAGATAGCTCAAAAGCAATGCAAGCCTGTTAAATACAGAAGAATTTCACATTTCATTTACAAATAGTACAGGGAGGAAAGATCACACAGATGCTGAAGAGAGGTCTAATAATATATTGCCTCTTCTAAATAAATTCCATACTTTTCTCCATCTCTGGCAAGGCCCCAAGTGCCTCCACATATAAAACCTCCTTCCCAAGTTTTTATTAATTATTTTTATTACTTCCTATCAGATGGCACCAATGTGATATCAGCAGGGATAGACTGCATGTGGATGGTGTGTGCTGTTAGACATCTCAAGCTTGTTTACTATTTTTTTTCCATGGGAAACCTTAATTTTAACACTTCCTTACTTCTTTTGAGTGCTTGGCTTTGTAACATTCTAAACATTCTTTTAATGTAGCATTTTGGTACAGAACATATATCTTTACCACTCACAAATAATGCAGGATAGCATGAGCTATGTGCTTGGAAAGAAGTCAGGATGCAAAGTCCTTCCTCATATAGTTCATACAATAGCCGAATCCTGCTCCCATTGAAACTAAAAGTTTTGCCACAGACTTCAACAAAATGCCTGGTAGAACCCTAAATTCCACTGAGACCAGCATGCTACCACATGTGCTGATGATAGATATATACCTACATATTACTACATTTTAAAAATGGAAGTTAAAAAAAGTTATTTAGGCAGCAAAGTCAAGAGCTTGTCCATTAAGAAATGCCAGGATTAGTGCAATTCTTTCCATCTCCTTGTGTATCTGCATTATGACATAGTCTTTAATTACATGATCATGTACTGATTCCTCCCCAGCCCACAGGACCCTTGCCTCACTCAGCACGCAGGACGGATGGTGCGCAGGACATGTCATCTGATTGTATAATGCAATGGTTTCCAACCTGTTGCCCATGGACCCCTAAGGGTCCACAGACTGTGTCTAAGATTTTACCACAGAACAGTGGTTTTCAATCCTGTGTTTTCATGCCCGCTTAGCTCTACCATCACAAGAGGCATAGCACTGTGGTGGTCATACTTAGGTGGATTCAGTGTCAGTGTAGAATAGATACTGATACACAAAAACAGTCCAATCCCAGGTAGAGCACTCTACAGCCACACACATTACTCTGGCTCACTCTTAAACTGGTCTTTTGAAGCTTTTCTGTACCGTATAGCTCCCCGTTGAGCTCTTCTCTAGTCCTGGTATTTGACTGCTCAAAAAATCAGCAAGCTGCCATTCCACCTCCACCCCAGTGGAAACTTTCCCCCCTTTGCATCACAGATATTATGAAGCAGCTATAATCACTGGGAATTTTTTTACATTGAGGTCTAATCTTGTGAGTAGATAGCATGAGCTGCTTTTCAAATGGCCAAAGGTACACTGAACTGTCATTCTCCAGCTGCTGAGCATGCAGTTGAAGCATTTTTTGCTGTGGTCAGGGTGACTGGTGAACAGCTTCATGAGCCACTTGGATAAGGTGTAGGCTGGATTTCTCAGGATCCCTATTGGCATTTCAACATTCAATGGTAATCCTCGGGTCTGGAAAGAAAGTCTCTACTTGCAGCTTTCTGAACACGTCTGCATTCTTAGGGTGTGTCTACACTGTCAACTTAGGTCAATTTAAGGATGCTTAAGTCAACCTACACAAAGCCGCGTCCACACTGGGCTTTTATTAAGTTGACTTAAGCGCTTCCTTAAGTCAACTTAATAACAGCTTAAGTCGACTTAATAACACCACCTCTAAAGGTCAACTTAAGCCTTAAGTCGATTTCTTAAGTCAACTTAAAGCCAGTGTGGATGGGGAATAGCGCTAAGTCAACCTTATTAAGTCGACTTAAAGCCAGTGTGGATGGCTATGTCTACTGTTAAGTCGACTTAACATGGTCGACTTAAAATGTAGCCGCTCAGTTAAGTCGACTGAACAAGGTTGACTTAAAGTCGATTTAAAGTCGACCTTGTTAAGTTGACTTAACAGAGTCAAGTTAACTTTACAAGTGTAGACATAGCCTTAAAGATGCATGCATCATGCACCTTCCCTGACCATGCTGGCAAAATGTCCCTGGTAATCCATCAGGGCTCTCAATACCAGTTAAGTAGCCCTTTCTGCTCATGTCCTCTGTGAGAGATGATCTGGTGCCAAAATAGGGATGTACATGCCATTTATCATCCCAATGTGTAAGGGAACCCCATTGCTGCAAAACCAGTCACTATGTGATGCATGTTACCCAGAGTCCTTTGCAGCAGAACACAATTAATGGCCCTGCAGACTTGCATCACAGCAAACCTCACGGTGGAGTTCCCAGCTCGAAAATGATTCCCAACTGATCAGTAGCATTCTGGCATTGCACGCTGCCACTCTGCAATCGCCACTCGCTTCTCCACTGTCCATGCAGCTGTTGTTTTGGTGTCTCTGCAGATGGCGAGCTACGCGCATCCAGCCACATGGCCTTGCTCATCCAAAAGTTCTGCAGCCACTGCTCATCATCCTAGCCCTGTATAATGATGTGATCCCACCAGTACGTTCTCATTTCTCAGGCCCAGAACCAGCACTCCACTGTCTGCCTCTGCTCCATGAAGGCCACCAGCAACAATCTTGAATTTTCTTTCTTTCTATGTCCCACAATAAGCTAGCCTCCACGGAATCATCACATTCCCCACAGCTCCTCTGGCCTCTCTGGAAACACTCCAGGACCAGGCACACCATGCTTGCAACACTCATCACAAGAGTGCAAAGCTGTGCAGGACGCATGCTTCTCACACAAATGGCAGATGTGGGTTTGCGGGGCTTTTGAAAAGAGGCACAAAACATTCTGGGATGCAGATCAAGTTATGGACCGGATAAAATGATATCATGGGATGTTGAAACCGTGTTCCCAGTTACCCCTGCACAACTCCTTTTTCACCATGGCTATATCTACACTTGTTAATTTAAGTTGACTTAGCTAAATCGACTTAGCATGTCCACACTCAAATTTTAAGTTGACTTAGAGGGGACCCTACAAAATCAACCTAGAGCATCCACACTGGATGCCTAGGTCGACTTCTAGAGGCTAGGTGGACCTGGGATAGGTCCACAGTGGCAGGGGGAGCACCCCTTGCCCAGTGCCAGCGGGCTCAGCCTTTGCCCCATTGGACCTTGGTACAATGGGGCAAAAGGGGACAGGGACCCTGGCAGGGCATAGGGGCAGGGTGGGCAGGGTTCTGCCCTGCCCTTTGTGGGGGCATGCCAGGCTGTGGCTGTGCCAGCCACCCTGGCAGGAAGGGCAGTGGGGAAGCCCTGGAGCCCCTAAGTCGACTACACTGGCTAAGTTGACTTTCTAAAGTCGACTAGCCAGCAAAGTCGACTTAAAATGAGGTTTAAGAAAGTTGACTTAATTTTCCTTAAGTCGACTTAAGCAGCTGCTTAAATCAACTTAAGGAAAGAGTAGTGTGGACGCAGATTAAATTAAGTCGACTTAAGCAAGCTTAAGTCGACTTAATTTGTAAGTGTAGACGCACCCCATGAGGACATTGCAAACCCTTCCCAAAACACTCCGTTAGTTGGGAGCAAGTTGCACAGTGAGATAGTTACCCACAATGTACTGCTCTCTGCATTGACACAGGCACTGCTAGTGAGAATGTGCACCCGTGACATAAGGAGTGTGGCGTGGACACGCAAAAGCCGTTTAAATTACTGCAGCAGCTGGGCATTGAGAAAACTTAGGTCACTCTAACTTGTAGTGTAGACTTGTCGTAAGTGTGAAATACAGTTTGCCACAAGAGGTATCAGCCGTTGCCCTACCAAAGAAGAGCTATAAAACGTCAGATAAACCACTGTGGAACATCACAGGACAAAAGAATTGTTGATCTCTTCATGGGTCTGGGGGAAGCAGAGATTGGTAAAATACTCATCCCATCATCCTGAGTTCTGGGGGAAAAGGAATAAAAATCCCTTTCAAGAAGATATTGTTATCCCGTACTGCTTGGACTTCAGGGAGAGGCAGGACTTCTAAGCATAAGCAAGGGATCTCCAGGTGTTTAGCTTGGGTTAGCCCAAAAGGACATAACAGGCTTGCACATTACAGCAACTTCTCTTCCTCTTTGAAACCTAAGAGCGTAATTCATTTGTGTGTTTTAACCTTGTAAATAACTCATTTCTTTTTTTAGCTAATAAATCTTTAGACCGTTTATGATAGGATTGGCTACAAGCATTGTCTTTGGTGTGAGATCTGAGGTACGACTGACATGGGATAAGAGACTGGTTCTTTGGACGTGGGAATAACCGAAATATTGTTGTGATGTTTGATGTAAGAGGCCGTCTATCACAAAGGCAAGCAAGCCGGGGTAGCAAGATAGACTAGAATATGTCAGGGGACTGTCTGTGATTCCATGTTGAGGAATTCTAGTGCTTGAGGAGTTCACTCTTGATACTTGGATGGTGAAACCTAAGTACAGAACTCACAAGCAGTTTTGGGGTTTGTGCCCTGGGGTTGGCATTCATGAGTCACTCCAGGCAGCTTGATGCATGCTTTCTCTTCGGTGTACCTCTTTCTAGTACCATCTTGTATTGCCGCCTCAGTGGGGCTCTTTATTTGAAAGAAAGCTTATGAAAGGTATGGAATTATTAAATCCAGTCAGCAGAAGCAATTAAAGAACTT
This sequence comes from Pelusios castaneus, assembly GCA_007922175.1. Taxonomy (NCBI): domain Eukaryota; kingdom Metazoa; phylum Chordata; order Testudines; family Pelomedusidae; genus Pelusios; species Pelusios castaneus. The sequence goes on from ML685755.1 coordinate 53,590,821, forward strand.
ATGGTCCTCTGGTTCCCAGAGCAGTGCACAGTCGTATATGTAAAAGGAAATTCTAAAGTGGAGAAGGATCCATGTTGTCTGAGCCCCATTTGAAGGTGCTAAAGACAGAGACGGAGAGGAAGCACGCACAGGTGGTGTTAGCATGCTACCCAGACCAACTCTACTACACAAACCACAGAAAGGAAATAGTGATTTTCAAGAGCTCACCATTCAGCCAACACCAAAGAGATTCTCACAGGCCAGTAAAATGGATGCCAGAGCTGTCCCCCAGTCATATTTCAAATGCCCGCCACTAACAATGTGGGCTTTGGAACACTTAAAAAAAGTTATAAGGATTTTTTTTTAATTGGGAAGTGTTCAGCAAACAGTTACAGAGAGGCCACTTCCCCACTCTAATTAACTACTGCACATATATTCATAGATCAGTGTCTTTAGATGACTACTCACCGCAAACCCAAAGTTCAGAGTTTCACTGTGAGCAATGACACACTTGTGTACATCGGTTTTCTGATTGGCTGCTACATTGTCGTGAGCAGACAAACTGAAATACTGAAGGACAGACAAATTCTTGTACATTTATGTCCACTGACTTCCTGTCAGCAACCAGAGATGAAAAACTACAGAAATAAAAATTCAAGGTGGGATGAGGTCTGATTTTAAGACTACCAGCCTTCTCAGGTCACTTGTAAATAATGGATGATACTGATTGGGGTTCAGTTTTTACTGTGAGATCTTTTCTGGTTTTTTCCCCTTTCACATTCTTCACCCCAGGCTCTGATGCTGAAGCTGCCTGTGTTAAATACAAAATGAATGCCCCGCAATGCCCGGACAGCATATAAAAAAATCAAGCAACAAAGGAAGTGGCTTCTGAGGTCAGCTTGTATTTGAGCAGAAAAGGAACATGTATTTGAGCAAAAAGTGAGATCTCTTTCTTCTTCTAGCCCCTGCTCATGCAATTCGCTCCATAATTAACATATCTGCCCAGCCAGAGTTGTATAGCACAAGGGAGTCAGGCTCACACCCACACTTTCAAAGAGATGCAATCCACAACTTGCTGTGTCAACACCACTGCACTCCACGACAGATCAGGCCACTCTCCCACAAAGGTTCCACCAGGAGAAGGTAGCTCTAGTTTCCATAGGAATCAGCATCAATTATACGCTGAAATTCCCTACTCTTCTGATCATACCTGATCCTTGGCCAACACCACCCACTTTTCAGACTGTGCTGCGTACATAAGGACCCTATAATAGAGGGTCTGCAACTTCACCCGAGGGCAGTGGTTCTCACTCTTTTTTCCATTGCAACACACCTGACAGATGATGTTCCCCTGCGTGACACACAATGTACCAGTGGTGTTAGCGCTTGAGCTGGGAGCGCTTGGGAGGCTGTGGACCTCTGGAGGATGCAGCATTCTGGGACCTGGGTTGGGGGCAGAGTCAAGCCAGTGCAGGCTGGTGCCCTGACCAGCTGGCTCGATGGGGCCAGGTTTATTTTTGTGGGGCAGGTGGTGCCCCCCACAGCCCAGAATCTCTGGGTTGCAGCCCTTTTACTCATCTGGCCCTGGCTGCTGCCTGCATTATGCAGCAGGAGCGGGCTATCAAGGGCAGCAGAGATCAGCAGGTGGCAGGAGCCCCAAGCTGGCTCCAAGCTGAGCTGCCAATTTTCCATGACACACCTCCCGGCTCTTCACGACACACCTTTGGCTATGTCTACACTAGGAAAAGTTAGGTCAACTTTGTTAAGTCAACTTAATAAGGTCGACTTTAAGTCGACCTAAAGTCGACCTTATTAGGTCGACTTAACAAAGTGGTTTCCCTTAACTGGGACTTAGTAATTCAACCTAACTTCCCTTAGGTCAACCTAAGAAAGTGGACTTATGCGTCCACACTGGGCTTAGGTCGACCTAAGGAGGGTTAGTTCGAATACCCCGCAGTTCTTATTAAGTCGACCTAAGCGTTCATTAGGTCGACTTAAGGAAACCCCTTAATGAAAGCCTAGTGTGGACAGGGATTAAGTTAGGTCGATTGAAGCCTCCTTAAGTCGACCTAACTTGCCAGTGTGGACATAGCCTTTGTGTCCCGACACAGTGGTTGAGAACCGCTGCCCAAGGGCACTTTTCTACTAGACGGTGCCCTTTGCTTGGTTCACTCTGATAAAAGCTAGAAGGAGGCAGGGCAGACTTCAGTCAAACTCCGGAAGTACCTAAAGCTATCAAACTGATTCCAACCTTGTTTTAATTCTACACACAAAGCCTCATCTTTGAGCTTATAAAAGAGGCTTATTTGGGGCTAGTTAGGGTGCAGACCTACGGCCTCCCACCCAATTAACTACTGAATAACATTACTGCCGAAACGAGACCAAGAAACAGGTCAGTTTTCAGCACAGGATATGCTGACACTGTATAACTTAAGCTCTTTAAGAAACTAAAGTTTTAGTTCCCCATCTTGCACTTGTAGGGAGAAATGCTATTATTTGCTGACGTCTTTGTCAAACTGGAATAATTGTACACTGAATAGTTCCACAGATTGCAAAGGAGAAAATATGAAACAATAGTCTAAAATTCTGGAGCTTTTTACTGAGCAAAGAGCACCGTTTGCTGAAAAAGCGATCATTAAAAGTCAACTTCACTTCTGTCCCTCCCTGATCTATGTGCTGTGTAATTCCTGACTGAAGGGGTTCTCCCCATCAATCTTCCAGAATGGGTGAATGATGTGTATATGTCTGAGTATTGAATAACATCATTAAAAATAATTTAAAGAGTCTTAGAAAGAAATTGGCTTTTCCTTCCCTGAAGGGTTTCAAATTAATTCCAAAGTACATCCAGCCAGGTACAGCACTCACAAAATGTCATGGTCAGGGCCTGGATTAGCAACACTAACATCGTTTTTTGTTTTGGTTTTTTATGGGGAGCAGGGGGGGTTGGTGGGTTTTTTTTAAGGGAGGTATGTTCTCCAAGTCCCCAGTACTTTACCTCTTTACTCCCTACATACTTAATTTCAATCAGCCATTCTGGCCAAGGAGAGATGGATTCTGAATCCTCCAGGAAAGTGACTAGAAAGACTGTGCAGGCACACAACTGAGGCCAGGTGGAGATGAACACACAGTAGGCAAAGTCACAGGTGAAGTGTATAGCCAAGTGGGTGTGAATCTGATTGAATACAACAGGCAGTATCTACACACCTCTTGGAGTGGGAAGAAAGCTAGGAACATAGGGTGGCTCACTCTATTATTTACCCTTTCATGCACCTTCTTGTTGGTGGCTTTTCGTGCTCCTGGCCCTTGGCATGCAGAGTTCTACTATCTTTGATGTCTCTGAACTCCCCTAGATTTAGAAGGCAACGCCACAGGCAAGGGATAGGTAAAGCAGGAAGACCAACTGGAAGGAGGGTTCTGATTCCCCAGCCTGCTGGCTATCCCATAATAAGCTTTGCCTCCTGCACCCAACAGAAATTGGTTGAATAAAAGATACTACCTTAGTTACCTTGTCTCTCAGGTAAAAAGGAGTTCTTTTGCTTTGTTTAGAAGTTAGAGGGTGGTCAATATCAACTTTCCACGGAAGAGAATGATTCCCTTGAGAATGGCATTGTGGCTCCATACGTACAAAAGTATCTGGAAAGGTTTTGATACCTGTGTGTTGTACCAAGGACACGCTTACAATATTGGAGAAGGGGAAAAAAGAGTTCAGAGCTGTGGGTTTGGTTGTGATTCTTGTTTACTAAGTAAAGTTGAAAGAGGACTGTTGATAATACAATACAGAGCTTTTCACTTCTAAGCTCCTTGTTTTAATCCAGACCAAACTCTGGATCAAAACATAACATATGTGAAGTCAATTGGGCACTACTCAGTCTGGCTCTGACTGAACAGGTGGCCACGTCACACAATCAGCACCAGCAGGGATGTCCCTGTCGGCATTCTCTGCAGAAAGGGAAACGACAGAATGGTCATGGAGGCGAAAATAGCCTTGATTCCTAGAAATGGTGTTTCCAGATCAGAGTTGAGGCAGATTGGCAGGGGGCTGTACCAGCAATGACATGACCCGTCTTGACCCTGTTTGGTAGATTGAGGTCTTTAGTTTCAAAGCTGACAATGCAGTACCTTTCACTACCATTAATTGGATGAAAAAATGGTTATGGTTACATTATTATCTGCAGTAAAGGTCATACGAATAGAGTCAGTGACACAATAGTCCACTTAGTTATTCCTCGTTTAGGCTCTGGTGCTACATGAGGATCAATTACTGCAGACCCTGCACCCATGCAGAGCTCCACTTAAGTTAATGCAGGGTCACAACCTTAGTTTTGTAATGAAAAGTGAAAGTTAAAAGTGATGTAGTCACAGAGGATATGCTATTGAAAACCAAAGCCACAGCGATGGGTTCCAATCCCAGTAAGAGAGACAGGAAACTAGCAATAAAAATATTTTTGCAGGTTAATTGTTTTCTCCACGCGAAGTAAAACCTTGCTTATGTTTGAGAGAGGAATTCACTTTATGTGACAGGTGAGCCATCACCACAAACATCATCATGGATCAAGACTATAGAACAAAAGAAAAAGACAAAGAATTCACTAAGCTACTCCTTAAAATCTGCACTCACCCTGAAATGACTTTATTCACTATTCAAAACACTGGAGAAATATGTAAAGTTAATTGTTGTGATGGACTGAAACATCCTGATCACACAGCCAAGTTTCCAGCTTTTTTTCCCCAGCTTATCAATTGCCTTACATTTCACTACTGCAAAACAAACTCAGTTCTGTTTTGAGACAGTTAACATTAAGGTTTCATTTATAAATGGATTACAACAAATTTGAGTGATGGATGTGATAAGCATGTTTCAGCCATGAGTTGCAAACACAGCAGTAGATGGAGATAGCAATAAGCCATAGTCAAACAACCTATTGGCCTCTTGGACTTTACAACAATTGATTACCCCTTTATAAACAGAATTTTCATGTCCTATAGCAGATGGTCTTAAATTATGGTCTTGTAAGATGGTGGTACTCACCTTCCACGAGTGCCCCCTGGCCGGATATATGTCTGCACCTCTTTCAGTCTGTGGTGACCCCTTCTGTCAGTTTCCTGGGGGTTGCTGGAGACTCAACCCTCCAGTCGAGTCACACACAGTCTGTTGAGAACACAACTCAAACAGACCCTGTTCAGGATATTAGTCCAACAAAGTCTTTAAGTGTTCCTCTCCCTGGTAAGGAGTCATGGTGCAAGGCTTCCTCCCTGGAGACTCTTTGTCTATGCTAATTTGTTTTGGCTCCAGCTGGGCTTCTTAATAGTTCAGATCCCCTTCTCGGGGTGGGGGGAGAGGGTGTTATCAGTTATCCCTGTCCAATTTCAGGTCACTTACCCCGGGGCTTATGGGAGGGGACCCAAGCCTATCTGCTACTCCAGGTCTCAGCCCAGGGACCCCCAAGAATGGCTGGCATACACATACCACTATATTCCTTTAACTAAACTGCTTTCACTTTGCTGGGCTGTCCACCTACCCATGGCCTCAGCCTTCTTCAATGCTTCACCCTCACCTTGGGGCTCTTCTATATGCAGACCCAGCAGCCAGCCAGGAGCTCTTTCTTGATACCTGCCCACACTGAGCTGTCCATGGTGCTGCAGTTCCCTTTGGCCAGCCAGGAGTTCTATGTGCCCTCCTCTGACTCCAGCAAAGAGCTGACTGCCTCTGGTGCTGTAGCTCCTTTTTATTTGGCTTTGCTAAGCATTGATTGGCTGCTCCCCTTGCTGCCACTCTAGGCTGCTTGGAGGTCTCCACTACTGCTCCTTTCCTGGACCAGTGTGACAGGATCCTGAGACCTCCATCAGGGTGCCTCTGAGCCTAGTCCACTCTGTCACAGGTCTATAGAGAACTGGCTGATGATCCATGGAGAAATGTCTGGTCACATTGTACTTAAGTCCTCCTCCTTATTTCCAATGGCAAATCCCAGTAACATGCATCCTGAAACAACATTAAATACCTCCCAATGTTATTTTTCTATGTGAGCAAATGCATTGGCAAATGGATTGGCAGACAATCCACCTGACTGCAAAAGGGAGGAAGGCATTCACGAGTCAATCTCTGTTTTGAAAAATCGGTCAATTCAATTTCAAAGAATAGGAAGGGTCCCCCTGTGGTCGGAGCACATCCCCCACTGTTTCAACTCTGCAACTGGTAGCAGCACCGAGCGGCTCAAGTTGTCAATTGACAGTTGGGAAACCCCAGCCTCTAGGGTTGGTAGGTTAGATGTGCTACCTGAGCACGAACACCACATCCCTGCCTCTCCAGAGGGGCTTGAAACAGATACTCAACTAAAAGGGGTTCAGAAGTTCTTCCCTCCACCACAACCTCACGGGCAGGCACATCACTGTCTCTTCAGGGCAGCCTGCAGCTGCATAGTAACATCTGTTTCAGGACATAGTAGGACTCCTCCTGTATCCCGCCAGGAGCTATTAGGGCAGGCATGTTCCCTTCCACTCACCATCCTGACTGATCTGTGCTGTGCCCTTTTCAGCTCCACCTCCACTACGCGCACGCCCAGCAGACATGGCTCACCAGTTTCCTGGGCCCCGAGGTGCTCCTTAACCCTCTGCTCCCCAGGGTGAGGTTTGCACACCTCATCAAAAGTCCATGCTGTGAAAAAAAAATGACACCACCTGTTCTAAAGCATAAAAACCAGTTAGGTTTCAAATAGAAAGGCAAACCAGCCAATCATGCAGCTATCACAAAGCATATATACAGCAGTGATCAAACAGATGATTTGACAAGCCCACTGGAAAATTTTAGAGATTCCATTTATACATGTAATATGATTGTAGCCATTTTCACAGACCTATTTGTTGACAGATTAGAAATAACATTTCCAATGTTATATCTACAGGGAAATGGTTATTAATGTTTCTCTTTTCCTTTTAGTGCATGGAAATAGATATTAATTCCCTTTCTCCTTTTATTGCTTGTTTTCAAATTGTATTCACCGTTCAGTGCTATAATTTGTCTACCAGTGGAAAGATTATGAATAAATGTGCTCCTGAAAATAAAAGTATCTGCTTATAATGATCTATGTTTAAGATTTATACTGGTTACTTTAAAATAGAGAAAATAACAGTCAGCATTTGTACAGTGCCTTTCATCTAAGGATCTCAAAGCATTTTACATTTATTATTTCATTACGCAGCTCACTACCCCATCAGTTAGGCATTAATATTCTCATTTTATGAATAGAGAATAGGAGGTTCAGAGAGGTTAAGTGACTTTCCCAAAGTCACGCGGAACAGGGAATAGAAAATTTCTGATGTTGCCGTTTGTTTAAAAAGTGATTTATTTTAATCACCTAAATCAGCCCCTTCCTAATTTTTGTTTATTTGCAAACTGTTGATCTGATTCAATAACCGTTATGATTTGTGTTGATTTGCTGACACGTGTACACCCTGGGGAGGTTATTTCAACCTGCAGAGGGGGTGAAAATATACGGTGCTATCTGTCTGCACAAAATGATAACACAGGGGTTCAGAGCCTCACTTCTGCAGCTCCACTCACTTCAATGGTGCTGCAATTATTTACACAAACGTAGGATCTGGCCCTGAGATTTTTAAAGGCTCCTAAAACAATGAAGCACCCAGCTCCCTTTGACTTCTAATGGCAGTTGGGCTCCTAAACCCCTTAGACTTCTTTGAAAATCCAGCCTAGTGTACCAGCTACAGGCACATGCAAAGCCCAATGACAGTAGTCAACTTTATTATTTTTCTGTATCTAAGAGAGATCCACCATTCTCACCCATGGTCTGTAGGAGTCTTCACCCTGGAAGTAACTGGTATCTGCACTGCAGCCTCTCAGCCGTAGGAGCAGGAACTGATTATGCCCAGAGAGCATCCCCATCTAGGATGCACTCCTTTGTGGACCGTGCACTGAAGGAGGCAGGCGACCTCTGGGGGAAAAATGGTATGCAATCATGAAATTAAAAACTGTATCATAATGTGCACACACAAGGAGTCCCATGTAAAGATGCGCACAACCCCAACACCGGAATTTCGTAGTTTCCAAGTGCTTGATTTTCTAACAATGTTTTTTTCACCACGGGGGAGGTGTGTGCATGCGTGATTCAGACCCCTTTCATTCTCAGGCGCCGCAGAAAGCATTAATGACAGACACAGAGTCTGGGCCAGAGGCTTAGGTGTGTGTATAACAGGGTTGCCACCTCTAGAGCACCAACCCCTCAGCCTGAAACGGTCACACAGACACCGAGTCCTCAGCTCCCTCTGAGTTCACCGCAATAACTGACCCTCACATTTAAAAACAAGATTCTTCCTTCTGACTGATTACCTCTTCCACAGCCTCCCACGTCCAATCCTCCTCCCTGCTTCAGAAGTCCCACAGCCCTCCTTGCTGAGGCTGTGCTGATTCAGGCCAGCTGTAGCCCTAAAGCACTTCTCCTGGCAAGCCCCTCTTATTTAATCCTTTCCCTCCCAGAGTTAGGAGAAGTCAGCAAGCACCACTGCTCGTTCCCCTACTGGCATTTCCATATCATAAGAGAGGAAGCAGTATATATATATCATCCTCCATCGCAGGGCTCTTCCTGATTGGCTGAGGGAAAAGGGGGCTTTGCCCCACCCCTCAATACAAGGCTCCTGATCCTGGAACCTTATAGAAATAGTCCAGCTATGCCCACACCTGCCCCGGAGTTGCCCCCTCTATACCCCGTAGGCTGAAGGGGGAGGGAAGGGGCAGGAGTTGGCCACAGAGCTCAATCTTTGACACTTTGGTGTTCCTCAATGCAAGGGGAATTCCCCAGCTACCACCATGGGGCAGCTCGCCATAGCCTTAACCCCACAGGAATCGCACAAAGGGAATGGAGAGAGGATTGAGGATCTGCCCCTTCGGCTTTATTCAGCACAGCTTTGAGATATGTTCTGCTGCTTGATTTTAAGCCACCTCAGAAATTACCGTTAGATTCTTTACGTATTTCTAAAACTGAAGGCAGTCTTTTTGCAAACAGTGAGTAAAAGCACTTGAATTAGGCTACCAGTTAGCATAATCTGAATGAAGATACAACCATTTGTAAATGTAGTAGGACAAAACAAAAATTAGGATTAGAAAATACAGTGCTAAAAATATTAACCATTCCCAAATGCCCTGGTCTTGGAGGCTGGTTTTATAAACTACCCAAAAGGTTTTCCTCATCTCTAAAAAAAATGCCATTACTGGCAACAATCTCAAAATCACTGATATGCATTAATATTTCTCCCAACCATTCAAATCTATTTGTACTAAAAAGTAATGGCAGCCTGTATTCTGTTTATATTACCAGATCTTTAATAGTTCCAGTGCAGTGTGTGCATCAGAGTTCCTTAGATTAGATCAGGGTGGATTTCTTCTGGTAATTTTATTTTATATTAAGTGGTTGAGTGGAAGCCTAAGCATTTCTACTCCAAGAAAAAAAAAGAAACCAAAAATTGCTGGCCAGGATTTGACCTAAACTGATAAGATGAAAAACATTCAGAGCTCAACCTGCCAGTTAGAGGTGTACTGGAAAAAGTTTTTCGTAAATAAAATAAAGGAACCCCATTCAACAACGTAATGTATTTGTAAAGCTAAAAATTACTAATACTTTTACATTTAAAAAGCAAGAAGTGATTATCCTTGACCATTATCTCTCTTATCTATCTGAAACACAATTGTGGCCCCGGTCAAAGTTGTTACCATGGTGTGGCTGTTAGGCAAACCTGTATGGATAGTCTTAATCCATTTCTTAGCAGCCAGGTATTTCCATTGCAAAATCCACCCCTCAACTGGGGCCTTGACGGAACCAACATGATTGACCTGTTTGCTAATCACATTGGCAGGGCAGGATGAGGACATTTTCACCACTACACATTGTGCTGCCTTTCAATCTTCACTCTCTGGTATCATCAATCTGGCACCTTTCATGAGCACTACATTCACTTTTCTTTAGTTAAAGAGCCTGTCTCAGTCCTTGAAGCTGGAAGGGGGAAATTCACCCAGCATCAAAGTGGCTGGGGAACACCCCAACCCAGCAGAACCATACTGGTTGAAAGAGCAAGTAAGCCTTTGTGAAGCAGGGTTTCTCTATCCCCCTGCATGTTACAGAACTTAGTTCTGAGCCAGCTCTGCAACAGGCAATACAGGTGGTTGTTTGTAGTTAGGCTGGAAAACAAGCTCCAATGGACACATACTCCTATGTGAGGAGCACCGCTACTGCTGTTTGCACAAAAGAAATGGTGGTTTCTTATTATTTATATGTATAAAATATAAACAAACAAGCAACCCAGGCTCCAGGTAATTTAATTTTCACATATGTTAGCTGGCTGCTCATCTCACTCAAGCAACAAACATATGATTAGGACGAGAATATGGCAATGGAAAGGACTACGGTTCTCAACAGCCCTCTTTTCTCCTTGGCTACTGAGAGAGGTCAGCTTGGAACCAGCCAGAGCTAGCCTTCTCATTCACTGCTACTGGAAGCGTGGAGTTCCACCCCATCCAGCTCACAGAGCCCTCTGTCTCAGACCCTAAAACCAGGTCAGCAACATGGGCTTGTTTAAACATTCCAGACTGGTCCCTGAGACAACTTCCTCACGCTAAAAGAGCACATCCCCTGTCCTGCAGGTCTTTTTAAGAGACATAACAGAAACAGTCTGGTGCAGGCCAAAAGAGACATTTTGTTCCAGCTATAAAGGGTCTGACTGAACAGCCCCATAAGACCATGTTACGTTTGCTTAACCTGATACCACAGTTGGAAATATACTCTTTTAAAAAAATACTCTCTGCTTTAATTTTAAGTAGACTACTCTGACCTTCCATACGGCTGGCATGATAAATGTATGACCACTAAACAAAAGTGGTTACTGAACCAAGGCAACTGATTACCAAGACCCAGCTCTGTCCTCATCAAAATAATTGAGAATTTTTGCCTTTTATTTCCGTAGGAGCGTGATCAGACCCTGACTGAGGTAGCGTCTACGCTATTGTGTTTCCTCTCTCTGTCTGGGAGCTATGCAACCAGAGAATAAGTTAGTTTAGTGCACATAAACTTACATTTTACAAATTGTGGTTTGTTAATTGATTTTACCCTTGTACATTAATAAAATTCAAACAAGTCTACCAAAAACAGACAACAGTAAAACTCGCATTTAGATCTCACCAGTATGGTGACATGGGATGACATAAAGGCCCTGGATCAAATCCAGTACCTTACTGCACACTTGGGGAGATGAGAGTTTAAATGACATATAGGATTAATGTCAATTTCCAAAAGGTCAGGGATGAGTTTATAGATATATGTATTCTGGTATATTGTATGTATTTTGGTGCCTTTGGTTGTGGGAGAGAAATTGCTTAGGCAGGTAAATGTGAGCGCTCAGAGGACATCCATTACTGTTCAGTGTGCAGTACAGAAGGGAAAGGAAATAATAACAAAATATAACCACCATATGACTTTACAGGACATCGCCCAGGCAAACGTGGTGGAATGAATTAAGCATTGCACCCCAAACAAGAATGAGCTGATTATTAATTTGAATGTATTTCACAGCATGATCGAGTGTCTAATAACTACTGGAGATCTTTCCCTGAGTCTGAAATACTGAAGTACTTTGATACCAAGAAGATGGAGGCTGGTTCCTTGTAGGTACATTTAGCACTCAGTTTTTGAGGGACCAAATTCTGCACTGGGTTACATCCTCGTCTAATTGACAACAGAATTTGACATAGCACATTCTAAGTACTGCCCAAACATGAGGTATTTAATCCTCATTATTGACACAGGTAAATCAGTATTATTATCCTATTTTACAGATAAGGGAATTCAGGAGTTCTTGTCTCTGAGCCCAGTGTTCAATTCTCCATGACTATATTGATTATTCAGTGAGGATACTTGAAGAGACTCCTTACTTGCCTGCCTCAGCTCAATTACTTCTCCACCCATTCATCATACAAATACAGAAGGGAAAGAAGAACAGTCATGGAGGGGGAAAGGTAGATAGGAAAGAACTGCCATCAAGGATAATCCTTGCTCAGGCCCAAGATTGCTCTTAATGAAGTCAAAAATGCAAACCGTGACTAGAAAAAGTCCCCCTTATTTCCCAGATTTCTCCAATCCCTGGAACATCTGCAGCACCACCAGCAGAACATTTTGCAATTCTCCTCAAAAACTTGTTCTACTCCTTGTGGCCAAAACTTCACCACTGAGACGTGTTCCATAAAAGCATCTTTTAAAGTTTTTGCATGCCTCCCTTTTTCCAGTTCCTGAAATAGTGCATAAGAACACAAAAGAAACACCAGACTGAGCAAAATCACACAAATGGAACTGACTAAAATGTTGCATGAATTTTCAAGGAAAGCTTCTCATCAGTTTTGCCGAGCCTTAGTTCATAGATCGAAAGTGCTGAGCAAGAGGAAATGCCACCATGAACGTGTATTTGAAAGTTCCGCTTTTTGATCAGGAAACTACAGAAGCATAGCTAAGAGAGTTCAAATACTTGCCGTAATCCCTTCTCCTTTTTAACTTTCACACTGTGTAGAATTTTAAACTCTACTTTTCCTATCACAGCCCCAGTGGCCCACACACCTCTCCCTGAAATATGAAAGAGGCTGTATAGTTGTGGGCTGAATGTGAGATGATTTGTGATCTCCCGCTTTCTCTAGGTAGCCCACATAATGCAACAATGAGAGGGGACAGTCCTGGTGAAATGAGGTAATGCAGAAAGCTCAACTCACACATAACCATGCAGATCCTGGGTCAGCTCTTGGTCACTTTTCCAAATGGACAGACGGCAACAGGACCACTCTGCGAAGCTCCAAAAAACAGTGGTGGGTAATTGCTTTGAGGCCTCTTTCCTGCAGTGTATCACCTGGGTCTTTCTTGTCAGCCATCAAACCAGCACGTACAAATAGCCACTAGGATGGTTAGTGAGGACGAACAAGCTACCGAGCTTTCAGCGTGTTGCTCTGTGCCTCCATCTCATTTGACCCAGCAGGTGCACACAAGTAAATCAGAGTGGCTTGGGAAAGGCTAGATGAATGAGGCCCTGCACAGAAAAGACTGAGGTACTGGGGGTGGTTTGGGAGAAGCAAATGGGAAAATAGCAACATTTCTATCGATTCCTTTTAATTAAGGACTGCATCCACTGTCTGCTGCTGCGAGAGTGACCAGATGTCTCAATTTTATGTGGACAGTCCTGATAGTCAAGGCTTTGTTTTATAGAGTCTTCTATTATCCCCCACCCCTTGTCCCGATTTTTCACCTTTGCTATCTGGTCACCCTAGCTGCAACTGCTTTTGGCGCTATGCAAGTTGGCGTTTTGTTCGATCCTCCACTGCCCCTAGATGTCCATGTAGGCCTGGCTATTTTCTCTGTGTTTGGCAAATAAAAGAGTGGGTTTTTTTCCTTTTGAATGTAGCTATTGCTCAGTTATCCATTTCTTTGTCACCTCCAGACCTCAATAATGTGCTCTACATTGGGGCAACATCTGGGATGTTTTGGAAATTTACATGAATGCAGAATGTGGCTGCCCACTTATTAATAAGTGGTGCTGCTAAGAGCACCTTACACCAGTGCACTGGAGTCTGCACGAGCTGCCTACTGGTTTCAAGGTGATGGGGGGAGGGAGTTTCAAAAGCACCAAGGGTTTAGGAGAATGTTTCACTGAACATCAACAGGACTGGTGCCCCTCGGGAATGCTTTTGAAAATCCCAACCCATGGTCTTTTAAGTCCTACATGGATTGAAACTTGTCTGTGAGAGAACCTGTCTCTTCTCATGTAACACTTTTGCAGCTGCAGGCAGCAGAGGCTGTTAGGCTAACATCTGTTTCAAAAAGGAGGGGCGTGACTGACCACAGGGCCATTGTGCATGAAGCATGCTTCACTCTGGAACTAACTCTTCTCACCTCTGGCCTGGCTACACTGACCGTGGCACTGCGAGAGTGCAGCTGCAGGATCAATTGTGCACATTCGATTGCGCATCAATACAGACACGCTCAATCAAACCCAGAAGTAATCAGAGGTCAATTTATTAAGGCCTAGACAGCAAGAAGCATAGCACTGAGTCCATGGGAGGGCATTTCCCATCAACTCAGTGCAGTGGGGACGCTGTGGAAAGTGGGTGTTAGGAAATCGAAGGGAGATGTGCAAGTTACTGTTTGTAGCTTGCGTATTGCCCTTCGACTGCCGCTGAAATCCATGGCCACTGTAGACCAGGGCCTTGTCACAAGAGAGCCCAGTGCATTGAACTAGACCTAGAGTGGACTCGGCAACATTCCTTTCCTCTCCAGGGCTTGTGGCAAACCAGTTTGTTTGGCTGGAAAAGGGTGCTTGAGAAGGGACCACCTATTGTCCTAGTGCAGTGGTTCCCAACCTTTTTGGCTAGATCAAATCAAATATGATTTTTCCAACCCCGAAAGGCCACCAGTGTCCACCAGCAGCCCCTCGCCCCACTGCAGCTGGAGGGAAAGAGTTCAGCGAGGAGGATCGCCCATCTCCCTGGCTTCAGCAGAGGAATAGTGTGCTTCAGCTGGGTTCCTACTAGCTGCTCCCTTCTACAGCTAGGGGAACAAGAGATCAGTGCTCTCCTCCATCTTGGCCCAGCAGAAACCCAACACCTACTGACTCAGACCGAGCACTTTGCTTTCTGCTGGAGCTGGAGGGAGGGGAGCGCTGATCTCCCACCCCTTGGCGGCAACAAGGAGTCTGTACCTGCAATACATGTTGCCTATGTACTTAGGCACTGGCTCCCTTCTGCAGCCAGTGGGAGTGGAGCCACAGGCCATTCTGAAAGATCGGCCACGGGTTGGGAACCATTGTCCTACTGCGATTGATTTAACATATTGTGGGATGAAGGTCCAGCTAGATGAGGCAATCACGTTTTGCCCGTTCTGCGTATAGTAAATATTTGCGCAGCAGTCTACAGGCAAAACTTTTAAAGCACCTAGGTGATTTGGGAGCTTGCGGCCCCCTGCAAGGCAATGTGGTACAGCCCCCTTAACTCACTCTTTTGAAAACGTTGTCATAGGTCCATACGCCATAAACTTTTAAAGTGCTACCAATGAAGTGACACATGGGTCAAATCCACTAATGTGCAAGGTTGGCTGTAAAAACACTCTGCTAGAAGTGATGCTTATAGGGTGCGTCCTAAAAATAGCAGGGAGAGCCTGCCATTAATAGACCACAGGGAAAACACTTTTACAAAACAAAGGCCCTCCAAGTCCAACAAGCTCTGAATGCGGGCCAAGAGCCATGAGGCTTTTTCCTAGGACATGGCACTCTTATGTAAGCTATTATATTATCAATGATTCTTCATACCAGTGACTTCCAGGGGGAGCCCTGCTAGTGTAGGTCACCCAAACAAGCGAGGAGTCCTGCGGCACTTTTAAAGACTCACACATTTCTTTATCGCATGAGTCCCACCAATTTTCCTCCCACGAAAGCTCATGCGATAAAGAAATGTGTGAGTCTTTCAAAGTGCCCCGGGACTCCTTGCGTGTTTCTACCAACAGTTTGCCTCGCTGGGGCTGCTCTGCTGGACCAGCTGCCCCCTGTTCTGGCGGCTTTGGGGCTGGCCTGGACCGAGCGACAGAAGCAGGGGGCGGGAGAGCCCGAGAGCGTCACCCAAACAAACCCCTCCCCTGGCGGAACGAAGTCTCGGGTCCTCCCGGCCGGTGGCGGGGATTTTTTCGCGTGCAGTCACTCTCGCACGGCGCTGATGCATTGCACTGCGCAGAGATCTGCTCACAGAGCAATGTCTGCCTTACTCCTGCCGATCGGTTCGGCCCCTTGTCTTTTCCATACATAGAGACCTAGATCTCCCCGCCCAGGGGCGCATAGCTCTTACTCTAGCTGGGGCAGTGTGTTTGAACCCACCGCACTGTGTAAATTAACAGGTAACGTCGAGATGTCTCGGGCGTGGGGCCGGGGGATTGCAAACGCCGCTCCGTTCGCTTCTCTTGCCGAGAGCGGGGCTGGGATGGTCTTTTATGGAAAGGGGCTGGGAAGATCTTTGCAGCGGGGAACGTGCTCGGAAGCTCCGGCTCAGTCTAGCGGTGCGGTGGCTGGGTTACAAGCTGAATGGGGACGGATGAGGCTAGCAGTATTAGAAGGTGTTTTCTCTCTTCATAACCAATCCATGTGTTTGCCAAATTGCAGACCTTGAGCAAAATCCACGAAAAATTGACCTGGCTCCACCAGTGCAAATCTGTGCGTGCGTGTGTGTGTGTGTTTGTTATAGGGGCAAATAAACAGCTTTGTGGTTGTTTGAAATGTTACAATACAAAACAATAAACTGCTCTGCAACCAGGAAATGCAAGCAGCGGAGTTGGTCTATTTCATCTACAAAATACACTGGATTATTTGTCCATTGCAAATCTGCCTTTAGCTTTTGCACGCACTAGGATCGGCTTTCATCCTTCGTTCCGGCTACATAGATCAACTTCAGAATGTTTTTCGGAAACATCCTTTTGTCCGATGAAAATGATCGCCTAGGTTTCCTGCGAGCCAGGCGATGCAGAGTAACTCGGCGAAAAATAGATTCTGCAAAACAACATGATCTTTTCCTCTGGCTGATTCATTTTTTAAAAAACCAATTATTCTTTAAAGAAATAATGAGCCAGGGACGAAGATGAGTGTTTCTTTCATTAACCTAATGGTAATTGCAAAAAGACTCCCCTTTTGTCAGGTTCACCTAATCAAAACCGAATATCTATGTGGCGCTGACAAAATCAGTAAAATTTCACCTTCGACTTTATTGATCTGAACAGACAGGCAGAGTTTTCTATGGTGTTCAATTTAGGGAATTAAAAAAAATCACTCCATAACAGCATTTGGTACATTTCTAACCCATATGTCACCTCGGTGCTTTAAATAATTATATTTGCATGCGGGGAGTGATTCATAAATATGTCAGGATTGTGAAATATAGGCAGGCATTTCAAACTTTCTATTTAAAAAACATGAATTATGGCCACGAAAAATGTGTTCCCATTTAAGGGTGATACGAAGTATTTGGTGTCTAGTACGGAGGCCCATCCATCATATAGACAATAAAGAGAGTTTTTGCCTGACGTTGGAAATTTATGGTCGCCCTTCTCTGCCCTAATAACTCAAGCATTGTGTCAGTCTGTGACAGCCTTTGCAGAAAAACAGCAACCCTGTTATCAATCAAAAAGCCCTTTTACATTTTTAGCAAAACTCTGATCATCCAGACACCCTTTTAATGTATATATTACATCATTATAGATCATTCTGCACTTTTACTGCAACTCAACAAAAATGATCCATCACTGCGGGACAGTCCTGATGAACGCTGATGTAAATTATTTGCACGTCACTCCTCCAGTGCAAAATGAAAAATGGACTTGAGTTGGCATTAATTTTAGGGTGCAAAAATAAAGATGAAAGTAGCTGGGATGAGGGAAGAGCCCTAAAAATATCAGGGGGAGAGGGGAGCTAGGAAACAAACCTCACTAAATGCTATTAAAATTCTTTTAACTTTTTCAGATCATGAATCTAAAGTATATATAAATTGGGAAGGAAGCATGGAGTGTATATTATATATAAAGCAAGTACAAACTAGTTATGTTGAGGAGCAAGGAAGCATGGAGAATATTATATACATTATTCGTCTCCTTCCTGCCCAACAGGGTTAGCTTGTAATTACTTCAAGCAGTATTGATAACTTGCCATTTGTGTATTTAGCAAAAGGTAACTGGGTTGCAAACGCCCATTGTATAGGTAGCTTTACAGCTGTTTCTTCAGATTTAAATGGCCATCATTCCTAATGACACATCTGGTAAATCCGCAGAGTTTCCGTATCAAACTTGTCAGTGAACCATGCCTGGGTCCTGGAGCCAAGTAAAGACGCTGCAAGATTGTCTCCGTTTGGGTGACACAGCTAATTTCTGAAGGCGAGCCAGGTCTGAATATGCGTTTAATACTCTCGAGGCTGTGCAGTATTTACCCCAAAAAAGCGTTGGCAGTTTTGCGAATCAGTGGTGTTAGTTTTTAGTGCTAAGGTTTTTTTTTTCTTTGCTCTTACAATCGTAGGTATTAATTTGTTGAACGATGATGTAGTTATTTTACGGATTGAGCGTGTAACCTTAGTATAAACACGTGGATCAGAAATGTGCATGTGTTTAAAAGGAAACGTGCCGAACTTTTCGCTTTGTCACCCAGAACAATGGGGCAAGTTTAGTTCCCTTAAATCTTACTTAAACTAAAACTGATATGTCTATCTGTAAAACCCACGTTCATCACACTGGGCAGACTAACTTTTGGAAAACAAGTGTAAGTAAATGAATTCCAACCTAGGAGTGAAATTTTCACACTGAAAAGAAGAAACTCGCACAACCTCATTAGGCGAATCTGGCAGAGGGTTTAACAAAGAAAAGTTTGATTTTATTAGTATATGAGCCTCTCTGTGATCTCCCAGCCTGACAAAAGGGAAGGGGGACAGACAAAACCCCATTTTAGGGACATGTATGTTATCTAAAACCATGGGCAAAAATGTAAGTTCCTGCCAGTGGGGTCCACAGATCGCTGACAAATAAAGGGCATATTAACTTAACCATGACCGTTATCTCGCAAATGGCTCCGAAGTGACCATCGCTTAGAAGAACATATAATTGTATCTCCCGCCTAAGAGGCACAGATATTATATAATATTCAGAGAGGTTTTGCCTGACTATTTTCAGACCGCAGTTACAACCCTGGTGCTAAATATTTGTGCAGAATGAGTCAATACAAAGAGAAGATGGGTTTAGAAATCTAATCCTCTGTTGGCACACATCCCAAATATTTTTTTTTACGAACAATGGCCGGCTTTAAAAAGAAATACCCCCCACTCCGGCCGGGCACCTGTGCGGACCGCTCTCTCTTTTGGAAAGAAGTTTTTCCTGCCCACGGTCCACGCGCGGTGTTTCTGGTGGACCAGCAGGACGTGTTTGCCCGCAAACAAATCTGAGGAACGCGTCGTTTGCAAGTATGGAGGGCGATGCGAATCTGAAACTCCCAAGCCTGGGCGAAGGGAAGCCTTCCGAAGCCCAAATAAAAGTTTAAAGCGAGGAGACACCGATGGGAGAAATGGATTGTGGCTGGGACCCCGCCTCAGACAACTCGCTCCCTTTTTGTGCTTTCTCCTAATTCGAAGCGAAGACCTGTTTTGTTTGAAATGTCTGGAGGCCTGATGCGTCGTGGTGGGTCGGTTGAAAAGCCTAAAGCCAAAGGATCTAGGAAACCTGCCACGAGGAAGAGCGAGCTCTGAGAACTGGCGTGCTCCTGCGGAGGTCGCTGCGATTGTCTCCCGGGGGGAAAAGGAGCCAGTCCGGGTTTTGGGCGCTCCTGGCCAGGCTTTGCAGCTCACCGGCCTGACCTGTCAAGCGGATTATTTTCGAGGGAGATTAATAGGGGAGGCGGGCTGCAATAATAATCGTTTTGTTTGATGTGACAACTTTGATAGGCGTTGATTTACTTACAAACTGATAGGCTTTTAATTGAGCGCCTCCATCCAGCTTGAGATGAAAGGCGAACCGCATTGAGAGGCTGCCCGAGTGCCCTGCAGCCTCACTACTGATTAGCCATCTCGACAGTGAATAGTTCAAGGCATTTGCAAACTTTTCGCTCGCTCTCGGCTCCTCAGATATCCAGCCCCACTCCCTTTTAAGAGAAAATAAATCGCGTCCATTGTGTGCAAATAAAATCGACTTGACATCCTGGCCAGTAGCGGGGAGGTAAAGGAAAGTGTGGACTGCCACTTGTTAATGCATCCTCTCCTACTGCCCACTTTTCTCTGTCTGCGGCTTGCCTTTGTCAGGACAGCTTCAACCTTAATGGTTGTAGGGGGGGGCGAGTCAGACCCAATTCGGAGCCCGTGCAAAGGGGACTGGGCAGAATGGAAAACCGCTTCGGTTCGAAAGCGACCCGGCAAGCAGAACCCGGAGCCGGCAGGGCTTTGGGGGGCTCCCCTCGTCCTGTACAGTACGTTTGGGCGTCTAATCCGCCAAGCCCCTCGCCTGTTAACTGCCCCCCCTGCGCACCGGCCAGCGAAAGTGTCAGCAGAGGCCAGAAACGAGTCCGAGGTTGACTTCTCTTTTATAAGCGTCTGCACATCAAAGGCAGGCTGCTAAAAGTGCTGTCTTCTGCAGTTGCTAATTAAACTACCTGCTGTAACTTTTAATTTGAGGTGAAGGGCTTTCTCTCCCCCCCCAAACCTTTCTCCTCTTTCTATGTCAATACGCTGCTTGTTTTACACATGTCCCCGGCCATCACCTTTGATTCCTCAGTTTAGAAGTGTAAGAGGCCCTTCCCGGGCCTCCTTCACCCCCCTCCCTCCCTTCCCAAAAGCCTTCCCACAGCTGACTGTACCTGAAGACAATTAATCTTTAGTCTTTCACCCTGGGAGGCAGGACAAATACAACGAGAAAACAGATAGAAGTCTCTCTGGTCCTGTAAGGAAAACAGCTGTTTCAAGCACTTTAATGCAAATGAACACAAATGAAGGTTTCAGCTTTTTTTTTATTCCGGAGTTTTACTGCACTCCATTTATCAATTGGACTTGACAACAAAAGAAAGAACCGGGGGAAAACCCGGGGCAGATTTAAGTCATCGCCAGTCTTCATAAACGGCGGGAGGGAGTTTACGGAAAAGTAAATCATTTTTTAGGGCAGAGCTTCCCCTTTCCTCTCCCGCATGAAGGGAGGGACCCTCTGATTTCAACGTCATTTCGGGGAAAGGCACGAACCAGCGCTGCCCCTCTAGTACCCCCCTTTGACCAGTGTTGTAGGGCAAAAGAGAAGGACTTTAGAAATGGTTAAGTTTAACTTTATCCTCTCTCTTTCCACGCACACCGGGCCAGGGTTGCTGGTGGGTTGATCCACGCCCCGCATTTCAAAGAAAAAAGTGGATCCGGGCTAGATTTCACAATTGAAAGGATTGGATTGGAGGGAAAAGCCCTAGGAGAGCGGCCAACGGTACCTACTGTCAGGGCACCTGACACGCTACTTTGGGGGTGGGATTTGGGTGGCGTCGCGGGGTTCAGCAGACGCAGCCCCAAAGAAAGCGAAAGTCCTGTCCTGCCCCCTTTCCCCGGATCGGGCCCTGTCCTGGCTGGAGTCCAGGTCAGGCATTGGACGCGCTCGCCTTGTTCTTCACTTGTCCGACGTGTTTTCTCTCTCCAGTGACCTTTCTGTTCATGGTGGCGAGGGTGGGGGCCACCATGCCAGAGCCGGAAACAAAAGCAAGCCATTGATTAACGTTTTGCCGGTGGGATGAAAGGGGGAGGAAAGTTTGGGGGCGAGCGAGAAGAACCTGGTCCCGTTGACCTCAGCCTAGGACGTCCTGGCCCCATAAGGCGGAACTCTTGAGCGAGAGCTTGGGGGACACCCCGACGTGGGGCGCGCGAGAGCCTCCCCGGCCGTGTCTACACACACAGGTGTAGCTCGCACGCACGTCGGCAGCTCCAGCGCACACCGAGCGAGTCACTAGGCTATCTACAGTGGAAACGCCGGTACCCGGAAACACACACGCCTCGCCCCAGCCTTTCCTTTGATCCGGGGCGCTGGTGTGCGGATCTCGGCCTTCCGCGCTCGCTGGAGAGGTCAGTCTTGAGCCCCTGCCGGGCCAGCCGCTGGCGAGAAAAAGCCCAGCCGCGAGTCGCCTCCTTCGCCCAGCTCAGCCCTGCTCTCCCCCCAAAGCCTGTTTAATGCCCGAGGCAGGAAAGGGGGTCGCCTTTGCAGCGCCCCCCAAACAGAGCCACCCCCAGTTCATGAAAACCGCTGCGCTAGGGGATCTGTGCTGAGCCGAGCCGCTCTGCCTTTTGTTGGCATACAAATTGAGTTCACCCGGAGAACGATTTATTCCTCGGCTCTTTCTCCAAGGAGCCCGTCTCCTCTCCCCTCCCTGCAAGTCACCCCAGGCTTGTAATCAGCAACAAAAGCTGACATAAATCACGGGCGGATTGACAGGGGCTGACAAAGAAGTGATTGATTGCGGTGGGGGAGCATTGACAGCTGACGGAGGGGCGGGGCTCGGCCGGTGCGTGTGTGTGTGTGTGTACTAGTGAACACATGTGACAGCCAAGCGCCTTCCCCAATCTCCGCCTGGGCTTCCAGCGTTAGCACGCGCCTGATTGGAGAGCTGCTGCTCGCACTCGGCACGGGCGGGGGTGTTATTCAGTTTCACGTCAAAGACCGCTTTGAAAATATGAAGCAGTGGGGCGGCGTGGGGGGGGGGGGGGGGAATTTTCCCCCCCCCCCCTTCCCCCCCCCTTCAGGCACAGACCCGGGGGGGGGGGGGGGGGGGGGGGGGGGGGGCGAATTTCCCACTGCTCCCTTTCCCCTCCAGCACAGGCTCAGACCTGCTCTCCCCGCGGTTTTGGTTGACGGGCCCGGTTACAAAGGCAGCGAGCGGAAAAAGCCGCAGCCGGTTCCTTTGTATGATAAATACACCCACAAAGGCGCATTTAAGGGCTGCCGTCGCCTATCGTGCACGTCGCGGTAGGGCAGGAGGCGCTTAGACGCGGGCGGCAGTGCACTAGGGAGGCGCCTGGCGCGCCCTTGAAAGGGCGCCCTTCTCCCCCGCCTTGGGAACGCGCTTTCCTCCAGGCCTCGGCAGAGGCTGCGGGAGGGAGGGACGAGCGGGGGATGTGAAACACAAAATTAACACCCATCCCGTCCTCGGAGCACAAACAAGGGGGAGGGAGGCAGCCCAGGAAAAAAGCGTAGAGAGGAAAAAAAAGCCCCAGCTCGGGGAACGTCACATCCCCTTGACCCTCCAATCACCTCGGGGTCCCATTTGATTGGAAGGCGGCAAAGGCTTTAATCTCAGACTAATTCAGCTGCTTTTGAAGTGACTTTCTCTGCCAGATCCCGGACTGGACGGACTGGCAGGCGGCGGCGGCGAGCGCAGGACGCAGCGCAGAGCGGCGCGGCAGAGCGGAGCGCGCCGAGGCAGGGAGCAGCAAGGGACGCGCTCCCCAGCCGGCCCCCGCCCCGGGATTATTCTCCTCCGAGTCCTCGCTCAGCAGCCCGTGCGCCCCCGCCTGCACCAGAGCCGCCCTCCGCCGCGGGCTTTGCTGGGGCTCCTTCGCCTTCGGGGCGTGGGACTCTCCCCCTCCCCTGGAGAGGACGTTTCCGAGGCGGATTGGCGTGACTCGTCCCCCGTTTACATGCGAGCTTTTGGGTCATGATCACATCGCCCTCGCTTTCTGCGGTAAGAAGCAGTAAGCACGGCAGCGGCAGCAGAGATCTCGGCGGCGGCAGCGGCGGCTCCTCGGCTGAGCTCGCCTCCTGGCACGGGCACTGTGGGAATAACAGCGGCGCCAAGCCCTTCTTCCACGCCGTCCCTCCTTCGGACCCTTTGCGCCAAGCCAACCGGCTCCCCATCAAAGTGCTGAAAATGCTCACGGCGCGCACTGGACACATTTTACACCCCGAGTACCTGCAGCCTTTGCCCTCCACCCCTGTCAGCCCCATCGAGGTAAGGAAGCCGAGGCGACGTCTTTTTTTTTTATCCCCCCCACAGCGCCCTCGCCCCAGCTCGCTGCACAGCAACCTCTCTCCTCCCCCCCCCCCCCCCCCCGGCGCGCCCCTGCCCTTGGAAATGCCGCGCCTCGGGCTGAAATGGAAACGGAGCCGGGGCTCCGGAGGAGGAAAGTTAATGCAGTTTGTCGCCCCCCCCCCTTTGGCGAGGGGGAAGAGGCTGAGCTCCAGGCACGGGGGATTAGGCATCCCGCTAGTCCCGAAGTGCGAAAGTCTCGCTTGCTGGGAATACTGGGGGGTGTGGGGGATGTGGGTGCGGCCGATCAACGCCTCCTGCGCTTTAGTTTCTGCCGTGGAAAGAAGAGCGGCGTGGGTGGGTTTTTGAGCCCGTGTTACGCGGGCAGGAGCCATCCATGTGTGTTGGGGAGCCCGCACTCCAAGGGGCTGGCTGGCTGTGAGAGAGCCCCGGGCCCAGCGCGGTGTATAAAGAGCGTGCAGCCGGCGGGGCGGAAAGGGGGCAGCCGCTGTACTGGGCCGGGGGAGGCTGAGCTGGCGCAGGACGGGGGGCGGCGAAACCGGTGCCTTGGGGAAGGCAAATGGTGCATGCAGGGATGGGGGACAGTCGGGGGCTGAATGTGCCCCAAAGTGCCGCTCCTTTCGGGGCCGTCTCTGTGCACCGAGGCCGGCCTCCTTTGTTTGCCCGCGGGCAGGATTGACCGCTTGCCCCCTCTGCCTCCCGCAGCTGGACGCCAAGAAGAGCCCGCTGGCCCTGCTGGCTCAGACCTGTTCCCAGATCGGCAAGCCGGACCCGGCCCCGGCCTCCAAGCTCTCCTCGGTCGCCTCGGCCGGCGCGGGCGGGGAAAAGGAGGCCAAGGCGGGCCCGCTGAAGCTGAGCGACATCGGCGCGGAGGACAAGTCGAGCTTCAAGCCCTACTCCAAGCCGGGCGCCGAGAAGAAGGAGCCGGGCGCGGCGGGCGGCGGCAGCGAGAAGTCGGGATTCCGGGTGCCGAGCGCCACCTGCCAGCCGTTCACGCCGCGGACAGGCAGCCCCACCTCCAGCGCCTCCGCCTGCTCGCCGGGGCTGCTGCCGGCCGAGGCCAAGCCGGCCGAGGACAAGAAGGAGGCGGAGGGCTGCGGCAAGGCGGGCGGCGAGGCAGCGCCCGGCCGGATCAGCGCCGAGCAGACGGAGGGCGCGCCGGGCTCCAAGGCGCTCTCCGCCGAGCCGGCCCCGTGCAGCGGCGGCCCCGCCACCTCCTCCGCCTCCGCGCTGGGCTCCGGCCTGGTGGCGCCGGTCTCGCCCTACAAGCCGGGCCAGAGCGTCTTCCCGCTGCCGCCGGCCGGCATGAGCTACCCGGGCGCCTACGCCGGCTACGCGCCGCAGTTCCTGCCGCTGGACCCCGGCAAGCCGGGCGGGCTGGTGGGCGCGCAGCTGGCCGCCGCCTGCAGCAAGCCCGCGGGTTCGAGCCCGCTGGCCGGCGCCTCGCCCCCCTCCGTCATGGCGGCCAGCCTGTGCCGCGACCCCTACTGCCTGAGCTACCACTGCGCCAGCCACCTGAGCGCCTCGTGCGCGCACGAGCAGGCCCTCAAGCCGGGCTACCCGCTGGTCTACCCCGCCCACCCGCTGCACGCCTCGCCGCCCGCGCTGGCCGCCCACCCGCTCTACCCCTACGGCTTCGTGCTGCCCAGCGACTCGCCGCAGCCTCACGCCTGCAACTGGGTGTCGGCCAGCGGGCCCTGCGACAAGCGCTTCGCCACCTCCGACGAGCTGCTCAGCCACTTGCGGACCCACACGGCCTTCCCCGGCGGCGACAAGCTCCTGGCCGGCTACCCCGGCTCCTCCTCGCTGGCCGCCGCCGCCATGGCCTGCCACATGCACGTGCCCAGCTCGGCGGCGCCCGGCAGCCCCGGGGCGCTGGCCCTGCGCAGCCCGCACCACGGGCTGGGACTCAGCAGCCGCTACCACCCCTACTCCAAGAGCCCCCTGCCCACCCCGGGCGCCCCGGTGCCGGTGCCCGCGGCTACGGGACCTTACTACTCCCCCTACGCACTGTACGGCCAGAGACTGACCACAGCCTCCGCGCTGGGCTACCAGTGAGGGCTGCAGCCGGACCTTTGCCGAGAGCCTGTTCAGGGGCGGACTGGAGCCGTGAGCACCCTATTTATTTCTGTTAGCTTCAAGCGGGACAGTGAATCAAAAAGTGCATTACTGAACTCAGCGCCACTAGGTAAAAAGAAAAAAAGGTTGGACACCCCTTGTAGACTATAAATAAAGGAAAAAAACCAGAGGTCTTCTCTTTAATGTTACTTTGAAATTGCTATGATTGTATTGTACCTTTTATTTAATGTCTCCTTGAAACGGGAAAAAAAAAAGACATGCATGTTTGTTACTAAAACAGCCGGCAATTTGTCAATTATAACTTCAAATTGCAATTATTTTTACGGTGTATACAGCTGAAAGAGAATTGGTATTTTTTTGTATGTAATCTGGAAGAAGGAAAAAAAACACAAAACAAAAAAAAAACAAAACCACAATTCTATTCCAAAAACCTCATTTGCCTTATTTTGTTCTTTAAAAGGAACACTTAACTATTTTTAATTTTTAAGTCCACCCTGGAAAAGGGGGTAAGGTTTACGTCATGTACTAAAATGATAGACAATGTATCGCTTTAAAGATTAAAAATCCGTATATTTGATGTATTAAAAGCTTTTACCCTTTTTTTTTAAACCGCTTTTCAATCTGTTGCAAACACCCCTGGCTCTTGGGGGGAGACAAAGCTAGTTTCTCCTTGAGCGTTTACTCAATTTCAAATAAAAGTAACACCCCCCAGATTTCTTAAAAACCCCGGGCTCGCTTTTAAAAATCAGAGCTTGCGTTTTGCCCCGCTTAACTGGGTAGGGGAAAATAGCCCTGGCTTGTCGGCTTTCCTAGGGGTTTTAAGAAACGAATTAGTCCGAGGGGAGGAGGGGACGCCAGCTTTTAAAAAAGGAAGAGGGTTAGGGCAGATTTTGGTTCTGAAATGGAAACCAGAGAATCTGAAACGGTGACCTGCGCCTTCCCCTGTAAAACAGAAAGTTGGCTGGTTACTGGCGGAGCGTTTTCCCAGCTCAGGACAGCCGATTGCCGCCTTAAATAACTAGTCAGGCACCCCTGGGCTCTTCTCTGCTCCCCCCACGCTTTTTAGCAGCCCCCCCGGTCTCGGGGCGGAAGCCTGATCTACGGGAACTGGGCTGAAAACACACGGGCGAGCTCGCTGTAACTTGGTGTCCCCGACCAGTCGGGCGCGGTCCTTGCTTTGTAACCTCGCCGGCGCGGGGAACGAACAACTGAGGGTTTTACATTTCCAGCCCGCCCTGATCTCCCTTCTGGAGCCCCCTTGCCTCGCCCGATCTGGTTCCCCTCTCTTCCCCGGCCTGGACCGATCCTGCTAACAGAGGGAAAAGTTACAAGCGGCGATTTTGCCGTGACGAATTGCTTATTTGCCTCCCTTCCCTTATATCCCCCACCATCTAATTACTGCTCAAAGTTTCCTGGGGCGCCCAGGGCTAATTAGTCCAGTGCATTTACTGGAGCTAATTAGCAGAAGTTAGAGTGCATGTGCGAAGGGGAGCTAATGAAGTCTGCGTTGCCCAGCCCGCCGGGTGATGGGGGCTTTGGGACGTTTCTGTGTTACAGAGGCAGGGAAATGCCAAGACGCTCGGCGCTAAGCCGGTCCCTGCTCCTTTACTCGCGTCAAGGTGAAATAGGCACCAGAGAGGAGCTTTGTTGGTAAAAACGGCCGGTTCAATAGCTCCGCTTGGGGGGAATCAGGCGAGCCCTCTGTTGTGAGAAGATCGGGGCAGGGCTGTACGGATCTTCTAAAGTCAAGGGTGTAACTACACAAAGTAATTGACAAGAATAATTAGACTGGGATGAAATTGACAGGGGCCCAGCTCGCAGGCAGGAGAGGGGAAGGATC
Source organism: Pelusios castaneus (assembly GCA_007922175.1). Classification (NCBI taxonomy): domain Eukaryota; kingdom Metazoa; phylum Chordata; order Testudines; family Pelomedusidae; genus Pelusios; species Pelusios castaneus. Next base: position 53,618,257 of record ML685755.1, read on the forward strand.
CCTGTCTGGGGCAGGGAGGTAGATTTATACAAAAGGGAAAAAAATATGTGTACTATATTTTTACCCTCTTCTTCCACCTTTGAGTGTATGTGCACCGTCAAGATCATTCTCTCAGAGTGTTTGAGCCACAGTTTTATTTTTTAGCTACCAGATAATTTGGAGAGAATATATATATTTCAGGCTCCCATCTGGATTTGGACAAATTTCCCACGATAAAGAAACCCGCCCTTTCTTCGCAGCTATCTTTCAGTTTCTCTCTCACACACTCTAACTATCTTAAACCACCGATCGAAAACCGACAAACAGGTGCTTCTAAGGCGGGTTTTTAAATGTCTTCTGGTTCAGTTTTCTGCTTTTCAGCTCCATGGAGGTTACCACAGCTGAAGGATCTCAGATGTAAACATTTCCCGTTGTTCTCTTGATCACGTCTGTGTTCGGTATCTCTGAAAATTTAAATCGCTTGGTTTATTTCCGTGGGGAGGGGAAGGAGGTGTTCAAATATTTGAGCTGGGAAATGTGCTTTTTTTCCCCTAATAGCCCCAGACTTGCGGCGTCCATCTTTTTAGGTAAAAGGGGCTGCATTTGTTATCCCCCGTTCTTGCTAACCGGATGGGTTGTGGAGCTGACAGCGGCCGCTGGTCCATGCCACCAAACTAAAATAATTTTCCAGTGAAAAACCTTCTCGAGAGGACAAGCAACAGAAGGGCAAGACTCATCAAAAGCCAGCCTCAGATCAATCTGACCCGAGTCAGACGTTAATTTAAATTAAACAGTTGGGGTTTCCTCCCAAATCTTTTCGGAGCAGTAAGGAGAAACTCATGCAATATTTAAACCACCCCTGGTCAGATGCTGAGTGCCAGAGAGGAACTCAAATAAAAATCAATGAATTTCCCTCCACTCCTGAAGGGTTTTGACTGTGTGGGCCGCTTCCACACTGCCCCGCTGCCGCCAAGGGAAGGCGAGCGCCGGCCCCCCCGGCTTTAGGAAAATCGGCGTGCGGAGGACGGGGTTGAACCCGGGTGTGCTCACGCGTGCGGCAGCCTCGCCCGCATCCACACTCGGCTTTTCCGCCCTTCGCCTCGACTCGCGCCTTTCGGGACGCAGGGATAAGGCTGCAGCTGGAAGGACCGGATTTTGTCTTGTACCACTGCTGGGCGACCGCTGTTCCCGAGCCAGCAGTGCGGCTCCAGGGCTCCGGCCCTTTCCTCCCTCAACACCTGGTGGGAAGGAACGCAACCTAGAGCGGGGAGAAAGCCGGCCAGTGGCCTCCGCCCAGCCAAACTTTCACGGCTCCGGGAAAAGGCGCATCTAAGGAAAGGAACGGATCCAACTTCCTATTTTTGAGAGAGAGAGAGGCCGCATTAGGGCCTGCGAAGGTGCCAGTCACTTTCTGGGGCTTTACTCCTTTGATTGCTCGGGTGAAGTTAGAAAAATACACTGACGTCATTAACATACTCCCCCCCCCCCCATCCATTTCTTCTTTTTCAAAATCCTGATGCTTTGAAAGACGTCTGATCTGCCCCAGGCACGGTTCTGCTCTTTGGTCCCACCCGGACCCTCGCCTCCCCTTACCGCGGACAGGGCATCGCTCAGGAACGGGCGGTGTTTCATTCTGGCTAAATTCCCCTCCCAGAGGGTTAAACTCCCTCCCCCCTTTCAACGCAAACAGGCTCTTCCGATGAAATGTGAAGGTGGCAGGGCGAAAAACCTTTACTCCTTTGACTTTCTCTCGGCCCCTGATTGCTTTGGCACCCGAGAGAGGGGAAATTCTGGGACAGGGAGAGATCTGGGCTTTAACACAGATGAAAAGATCCTATTAACAGCGGGCGTTTCCATACAGAAATCTCTCAGGTAGGGCTGGGGGGGGGTCCCCTCATTTCAGGTTGGGGCGTGTGATTGGCCGTGATTTGTTTTGAACTGCAGCAGTAACCCACAGAGACTGTTCTTTCTTCATGCCTCAAGTTCATCCCCTTGTCCCCCGGTGGAAGAGGTAAATCCATTCTGGGTTTGAATACTGGAGAAAGCCTGGAGTGTCTTCCACACCCCCCTCCATCTTCAAATGAATTAAAGACAACCTGACAATGCCGTCATCTGTCTTCAACGTCACATCAAGGCAAGAAATAATGATAACAGAGCAACAGAAAGACGCCCACTGAAACCTGGGAGAGATGTATAAAAGCCTTGAAACAGCTGGAAAGAGAACAAAATTAGACTAGCCCTCGCAGGATCCTGCACTGGGAACCTTTAAAAAAAAATACAAGAACCGTGTTTTAGCCTCAGCGTTTTATTCTGGCTGGCTGCTCACAAATACTGCCGTGAAAATAATAGTAATTCAACGAGCGAGCACGTTCCTAGATCGTTACAAATCAAAGGAAAAGCGACAAGGAGTCCAAATCCGGTTCGCAGTTAATCAGTGCTTTCCACCTCTGAACGTGTAACCCAGATCGTGCCACATTTAACACTGAGAAATTAAGACTGTCTATGGGGGAAAGAGGTGATTTGTTTCTTTGGTGTGGAGAGCTTTTGGGGGGCGGGGGGGGCTCTGAACCACCTGATTTTCCTGCCGCCAGGCGACGCTGCTGAGTCCCTCAACAAAAGAGAGACAGAGCAAAGCTAACCGGTTATTTTGCTTTGAAGAGCTACCACCCATTAAGTTTTTAACCTTTCTTCCCCCGCCTCTCCCCCCCGAGGTCTGGCATGCACTCCCCCCTGAAAGTCTCACAGCTTCCAATTTTTAACAGGGAAAAAAAGGAACATCCCATTAGTGTGAACAGACACCCCAGTCTTGATCCCTGATAAAAATCACTTGTTTGGGACAGGAGCAATCTTTGATCTAATCCAAAGGGGAGCATTGCAATAGAAAGGGAGTTAGGCAGATAAAAACAGATCCGCCGGACAAAACAAAAAAGCTGCCGCTGCTGTTGGTGTTAATCACGCCTTGTAATCTCCTTCACTCTGAAGGGTAAATAAATTGCAGTTATATCAAACCCAATTGGCTGTACATGTGTTCATAACAGATGGGATCTTATCAGAGTTTAACTGTAATAAATTCCGACTTCTGGAAATTGTAATCTTCAGCTGATGGTAGATGTTGTCTCTCTCTTCTGTACTGTAATAACAGGCTGCAAACTTTTGTGAGAAAGTAGGGAAGTTTTTCAAGAGCGTCACACAAGCCCTTTCTCTGTTTCCTCCAGAAAGACAGCTGTTTTCAAGCCGAAGTGGGAAGGCTGCAGAAGGGAAAATGCTGGCTTTAAGGAGACAAATGATTGATTCCCCTCTCCTTAATCTTATTTATAAAGAGCAGAGAGGTCAGTGATAACAGCCTTTGAAACACATGCAAAAGATCCAACGGTGTAGAGCGAGTCAGGGCAAATGACAGGACTGGTTAAAAAAAAAAAAAAAGGCAGAAGAATAAGCTCAGCCAGTGGGAGAAACTGCGTCCTAACTTCTACCTTCCTGATCAGGGAATTAAAATGTACTTTTGAAGAACCGCCGAAAGAATAAAATGATAACAATAAATTGCACACGCACCACACACACACTCCGGGACTAAGTCTGCTCTCGGCGCCCCAGTGCTGTTTATTAAGTGTGCAAATGCTTTCAAAACCATTGCATTTCCAGAAAGCCTCCAGCCGCTCCTCCTTCTCCGGCCAATGCTTTTGCACCATTCATTGATTTTATTACACTTTCGGAGTGCCAGCGAGTTTGCTTTCTGTCGTCGGAGGAAACCTGTGAAGCGGAATTCCTAGACTGTGGTTCGGTTTTTTTCCCTACCGGGATCTTGCTGGAGAATGGGAGCTGGAATTGCAAATTTCTAATAAGCTAGACTGTTTTTTTTAAGGCATAGTTGGTAAAAATGATGCTAAATTTAAACGCAGGACCCCTCTCTGTTTGTAACGGGGAAGGAAGACAGGCAGAAGCGATGTGGTGTTGCGATCAAACCGAATGGAGAACCATTTTGTTCACGGGTCTCAAGGCCGAGTCCCCATTTCGGGCCGGCAGGTTCCGCGCATCTCTGGGCTTCTAAACAAAATTGCGCGCACCTGCGCTTAGGCGGATTGATCATTTCGTGTCACTTTCCAACCCACTCCTTTCTGAGTTCCCGGGAACCCGCCAGTGGGTCACTGGGCACTAGTTATTTAGCTGCGGCTTAGAGATCCCGCCGCTGCACACTGTATTTCGGACACATCTGGGAAGTGCGTGTAGCAAGACCCGCTCACTTCTCCCCAAAGTGGACCCCGCAGTCAGCTCAACAGGCAAACCAATAGGCGAGAGGCGTCTCTGAGCCCACAAGCTGGTGTATTTCGTGCCCCAGACGTTTGGGGTGGGAGGAGGTCTTTCCCACCTATGGAAGTTTCTCCCTGGGAGGGGTTTTGTGCCGATTCCCTTGGAGATGTTTAAGGCCCAGGGGGAATAATTTCTGTACATCATAGAAAAGACAGGTGGGACTTGCTATTTAGAAAGAGGTCAGGGTAGCTACCTGTACACAAAGAGAGCTGGACTATGCAGACTTGGTGTTTAGGCACACCCTCTGTGGATACAGGCGGGCACTGTATACGCTGGACCGCGCTGGCTATTTGTTTTTTAAAGCAACAGGCATGAAAATCCCTGGCAGCTGACAGTCAGATGGGATTTGGGTGTGTGTGGAGGGAGGCAGAAATCCAAAAGAAAAGCACCAGCCATCAGTGCCCCTTGTGGTGTCCCTGGAGCCAAAGGCAGGGCTCCTGTGCAGTGGGATGGGGTGAAGAGCTGGGCGAAAACCCTCTGTATTTAACTTGGTTGTTCACTGGCAGCCCTAACTGAGCCCCCTCCAGTGAAAAGCAGCTCTTCCCCTCCGCTCTCCTTCTTTAAATGGGCAGCTAGTTTGGCAGCTGAATTCTTTCTTATCCAGAGCAGAAACCTCCCTCTGGGCTTGTTAGTTAGGGCTAGAAGTAAGGTGTCATGGTGGGAAGGGTGGGAGGGGGGATTTTCTGTGACTAGAGCCTGGCAGATCAGCTGCTTTTGAAGAGACCAAGGAAGGTGCCCTGTATTGGGGAAGCACCTACACAGAACAGGGCTTTATACATTGTTAGTTTGCAGGAGTGCAGACTTGGTTGGATGGGGAAGGTGGTTCAGAGTGAAGGTGCTAGTCTGGGACTTGGGAAACGAATAAAAACCTTCCAGGCTACAAACTTCCTTTGTGATGCCAGGCAAGTCACCTCTGCAGGAGTCAATTGCCCGAGCGCCACTGAGGCCAATGAGCATTTGTACCAGCTGCGGCTCTGTCCCTTGGTCTCCTGGGGCAGGTCTACACTACCCAGTTAATAAGTCACAGCTACATGGAGGGTCACCACTGCAGTCATTAAATCGTTCTTGCATGTCCATTCTACACTTCTGGGACCAGCAGCATGTGTCCTCAGCAAGAGCAACTGCATGACTTTAACTGCCTTGGTGGGGCAGTGTGGGATGGCTTCGGAAAGGCAGCAACAGGCAATGTAAGTGACACACTGTCTACACCAGAGGTCTCAAACATATGGCCCGAATGACTTCCTGTGGTCCACAATGACACCTGGAATTTGTAAAATAATTGCAATGTATAATATGAAAAGATTTCAGTGATGCGGCCCTCGGGCCAATATCCTAGTCCTCGTGTGGCCCTCATGGTGATTTGAGTTTGAGATTCCTGGTCTATACCTAATCTTCAAAGTGTCTGATGAAGTGGGATTTTCTCCCATGAAAGCTTATGTCATCTAGCCAGTTTCAATGACACAGGCCAGGCCCGTGGATACTTTTTGTGATGAGCTGGTGGCTGATAAAGAGCTTCTTAACACTGACCTTGCATTAGCCAGCAAGAGCGTGAGGGTCTGACACTTGCCTTCATCTCTTACAAGACTGTGTAGAATGGCTGCTATACGGTTGATTTGATCAGCCACTGGTGTCTAGAAAGCAGCATTCTAGAGAGCTGGTTTGCACGTCCCATGGGCGCTTCTTTCAGATAAAGATTGGACTGGGCAGGTGTTTGTGGCAGCTGGGGAAGCAGTGGTCAGGGTATTGGATATTGTGCTGGGGAAGGGGCAGATGGGGCTCTAACAGAAGGGTACAGTGTCCATTTGGTTCCTTCTGAGAAAAGTAGTGGTGGACTGTGTTCCTCTCTCTGCTGAGTGTTTCTCACTGCTGGAGCGAAGTTGTTTCCCATTTTAAGGGTTGTAGCTGCTGTGATGTGATTTGCTCGTAGACACTGATCTCATCCTATGTCAGTTATTGCTACAAGGGAAAGAGGGGAGAAATGAAACTTCAGAGCACCCTTCTAGGTTCTCACCAGGGTCAAAGTCCCAGTTGTTTCCATGTTTGACATTTTCTGTGACTGGAACTGGGGTGTGAGTTACAGGTATGCACCCAACTATCTGAGTCCGCCTGCGATAGTACGTACTGTGCTTGGCATATGTATGTATTGTGATTTGGAATGGCCTCCAGGTTTACCTCCTGCTATGAGGGGCTGAGTCTATAATGCCTGCTAGTCAGCTGTTCAGAACCTGAGCTTACTGCTTGCTGAGTGTTTATGCAGTGGCAGGCTCCGTTACGACCTCTGGGGATGATACACTGTGTTCTGCTTGGCTGTGGTGCAGGTGACCCTGAGTATGTTTGCCCACACTGTAAGACCATGACAATCCATCTCCTCATATCAGAGCCACCCAGGCCTATTATTTTTTGTATGTTGCTATATTTAAGAACATGAACCGTGTGGGACATGAAAGGTGTGGGCCAATATCGCAGGAATTGCACCTATTTAGATCCAGCCCCCTCTTCCACATCCCTAGCGTTTCCACTGTGGGCAGGAGGCAGGATGCACAGCGGACAACTTGGTAGCATGTAGGGTCACAATGTAGATCCCCCGGTACGTGGGCAGGGTATATTAGTGCTCTGGGGGTCTATGAACAACGTGGGTGATAATTTGCTCCCCCGCTTTCCATGGATCAGCCCAAGACGATACAGGCTGATAACAGGGCTATCTGCAGGACTGCAGGATGTGGGCTTTAATCCAGGTTGGTGTTCCCTCTGGTATGCCCATACAGCTCACTATAAACAACCCACTCAGCTGTATTTCAACAGTTAACCCATCTCTGACCATGACGTCTGCTACCACCCTGCTTCTCTTGCATGGGGTTAGCTGCACGGACCAGAAAACAGACGTGTTTTCTTAACACTCACCATATCCGCTATTCACCTGACATCGCTTTTTTGAGGAGCCCATCCTCACATAAATTGGTGTCTCACTATCTCCTTTTCTCTGGTCTACATGCTACGCCAGACAGGTTGTCCCCTGGCTCAACAAAACCGTACTCGCATTTACGCTGTTTTCCCTGGCTTCAGTTAAATAGCTCATTTAACGTTTGAGACAGAAAGCTGTGCAGCTTTTCAATGCAGAGTTAAACAGGCCTCATGTTTCACCCAGAAATGAATAAAAACCACAGGAATATCACTGAAGAGAAACAAACCCTCTGCACTGTAAACAGGTGTAAAACAAATAGCGAAGGAGAGAAATGAAGGGTTCTACACATGAAGGCCAACATTGCTAATAAAGGAAGACGTCTCTGACAAATATCTTCTCATTTCTGTCTCTTGTTACCTGGTGAAGTTATTACCATTATGGGAGTAGCTCAATGTCCATTATATGCATATGTACACACAATCCAGTCTAAACTACAAGTTTGAATGCTACCGAGGGCGGTGGCAAGGTAAGTTTTGCTCCTCCTAGGTTTTAAAACAATTACTGCATTGGAATTAAATCTGTCTGTTAAATGCTATAATCCTTCATCCATCTTTATCCAAGTCTTTTTGTATCACACATTAAAGCAAACATACATACTTCTGCAAATACTTCTTTTCTTGATGCCCTTTGTAATATTTTAATAATTCTGGAAATAATTCAATTGTACAGACTTGGAAAGAAAAATATTCATTTTCTCCTATAGAAGGCTTAAAATAATCACTCATTTTATCAGGATGTGAGTACATACGATTCTGAATATGTCATATCCATAACCTTACTCATTGCCTGGAACCACCAAGAATAAAGTATGAGTCCCTATTCCTTGACTTAAATGCTCTAGCAGAAAGTAGCTGTAGCAGACTCATATCAGCCATTGGCCAGATGCAGAGGGGGAGACATAATATGGTGAACCAGTTGTTACATATCCATATATACTGGAAAACAAATGATAGACTAGCCTCTAGCCAATCTTTATTTCAGTTTAAAACTGATTTTCGGATGAGCTGAACTTGATGTGCTGAGAACCTCTACAGATCAGTTCAAACGCTGGCGGTGGTATTAACACAGGTTCATTCTTAAAAGGGATATGGTCAGAGGGAGCACGGGACACAAATTCTGGCACCTCCCACGCCAAGGTCCTCTATCTGGAGTGACACTGTGCCTTTCTGGAGTGGGATCCAGGGGGATGGTTTGTAATAGCAAATCTAGGATTTTGCAATGGGAAGTTGCTGGGGGTGGGCAGCAAGGTACAAATTAGTTACATTTTTATGACAGACTGGGAGCTGCATGATGGTAAACAAGTAGGCAAATAATAATTCAAAGAACTACATGTTTTTCCTTTTAAAATAAAAACAAAAATTTTGCTTCTCTTTCTAAAAGAGAGCAAATCACAGACAAACCAGTTAGAACCAACCACATTTGCAAATGAAAGCAAAATATGTTGATAATGTCCTTGCCAAAATGAAAAGCCATCCTCACAACCTATACATTTTCCCTTTATAAAACAAATAGACGCAAAACAAACCAAGCAAAATCCCATTGACAGCCAACCAAATTTTCAGTTTTCAAACTAAGAACAACCCTACCAACTAACAATTGCCTTTTTAAAATGAAACACCGTGCTGCAAAGCTACAAAATAACCAAAGTCCTATTGGCACCACATTTACATTTCTTGTCTGAAGGAAAAGGAAATGCAATGCTTTATAATGGAAAGTTTGTTTGCAAGAGGAAAAGAGAAAACCAGTTCAATTAAACCAAATGTAACTATTTATTTAAAAACAAACAACCCTCCCCCAATGAAATGGTTTTCAGACTATATTGTTTAAAGATTTCTTAATAGCAGAAAGAAAATTCTTCAAAAAGAATCCTCACCTTTTCCTTGTCTCGCCAATCCTTGACCTTCTGGAATTCCTTGCTTGAAATCCACAGGTGTATTTGTGGAGATCCGCTGCTGGTGTGTGGTTAAGGCCAGAGCAAGATCAAGTAAGCCAAGTTTTTAACTGATCTCTCCACATCTCAAGGCTGGTTTCTTCTCAGTCCTTCTGAGATTTGATGAAAGCAGCTCATATCCCAATCCCCAAACTGCTCCATACATAGTTGGCTACATGGAGTTTATGGCCTTCTCAGGATCCTACATGTCATACACTTCCCTGCATTTAATTTCCTCTCGTGCTGTAAGTTCCCCATCTTCAAAGCACCTGACAAAGTGGGATTTTCCCCCATGAAAGCTCATGCGATAAATAAATCAGTTAGTCTTTAAAAGTGCCACAGGACTCCTTGTTTATTTGGCTGACCTAGACGAACACGGCTACCCCTTTGGAACAGAATTAGAGAGACAGTTTGCCTGTTCTCGGTATCAACACCACAGTGATCTCCTAATGTCCTGGAGAAATCAGTGCCCAGTCCTGAGAGAGAATGACTCAAACACACAGGGGAATGTGTTTCTCACTTGGTTGTTTGGGACCTGTAGGGGGGGAGCATGGGTTCAGACCCCACCATTAAGGCCTTGCCTGACAGTTTGTGAAAAGCTAATTTACACCAGTGTCAACCAGGAACAGTGGGATTACACCATTTTGAAGTCAATGGCATTACCCAGTATAAATATGGCATGAGTGAGAAGAGAATCATGCTACGGTGGGTTTTCTTTTCCTGCCGACCATTTACCTGGATTTCTGCAGCAACCAAGCTCTCTGGAGTTTATATTGAACCCGCGCCAATATAGTTCCACAGTTATGGATTGTATGGTCCCTAAACACATCATTGTTTTATTACACAATAGATTCAAATAGCCCCAGTGTATAAGGCATATGATACACATAAAAAAAAATCTAATTATGTATTTACCTGCGGGACTGCAAATCTGAAGTAGAGAAAGCATCTCATTGGCTCAATTTTGTATTTTAACCTGGAAAGCCAGAATGGGTCCATAAAGGACCTGCTCATCTTTCTTGGGTTGGCATGTTTTAGAAAGAGCTCTTTACTGGATTTTGATGTAATGTACAAGATCTATATATGGATGTGAATTTAGTGGAGGTCCTGTTCAATCACAGCATAGTGCTAAGCCCCGCTGCAACCCAGTCAGTAGTTGAAGACCCTGCTTTACAGGAATTGCCTTTAAGTGGAAAGAGGCCGTTCAGTCTTCATGGCCCATTCAATGACTGGTCACTCTGATGCGAATGCCAACAGCAGCCAGCTTGTGCTAAGTGATGGAATGGTCCACACCACCTTATATCTCCTGGGGTGCCCTAATTTCTCTCTGGCCTAGATCCTCTGCTGGTGTACGACAGCATATCTTCAATGACTTTGGTGGACATACGTTGATTTATCCTAGCTGGGGCTCTAGCTCTCTGCCTTTAGTAAACGCTATTGGGTCTGTTCTACTATATCTTTTTTGAGATGAGGTGCCCAGAACTGCACACAGCACCCTTGTACTGTGGTATTTTCTTGTCTTAATATCTATCCTTTTCTTAATGGTCCCCAGCATTCTGTTCATTTTTTCTGACTGCCGCTGAACATTGGGTAGGTGTTTTCAGAGAACTGTTCATAATGATGCCACAGAAAAGACTTTTGATTTAAAAGGCCTTCCTATTATTTTTTCTATGAAGAAAAATGCACTGCCCTAAAGATTTATTTTTTTGTTTGTTTTTTAAAAGGCAGATTTTTCCTCTCATGGACTGGTATCTGAACTAGATAGAGTGCTGGCACACTAAACAACTGCCTGTCTAGTCAGCAAAGGAAAAATAACCGAGTTTCTTCTCCAGTCTGTAAGTGCTTAATACACTAGTGACACGGAACGCACAATATGAAGACTCTGTGGCTCACTGAGCTCTGGAAACCAGGGCTTTGCAGAGAGTAAGTAAATAAATGTGAGAGTTATGCAGGCATTGTAAACAAGGGTGATCTGTTTAGGTCTGTCAAGGCTACATTCAGGAACATCAATAACAAGGTCATATTTACATATCATGTGAACCCTAGCAGCGGCAGGCAGGGTTTGTCTACACAGCCGGTTGCACTGGTTTAGCAAAAGATGTGATTTTTTAAAACCAATGAAGTCCAGCCAGCTCAACTTTCCAGGCTGGTTTAAATCAAAATAAGGGGCTTGTACTAGTTCAGCTAACCTGCTTTAACTAATGTGGTGCAAGTTCATGTAGACACAGGACTCTCCAGTGGCTTCTTTTTGAGAGGAGGCAACCCCGGCCAGCTGCTCAATGCTTGGTGTCCCCTCTTCTGTTCAATCTAGAAATCATGTGGCCTGTAGCTCTTAGTGAGCAGGCATGGGGCTCTGTGCATGTGACTATGCCAGAACTCGAGGTGTAATTTTGGCACGTGTCTGTATATCCCTGTTCTGGTTTTAATTTAACTCACTCAGATACAACAGCAGTGAAGCTGGGGTACTGGGGACATTAACATGGACTAAATACATACCCAGGATCCAGGGGCCGGGAGGGGCTTAAAGTCTGTGCAGTTGCAGCTTCGTTGCTGGTGATAGACAAGCTAGCTCAAATAAAGCACCTACCTTGCTGCAATGGTACACCCCCACTGCAATGGTACACCTCCACTGCAATGGTACACCCCCACACCCCCACTGCAATGGTAAACCCCTACTGCAGTGGTAAACCCCCACACCCCTACTGCAATGGTACACCCCCACTGCAATGGTACACCCCCACTGCAGACAGACATATCCTGAGTGAATTCTCTGTATCTTAAAGTCCTTAAATCATGATGGTAAATAACTCAGTCATAGGTTGGGGGCCTATTGCTGGAGTGGGTGGGTGAGGTTTTGAGGCCTGCATTTTGCAGGAGGTCAGACTAGATGATCGTACTCGTCCCTTCTGACCTTAGGCTATGTCTACACTAGAAAAAGTTAGTTCAACTTTGTTAAGCCGACTTAATAAGGTCGACTTTAAGTTGAACGTATTAAGTCGACTTAACAAAGTGGACTAAGTCGACTTAACTTTAAGTCGACTTAGCAAATTGGACTTAAACGTCCACACTGGGCTTAGGTCGACCTAAAGAAGATTTAGGTCAACCTAAGGAGGCTTAAGTCGGCCTAATGGGTGGTTCTTATTAAGTCGACTTAAGCATTCATTAAGTTGACTTAAGCAATTTCTTAAGTCGACTTAATGAAAGCCTGGTGTCGATGTGGCTTTGTTTAAGTTGACATAAGCCTCCTGAAGTTGACTTAAACTGCCAGTGTAGACATAGCCTTAGAGTCTATGAGTCTATGAGTCAAGAGACAAGATGGACGAGGGTCTTTTATTGGACCAGCTTCCATGGGTGAGGGAGAAAAACTTCCAGGCTTACACAGAGCTCTTCTTCAGGTCATCCCCTGGGTATATGGATGACCCCAGCTCTACACTGGGCTCTCATCCAAACCAAACCCAGAGAGATATCAACCCTTCTGCACTAGGCACTGGAGGCAGATCAGCTCCTTATTTCAGTAGCCCCTGCAAAACTCATTAGGTGCTAGCAACTTTGAGTTACTAGTGCATTGGGTTAATGTGACCAGTCATCCTGAAGGCTCTGTAATCCATTCATGAACCATCAAATCCCTGGAAAAGAAGTTTTAGCATTTGGCATCATTGCATTGGCCTCCAGTCTAAATATTATTTCAATCTGGCTTTTTTAATTTGACAAACCACTTCTACTCACTATGGAACTGTTTTACCATAGTAGAAAAGTAGTTGGCAGTGCTATGAACAATTAATGATAATTCTGTCATCCTGGTTATATATTATTAGTGGTTCCAGAATCCTGAATTTAACAGAATTATACAGAGGGTGTCACCTCAGTAAAATTTCACTGAAAAGAAAAACTTCAAGATGTAACTTTCGTTTGAAACTTTGGCTTTTTTCCATATAGGAACAGCTTCTCATATGGAAAAACAATAACATGCAAGACCAATTAGCTGAAGATAATGATTAATGTTACTGCAACAGCATGCCTACAATCTTACGCTAACTAACGGTCAGTTACCAAATGAAAATGAGAGGCTTTCCCAGCTTTTTCTATTTCCAGTGATTAGAATATTAATGCAGCTAATGTTAATTATTGAGTGTAAATAAACAAGATTCCAGAAATCAAACGTTGACTAAGGATCAGTCAGGCTGATCAAAAGGATCAGGCTTTTGTCATTGTTGCTATATTCCTAACAGGCCTTTTCTCTCGAGTAGTACTTCATACAGAATGCACAAACAGGAGGGGTTTAGTCAATTAAGTTTGTTTAAATGACATTATTGGGGATAAGGCTGAATGATTTTGGAAAGTGTTATCCTAGTGTTCAGAGACCTGCTCCTCGGGTAGCCAGCCAAAATCTATCTCCATGATTCACAACAATCGAGGCCTTGACAAGTTTTTTGTGCAAAGAAAACCAGTTAGTCAATTAGCTGTTAAAGACTTCAAAACATCTTTTTGTTAGTATGCCACTAATGTAAAAAAGAAAAGCCTAATCAAAGCCTTTCAATAGTTTTCAATTCTTTCCCCAAACTCTTCTGATGTAGGAGGGTTGGGGTAGGGGAAAAAAAGCTGTGCTAAAACAGAGCATAATGGCTGACCAGTTGCCAATCACTTAGAGTAACTCTTCCATTAGTACGTCGTACATATTCTCTAAAATACAAAGAAGACTTCAATGGCTTTTACGGTTTCAGACTCCAGTCGCTCCTTTAATTGGATGGCTCAATTTAATTTTGAATTAAATAAAAGAAAAAGTATTACATTTTGCTACATGCCAACTTCGCTAGCAATGTACTTTCATATTGTTTTAGGTTTGCGCACATTAAGAGCTACAGTCTTCTTCTGACGCCACAGTTTGGAATGCCAAAATGCTGGAATATTTTATGCATTTAAAGGGCTCGGCACCACTGGGATGGCAACAACTAAATGAGCTGCATTTGTTTTTCCCAAAGACATTTCTGAACTTTGTGAAGGCAGACACAGAGAAATGATCTGCCTCATTATTTTTTCATGTTGCCTTGCTAATTCCGCCAAAAGTTACTGGGCTCAATGCAGAAAACTAACTGCTAGGTGAAATTCTGTGGTCAAAGATGGTTATACCGGAGGTCAGAGTAGATGACTATAATGCTTTTTCTGGTCTTGAACTCTATCAGTACATCTTTCTAGAGTCTTGCACTTGTCAAGGCACCTATGAGCTTCATCATTAGCAGAACTCAGTCCAACTGCAATGCCTGGGAACAACAAGGATCAATGCATTGAAGATAACATTTCTAGATCTACACCCTTCACCTATCTACTTCTGGTCTCCCTAAACAAGCCTCAAAAGAGAAGGGCTTTGCAGCATACTTCGGAAATCAACAGATTTAGGCTATTTCCTACCACATGGGGAGTGAATTCCAAATTCCAGGGCTTGTCACAGAAGATATCATGTCAAGAACTCTTGCTTATGAACAGCACAGATCTTCAGGTGGCCAGCTTAGTCTTAGAACCAGAAGCAATTTGGGCATGGTGCACTCTTCTGACATCAATGAAGATGGGCTAAAATTGACTCTTGGGGGAAAATCCTTTCTTTCTCAATGAGATCTGGCTTGGGGAAAGCATCCCTATTCAGGACAAGCATGTGCTTGTTTTCCTGAATCAGGGTCTAGGTGTGGAAGGAGAACTAGGGCTTGATTCAATGTCCATTGAATGCAGTGTGAGCATTTCCAGTGACTTCAGTGGGTTTCTGATCTGGACCCCAGGATAATTCCACTCAGTAAGCTGGGCTACGATCTGTACGTGCAGTGCTCGCATAGGGTATGCATGTGCAAAGTATTTGTGGGCGGCATGGGGATAGGCCAGCAAGGTGCAAAGCTAAAAAATTTATGCCTGGCTTAGATCCTTCAGTCTTTCCCTCTCCATGGTGATCAACAAGGTGTTAAGTCCATTAGGCTGAAGTAGTCTCCTTCTTTATAACTCCGTTTCCTTTGCATAGCCGTCAGGAAGGATGCCTCCACAGCTGTCTCTGGTATCCCTCTCTGCTACTTCTTCTAGGCACTTTAATAGGTAAATTAAATTACCTGTCATTGGGGGGTGAATTGTTAATTTTTAATAGACTCAGGGGGGAATTTATTATAATGAAGTTGTGTGTAAAGGTGCTGTCTGGCTAAAAGAATAAGGTTTTGTTTTGTTTAATTTTCAAGTTATAAAACCCATAAATCTGTAAAACGGAGGTAGTAAAACTTCAGCCATCAGCAGAGGAATACTTTATTGCCAAGTGCTTCTTTGGAGGATGCAGTTTCAGGTGTGTTGGAAATGACATGCTTTCCTCTTTTTCAGCATTTAAATTAAAATGCAACCATGCATCAGGTTATCTGCAAGGAGATGTTTTCCTTGGTTCAGTTACAGCTGGTCAAAAAAATGGGACAGAACCATCATATAAACATTAGTTAACAATATTCAGTCTCCTTTTCTTTCAATATAAAAACCTCATCAGATTTTGAAAATTTGAAACATTTTGACCAATCTGCAGAAGTTGAGAGAGTCCAGCTCTGAAACAATAAAGGGTGGTAGAGCTGAGGCCCACCTTGCTGAAGATGCTGATCACTTCATGGGCCAACACCCTGCTGAAATAGCCCCCAGACAGTCACATTTTAGGGAGGTGAGGCCAAGGCAGCAGGATCTTGTCTTCCTTCTTATCCCAGTTGAATTGCATATATTTGGTGTTTTGTAGAATTAGGAGGCTAAGCAACTGGACTAAGAGAAGACCAGGCTTCAGGAAAGCCCTTAGACTTGATTCATCACTGCTTTGTGTCCTGAGTAGCGATTTCATAGTTGTGAAAAGTAGGGGTAACACTATAAAACCCAGAATTCTTCACTCACTCAGGGTTCGTCCAGACAGGTTAAAACGGTCAAGTGTGTGATCATTCTGACCTTTTTCCCTATCTTAGATGCAAGTTAACACCTTTAACTTTATTTAGCTGGTCAAAGTTGACCCTATAATCCCTTCTCGGTAAATTGAGGTGAGTGTTAACCTGCATCAAAGACAGGGAAAAGGTCACTGATAGGTAATGTGTTAGCTAACGTCAACCACTTTTATTAGTGTAGACATCCATACATGGAACTTTTTATTCCTACTTTGCACAAGTGTAAGCGATGGCACAGGTACAATCAGTCTTTCACAGGGGGTATTATTCTTTGGCAAACAGGGAATTCAAGCTGGCTGTATTTTTCTGGAAAGTGCTCCCCTTATACTCTGCTGATGAGCATGGTATCAGTGCTTGCACAGACAGAACTAATACATCCCAGAGAAAAAGGTATAAACTTATAGTTGAAGTGGGAAATCTTAAGAGATGGTTAAATAATCTGAGAGTTGTGACACAAACTTGTAAATGGAAGAACTTTTAGTCATGGATTATATTCTGAGCAGTAATGAAAACCATGATGTGGGTTACACAGCAGTAGGTCAGCATGGGCGTAACCTCCTGCTGGAAGAGGTTGTGGATTATAGCAGGAAGGCAGCCAGCAATAGGAAGGTTTAAAAAAGTGTAAGCAGATCCTGGACTGATTGCAAACTGAAGTGAGATCAGCTGGCACTGTGAAGTTCAATTCAGGCTCCAGATCCAGTTTGAATCCAGTTCTAATTAGGGTGTAGGTTCAATGCAAAGCCAGGTGAAGTGAAACAGCTATTGCGATTTATTATTTGTTTAGTGCTGAAAAGCTGCTCCATGTTAAACAATGACTATACAGACAGTTCCTGCCCTGAAGAGATTGCCTTTGTCATATGGTAGAGAAGGTCCAGAGCTCTTAAGGAGGACTTGAGCACTCCTAGGCCCTGCAGAAAGAAGAAGGCCACGATTTCCAAACGTGACTAATGATTTTAGAGTGTCCAACTTGAGACACCTTAAAAGCACCTGATTTTTAGAAAGTTCTGAGCACGAGACCTTTGAAAAATCAAGTCCCTCTGACGTGTCTCCAGTCGGGTGCCCAGAAATGGAAGTATCTAAAACTCATGAAAAACAATGAGAGTCCTGTGGCACTTTAGAGACTAACAAATTTCTTCGGGCAAAGGGGGTTGGAGCCCAGGAAAGCTTACACCCGAAGAAATTTGTTAGTCTATAAGGTGCCATGGGGCTCTTATTGTTTTTGCTGTACACAGACTAACATGGCTCCCCCTCTAGAATAAAACTCATGAGTCAGGTTTGAAAGTTGTGGCCATTGTCCTGGTCCTGCTCCATTTAATAATCCTTGAACACACCCAATTTCACTTTCGCCCAAGTATACATAACCTCATTTGGCATTTCATGAGCCCTCCCTGTTCTTCAGAGCCCCAAAAGTAAAATTCGGAGATGGGCAGAGGAGTAGGGAGAGGAGGTGGGAAGATGGATGGGAGTGGAGGAAAATGTGCACAAGAATCCCTGCAAAGCAAAATCACTTTTTAATGCATTGTGACACAATTCCACTCCCACTGGCCGATCAGGGGAAAACAATATAAACACAGTACTGACTAAGCAATTCAGCAAGATATGTAAAGAGTGTGCCTAACTTTAAGCAGATGAGTATTCCTATTAACTTTAAACATGTGCTGAACTGGGGCCTACCTGATGGGCCCCTTTAATTCTCTTGCTCAGCCACAAGCTCAGAAAAGCCCCATAAAACTGGCAAAAGTAACATGTTTTATACTATATACCCCAGCTAATATAGTGGTGAGTGCATGGGAAAAATCATTACAATGGCTCAAACCACCCCTCTCTGCCACTGTTGTTGCTCCACAGTCATATGGCGGAAATGAGAGCCAAATTTGGCCCTCTGCATGCAACGTTTCAGCACAAAAAATTTGATGGCTGATTACCACACTCCCTTCCTCCTCCTCCTCCTCCTTACAATGAAAACCTGCCACAATCTTAACGGTGGCATCATTAATACAGCCTGCTATTGTTAACAGATTCCTTTTTCTTTGTGATTTACATGGATGTGCTCTTTCCAGTGCGGTAGTTACAGATGGTAGGGCTTGTTACACATACCACTCCCATATTTAGCAGGGCAACAAATACATTCTTTTTAAAGTATCCCTCTGATAAATTTTATTCAAATGGAAAAGGTAATAAGCAGAAAATGTAGTTTGCTTACAAGTTTCCTTTATGGTTGTTTGACTGTCACTTCTCTGCAGATTTATGATAATCATTCTTGCAACAAAAACGTTTACTTCACTGTTTAAATAATAAGGTAATTTGTTACAGCTAATTACTCAAGTGCTTCCTTAATCTCAATTAAAAGATTCAGGCTGATTTTCTATATTTCTACAGCAGTATGTTCCAGAATATCTTGTTAATGTATTCCCAATCACATATTTGTTAAGGAATGCATGGTCCATACACAACTGAAATGCTAAAATACATAGCTGCAATCTTAAACAATGATTTATTGTGACATGGGATGTGGGACATTTCCACAGCTTTTGTGATTGCAGTAATGAAGCTGTAAACCAAATAGCATGAAATGAAGCAAGGCTTTACAATTTAATCAGCTCGTAAACAGATCTACTGCATCAAGCAAATGACATTATTATCCATCGGAAGTAAATCATGCTAATCTCAGGAGATAAAATCAACATCATTAATGGTCACATGTCATATTCATCAACACTAAACCATCCCTTTTGACAGATTAATCCTAACTACAGCTCCCACGATGTATGGTAATAGGGCTTAGAGCATACATTTCATTCAGCAGTAAGGCTAACCAGCACTCTTAGTCTGCTATTACAAATAATTTTTTTATTGATTTACATATTTTAAAATGCATTTAAGGTGAGGTACCATTAAAAATCCTGTCACTATTCTATATTTCTCCTTCTCATTCTCAGACTGTATTAATATAAACTGGAAGCCAAACGTCGTATGCCTTATAAATACTTTGTTTAGTGTGCTGTTAGGGATAATTAGAGATTTCTGTCTGTGTTTTTTGTTCAGCTGTGGAAATATGTGCCCCCCGCTTTTTAAGGAAGTCATCAATATTCTCATTCTGATTTATTATTTGTAATGTGGTAGGGCCAGGAGCCTCAGCGGTGGATCAGGGGCCCCATTGTGCCAAGCACAGAACAAAAAGAGTCCCTGTGCCAAAGAGCTTATTGCTCATATCTGCTTAATTAATATACTGAGAAAAAAACATGCCTATTCATTTTTGACCTTCTCTCAATATCGAAGCTCACTGCGTCCTAAAGAACTATTGTATGTTTCTGCTCACTCTTCCGCTCTTTTGTATTGCACATTTGATCTCAACACAAAATATATTTATTTATCATGAGACTGACCCTGTATGAATGCTTTTGAAAAGTGTCCACTATTCAAATTGTCACTTTCCTTGAACAGGCACTGAGTTATATTGACAGGCACATTATCAAGGGCGGCTGACTGACAGAATGAATGACTGCGGCTACATGCCGCATTGCCAGTCATTGACTGAGTGGATGCAAAAATTATCTACAACCTTTGTAGATCTAACGCAGTCTGAACTAAGGCTAGGAAAGAAGATATATGCCAGTGATTTACTGGTGCAGCATTTATCATCTTACTAAAAACATCTCAACTATTACTCGAACTACTTCACTAATGTAGCAATTCATTAATGGATTTTTTGTAGACATTCTCTTTATGCAAATATTAATACCATGTTTATTTAAAATATGTATTTATGTTTCACTAATGAAAGGTCTGAGGCTCAATATTAAAAAGAACCACAGCCATATGAAATTGTTTTTAAGCCAAGTGGGCTAAAGACACCTCTGAAAAAAATAGTCTGAGGTCAAGGTGAAAGCTTGATAGTAACGCTGCAGACCCCAAATAGGGCTGACACACACTAATCAGGGAATTTGGGTAAAAGAGAAGGCCAAATACTTTGTGGACTGTGCTGATGCTTTAATAACAGATGAAACCAAATGTAAACGGGTTTCATTTATTTGCCAGAATGATTTATTTCTTGGACTGGTTTTTTTGACAGACATATTAGTAGGTAGCCTGAAGATTTTTTTTCTTTGTAAAATCTCATGTATCGATTAGACAAACTAATAAAATGTTGCAGTAAGTACATTAATTTCAAAGCTTAAAAGTACCAGGGTCAAGTTTACTGGAATCCACTGAATTTAACAGACCTTTAAAAGATTTTATGATTTAGATTGTCATAACACTGACTGAGATTCCTTAAGGATCTACTGTTTTTCTCTGCTGCGTTCTTGTTACACAGGAGTCCTCTGCGCTCCTGATGGAGTTGTCACATTCCCCCCGACTTATTCTTTCTTCATTTCACTTCCCCCTTTGAGACCACTATTGGCTTTTGAGTGGATGGGAGTCCATATGGAGCTCATTAATGCTGTGTCTTAATTGGGCCAAGAGATCACTGCTGGGCAATAAATACCCTCTCTCCCACTCTTATGGCAACCTTTATTATTATTTTTTATAAGGGAAGCACAGCAGATAGCCCAGGTGCGATCAGGGACCCATTGTGCCGGGCACTGTATAAACACATAGTAAGAGACAGCCCCTGCCAAAAAAATCTTATAACTGAACTACACAAGATAGACCAAAGAAGCATTATCCCCATTTTAGAGATGGAAAACTATAGGCATAGAGAGATTCAAGATTTGCCCAAGAGTATGCAGGAAGTCAGTGGCAGAGCCAGGAATTGACCCCCAGCCCCCAGATCCAAGTCCCAGTCCACTGCCTTAACTGCCACCCACTCAAGGAGCAAGAGGTTAGTATAAGGTATCCATCTCAGACCATCAGCATTGCAGTGAAAAGAATTAGCACTGAACCACCATACTGGCTCATTCCTCTACATTTTGATATTTGGACATAAAATCAAAATGTGTCTTTCACTTGTGAGTATAATGCTTTTGATTTTCCCAAATATACGAACAAACATGCAGACAATTACAAAGTACCGATATAAAACGAGACCAGTTTTAAAAAGGTGTTTTCAAATTACAAGAATTTGGGGCTAATATGTGAGAGGGCAATTAAAGACACACACTCATAGTAATGATTTTATATCGGATATGCTGTGACTCTGTCCTTCACTGACCTTTGAAAAATATGGCTTATTGTTTAAATATCCAGATTTCACCTGGGCCAAATTTCAGATCTGTCCAAATCATCAGCGCTCTCTGAACCCATCTTTGCTACTTCTGTTTGCCCCTTCTCAAAAGAGATGTTAGAATTGGTAACAGGACAGAGAAGGACAACAAAAATGATTAGAAGTATGCAACAGCTTCCATATGAGGAAAGATTAAAAAAGTTCAGGACTAGTTAACCACACCTGAGGTCCTCCAAATCTCAGCTATGTCCCTTATTGACCATATCTAGTTGGCATACTTCAGAGCAGCCCCTAAGTTTCCCCTCCTCATATCAAGCCCAGCACAAAATGGCACACCTAATCAAGGAACTGTAACTGGATCCTTTTTGTCTCTGCCCACTTATTTGCACCCAACGTGGGTGTCAGTTCCAAGAGAAAAATATGCAGGCAGGCTCTGATGTAGCTGAGCAATTTGCAATGAATGGAAACCTTGACTGAAGTAAGTTAGATTTCCTGACGTGCTACAGGACAGTAGCATTGCCTCTAATGACTCATTTTAACTCTATGCCATTAAGTGTCTGGATTAGGAGGATGGAGGTTTTTACAAGACTACGGAGACATAATCCCATGGGGGCAAACTAATACCTAGCAATAAAGTAGACATTCCGTTTTGACCCTCACCAAGGAACAAGCTTTTAATCAATGCACAACAAAATCAAAGAACACCCTCGTAGAATTGTGCATAAAGGAATGTGATACGCAATGCTGGAGGAGACACGGCTTACCTGCCGTAGTACAATCCTGCATCATCTGTAACCTTTTTAGCAAGAGACTTATTAAATGTATCATTAATTTAGTGATAACACCATGAAGAGAACCAGTGATTGTTTGTTTTCCTTTTGAGATATAGCTCTAATAGGAAGCCAGGCATGATTTTATTAAGTCATGGTACTATTTTATCAGTTTAAGGAGCTATAGACGGAACCTATGTAGATAACTTGCTGCAGCCTCAAAATGATCTTTGTATCTTGACAAGATTTATCATTTCCATTCCTTAAAAATGAAAAGAAGATGTGATTTAAAATGTCATGCTTCGGCTGCATGAGCCAGATTCCTATAATCAATCATCCAAAATAAACTGTATTATTTAGGAGCTATGTGAAGGGACACAAGTCAAAAACATGATTTAAAAAGCCCAAACCAAAAACCATTGCCAAAAAGATTACTGGGGAAAAGAGAAAAGGGTTTAGAATATAAAGCATCTGAATATTTTATACATACATGTTTGATCATTGTTTTGCGTTTAGGGCAATTTTGTAAAATAAATCAGTCCAATATACACAGGCACCAAAACAGTGTTTATATACACTAGTAACATCAATTTAACAAGTAACTATTAAGAAAAGGCACCACTCAAATAGCATGGTAATCATCTTTCATAATCATGGGCAAATGGAGGACACAGGGGGCTTGCAGTAAGACAGATCGCACTATGTAGATGTTTACCCTTATGCACATTGGCTGTAAATCACTGGCAAATCAGAATGGTAGCATTTTACAGCCTCTGTGGCCAGGTGTAAAGGATGATACTGTGGGCCAGGCAATAGAGAAGCAGACCCTAAATCTCTCACCTGTAGCTTGTCAATATGAATTTGGCCAAGTTTTGTAAAGTCTGATGACAAAAATCGTTGCCATCCCTGCTAGTGGCCAGCAGGAGCTGGTGGTCTCAGGCTAGCTGGTAAGGCCCTATTTAGGCCTGGTTGACGCTGCCTGTGAAATTCAGCAGCAGTCAAGAGGAGTTATGCAAGCTATGTAAAGTAGTTTGTGTAACTCCTGGCGACTTAGTAACATCTGGTTAGTGCGCCATTTCCGCAGTGTACTGTGCCAATAGGAAATGCGTACCCGTCAATGCAACCCTACACTTTTGGGGGAGATTGACTGAGCACATCTTCACTTCTGATCAATCGAGCTGGATAAATTGATCTGACAGCGGCAAATTTGCTGCCCTCAGTGTAGATGCACCTTTAGAGTCTGGAAGCGCCTATAAGTCAGTGTAAAAGATACAGGGTGAAGCAATATTTAGACTACATGTTGGATTTATGGAATGACATACAGCACTCAGATCTACTCCACTGAAAGGCGAGATACACACACAGAATCTGCTCTTAGTTATGCCAGTAAAATGCTGAAGAAAAGAGTAAATGGTAAAGCAGTGGTGTTTGACCCAATTAGGGTGAAGTGGAGTAGCAATATGAGTATAATATTCGCAGGTTCATAGATTCCAAGGCCAGAAGAGACCATTGTGATCTTCTGGTCTGACCTTCTATGTAGCATAGTCTTTAGAACTTCCTCAAAATAATTCCTAGAACATATCTTTTACAAGAACATCTAATCTTGATATTAAAAATGAGCAGCGATGGAGAAACCAGTTCAACCTTTGGTAAACTATTCCAATGATTTTTTTTTCTTTGCATATAATCGTAGGCTGCACCTACACTGGTAAATTAAGTTGACTTAAGCTTGGCTTAAGTCGACTTAATTTACCCTGCGTCTACACTACACTTTGTTTAAGTCGACTTAAGCAGCTTGCTTATGTCAACTTAAGGAAAATAAAGTCGATTTAATGAAAATTAAGTCGTCTTTATTAAACCTGCTTTTTACTCGACCTAAGGCTTAAGTCAACTTTCTAAAGTCGACTTAAGCCAGTGTAGCCCTGGGGTAGCCCTAAGTCGACTTAGGGCTACCCCAGGGCTACACCAATGCCCTCCCTCCTGGGGGGGGGGGCACAGGGGGAGCTTGGCATGCCTCCCAAAGGGCAGGGCAGAGCCCTGTGTGATGCTGTCTGGATTTAGGGAAGCATTTATGATATTATTTTGTATTTGTATATCATAAATGCTATAATCCATAGGAGCTATGTCATGTTTGGTATCAATAGAAAGGTAGTAATTTGCTGGGAATGATTATATAGTTTATGTCTAGGAATTCTATTTCAATTAGAAGTTAGTTTAGTTAGGAATTTGGTGTTATATCTATACTTTAACTTTTGTGATTTTATGGAAATGTCTGAGAGCGGCGCGTGTGTAAAACCATTGTCTCCTTAATGGTTAGGAATTTTCCAGGTAGAATGGTCCCAGGGAGTATCCTGATGAGCCATTAAGGACATAAAGAATACAACCATTGTATCCTTAATGGCTCATCAGTTTGCTCCCTGGGCCCATATCACCTGGCAGATTATAATAAATAAATAATAAAGTTAAACTTAAGAAAAGTTAATAAGGTCAATTTAGGCACTAATCCCTGTCCACACTGGCTTAAGTCGACCTAAAACTAGGTGTTATTAAGTCGACTTAACTTTTCCTTAAGTCAACTTAAGGAAAGCCCAGTGTGGACGTGGAATAGTTTAGGTCGACTTAAGTCTCCTTAAGTCGACCTAACTTGTAAGTGTAGACACACCCATAGAAGGTTAGGGTGGGAAGGGGCCTGTAGTGGTGTGGTGGCACTGCTATGGCCCCTAAGGGATTAAAAAGGGGCCTGCCTGCAGCAGCCAATCAGGAGGCAGGCTGCATTATAAAGGAAGGAACAGCAGAGCTAGCAGTTCAGTCTGGCCTGGGCAGCCCAGGGAGAAGGAACTCCTGCTGGCTGGCTGGCTGGCTGGCTGATGGAGCCAGCACCCTGGAGGGCTCACAGTGTGGCACTGTGAGCTGACCTGACCAGGAAAGCGGACAGAAAGGGCAGAGACTCTGGAGCAGCGGTCTAGAGGTGAGGAGGCCTGGAGGAACAGCGGCTGGGACTCTGGAGCAGCAGACCAGAGCCAGAGGTAGCCATGGCTGGAGAGTGGTCCAGAGGCAGGGAGGGCTGGAGGGACAACAGCTGAGGTCTGGGCATGAGGAGGCAGCGTGTGACTGGGGGCTGTGGGGAAGTGGCCCAGGGAGTTGATGCCCAGTGAAGTGTAGAGACTGGTGGGAGGTGGAGCCTCAGAGGCAGTGTTTAGGGTCCCTAGGCCGGGGCCTGGTGTAGAGGGTGGGCCCAGGTTCCTCCCTGCTCTTCAGTGTGCCAGGAGTACAGTGGGTGGCAGGAGGGGTACAAGCTTGCGGGCCCCTAGACTCTTTTATATTGTGGGCTGGAGAAAGGGTGAGCTGGATTAGACTGTAGGATGGTGGTGAATGGACTGGGCCTGGCCAGTGCTGCAAAGTGTGACAGAGTACCCAGTTGTACCCCTGAAGGGGTGGACTTCGGGCTTGGCTGGAGGGCTGAGGTTGTGATAAACCCTTACACTTCTTTTTGTTAAGCTAAATAGATTGAGCTCCTTTAGTCTATCCCTGTCAGGCAGATTTTCTAATCCTTTCATCATTCTTGTGGCTCTTCTCTGAACTCTCTCCGATTTTGCAACACCCTTCCGGAATGGGGGTCATCACAACTGGACACAGTGTGACAGCAGCATTTACACCAGGGCCAAATCCAGAGTTAAAATAACCTTTCTACTTCTACTTAAAATCATATTAGCCCTTTGAGCCCCAGCATCACACAGAGTTCATATTCAACTGATTATCTACCTCCCAATCTTTTTCAGAGACCCTGCTTCCCAGGGTAGAGTCCACCAGCATAGTTGTACATCAGTGCCAAGAAATATAGGTGTCCAGGAAGCAGTAGAGGTGTGAGTGTAGCTGTACATTCCTGCTAGTTGCTTTTTCTGACATGAACCCCTTTCTGACCGTTTACCATGTAAATTACATTAGGTTTACACACCTCGTGAGTGCCAAATTGGTACAAACTGCCTGCTTTAATGATTTACATCATTTATCTAACCAGTGTACATCCAATTTGTAACTGGCACCAACACACTGTGTTGCCACCAGACTGGATCCTGCTGAGTAACTTATACCTCCATTTACATCACTGCAGAAGTTGGAGCCTCTAAATTAGAGATACCAAAGAAAAGATCATTCTACGTTATAGCAAGGTGAATCCTGAACTACCTCTACAAGTTAAAATCTTTATGAAAACATTCCTTTATGCTCATTGAGGTCCAAGTCAACAAGTAGGATTTATGTGGGTCATTATTCAGCAAAATTACATTAGCCACTCTTTCCTGTGTTCTATCATCTACACTTAATAATGACATAAGAGAGAAGTGCCATGTCTAATCCTTCATCTTTAGCTCTCTCTGGGTGTAAATGAGGAAAACTAAGTCAAGCAGAAGAGAAAAATCTACCCTCTGTAAAAAAACATATTATAATAAAACACTTTAAGTGACACAAATGTTCTTTGTGGCACTGTGCACTTCTAAGCTTTCTATGTCAAAGCAGCAGCAACTTCCCGATGCAACACAAGGGTTGTCATAGTTAATTTGAGTTGTGAATGCAGAAGATACACACTTAGATCTAGATCTCCCTGAGACCAAGGGGAACTGAACTGGACCATTTATGACTTGTGGCTCTATTAATCTTTACCTCCATAAGCTGACTTTTTTTTTTTTTTTTTTGCATTTTTATTTTAGAAAAATCAAGTAGGTA
Source organism: Pelusios castaneus (assembly GCA_007922175.1). NCBI lineage: Eukaryota > Metazoa > Chordata > Testudines > Pelomedusidae > Pelusios > Pelusios castaneus. The sequence goes on from ML685755.1 coordinate 53,645,024, forward strand.
GGTTTTTTGGGATTGGTGGCTGTTGTGCGTTTGAGGTTCCTTTTGGTAATTGAATGTAAACCACTCTCATACCCAAGAAAATTCGAGTTTCTTAACTCATTTGAACTTCATAAATAAAAAGAAAAGAGGACTAACAAATCCCTTACGCCACATGGATCTGTATATGTAAGGAACACTCTCCCTCTATGGCTAAATGGAAGATGCGCTTCTAAACCTTTATTTTGCTTTAACATGCAACTGTGGTATGGGAAAGATTGAGAACCGCCGACTTTTATATATAATTAAGCCATAAAACATATGTAGCAATCCTACAAGGAAATAGCTCTGTGACTTATAAAGACGAGGCCCAAACACATCATTTTAAAGTGAGGCTGTCCTCTGAAAAAGTAATGGTCAAATGGCACCTTCTTCCAGTAATTCTTTCTGTTCACATTACTGCCTAGAGTAAATTTCTTCTTCTTAGCACTTCACTGGCAATACAGCTCTGGAGAGTGAGCTTGACATTTCGGGTGTATGACATCATTAAGAGAATTGTTAACTAAATTCTGGTGGAAAGAAGTCCTGGCCAGACTGTCTCTCGCTCTTCTGACACAGCGCAAGGTGATGGTGCTGGAAGAGAAAGGGTTTAGAAGCCTTTCCCCTTTTGCTTCTGCACAGGAGCCACCTCAGCTGGGGAATGGGGTCACTTCTCCATGCTGGCTCCAATTCCAATTCAAAGTACATAAAACCGTTATAAGGAGGGTGGAAAAAATTGTTCTCATTTACTCTGAGGATAGGACAAAAAGCTTAAAATTATAATAAGGGAGGTTTAGGGTGGATGATAGGAAAAACTTCCTAATCGTCAGTAGTTAAGCACTGGAACAAAGTGGCTAGAGAGACTGTAGAATTTCCATCATTGGAGGTTTTTTAGTGCTGGTTAGACAAACACCTGTCAGAAACTGTCTAGTTCTTACTTAGTCCTGCCTTAAGTGGAAGGTACTGGTCTAGATGACCTACTGAGGTCCCTTCCAACCCCCACACTTCTATGATTCTAAGAGTCTATTTAACACATTCCTAAGTGATCTGGAAAAGAGGGTAAACTGTAAGGTGGAAAATTTGAAGACAATACAGAATTATTCAAGATTGTAAGGTCTAAAGCAGACTGAGAATTAAAAAGGGCTGTCACAAAACTGGGTGATGGGGCAAGAAAAGGGCAGATGAAACTCACTATTGATAATGACCATGGAAAACATGATCTCAGCTATAAGTACAAAATGTTAGAGAGTCAAATTAGCTGTTACTACTCAAGAAAGATCTTGGCATCATTGTGGCTAGTTCTATGAAAATATCTGCTCAAAGTCCAGCAACAGCCAACAAAGATAACAGAATGCTTGAATCATTAGGAAAGGGATAGGTAATGCAGAAAACATCATAATGCCACTACGTAAATCCACAATATGCCCACACCTTGAAAACTGTGTACACTTCTGTTTGCCCCTTCTCAAAAGAGATGTTAGAATTGGTAACAGGACAGAGAAGGACAACAAAAATGATTAGAAGTATGCAACAGCTTCCATATGAGGAAAGATTAAAAAAGTTCAGGACTAGTTAGCTTGGAGAACAGATGTCTGGGAGTGGGGAGGGGAACAGAATAGTGGACTATAAAATCATAAATCGGGTGGAGAAAGTGATTAAGGAAGTGTTATTTACCCCTTCACTTTATAGAAGAACCAAGCCTCACCCAATGAAATGAATAGGCTGTAGGTCCCTAAGCCTCTGACTGCCAGAAGCTAGGACTGGATAACAGGATGGATCACTCAATTGCCTTGTTCTGTTCAATTTGTCTGACTGGCACCAGCCATTATTGAAAAACAGGACACTGGGCTTGATGAACCATTAGTTGGACCCAATAGGACTATTCCTTTTTTCCTTAGGTTTCATACCAATGATTCCCAAACTCTGTCACAGATAGGGCTGTATGAAATTCAGCAATTTTGGTTGGCATGGGTTTTTAATGCTCTAATCTTCATGAGTTTGCTCCTGTGGGCCCAAACTCTTCTGTCAATTATGTAGGTGTCAGTCAGAGTGAAATAAATTCTTATCATTTAGGTGCACATACTTTGCTTTGCACATGCAGCACAGGGAGGAGGGAAGGGGCAGAATATCCTTAGATGGTATGTTGTCTTCCACATCCTTTCTCCTCATCACAACTGCTGGGCTGTTGGGAGTGTGTGACTGGTGGGGGTGGGGATTCAAAGCCAGAGAAACAGTTGCTGCTTGTTATACGTGGGACTTACACAGTGCTTTGCTGCAGTTTAGAACAGCAAAACTCTCTTCTGGGTCTTTTAAACATCACTCATCTGATGATGTGGGCTGGATGGAACAGGAATAAATATCTTGAGCTGGAGGTGGATGACAGGAAAGGTGTAGCTGAGCCCAGAGGACGTAAGGCTGGTCATTCTCCTCTGTGTATTCCACCTCTCCTACAGTCCATTTCACAGCAGGTTCCAGGCTTCCCAGGAGAAACTGCAGTGCAGAGGGCGCACCCAAGGAGTTGGAGATCTGTCCTCACCTTCTTTGTTTTTTAAGACGTGAAGGAGATGATCTGGGCTCTGGATTTTCAGAACAAAATTAAAACCATCTTGGGCCAGATTTATCTCTACACTTGCGTGAGTTTCCCGTGCAAGAGTTTAGAGCTTCTTTAGAAACATCAGCTTCACAGCCAGAGAAGCACCTGAGACATGATGATTATTTTACTCCTGGTAATCTGCCACGTCTTTCATCATGGACTGCCATGAAGTGATTCACAAGAAGGGGTTTTTGAATGAATCTCCAGTCATTTTGGCACAGATTCTATGTATGGTCATGGGGAAATCATCCACTTTTTTGCTTATGTGGTCAAGACACAACCCCAAATATGGCATGTTCCACCCTGTTCCAGTATTATTCTTGCAGGAGTGGCCAAGAAATAAACACCAGAAGGTAAGTGAATACTATACACAAGAGTCTCCAGGAAGTCATTTCCCTCAGTGTGCAAATGCTGATCTTGAAAACTTGGCATGGAGTTAATTTTCAGAAAGGGATTTTAATAGTAGTAATATAGACATGGATATTTTAATGATGCATTTCAGTATTTAGGGTTATAACAGTGCTGAAAGAGAGATATTAGATCAAGTCCTCTCCTTGGCAAGGAGAATGCCCATACTGTAGCATTCTAGTAAAGATCACCTGATATTAAGCAAATAATAGACACTACTCAAAGGGTATGTCTACACTTGTAAGTTAGGTCGAGACCAGGCTTTCATTAAATCGACTTAAGAAATTCCGTAAGTCAACTTAATGAAAGCTTAAGTTGACTTAGTAAGAACCGTCAGTTAGCTCGACCTAACCCTTAAGTCGACTCCTTAGGTTGACTTAAGGGCAGTTAGGTCGACTTACTAAGACCTTATTAAGACAACTTAACAAAGTCGGCCTAACTTTTTCTAGTGTAGACATAGCCAAAGATCATAACAGTCATTTACGGATGTTTTATTGTCTCCTACTCACTCCCATTGCTTGTACAATTCCAACTTCCATTGCTTGTACAACTCTTCTCTGTGTCTTTGCAGGGAGAAAGAGACATTTCCTTCAGAGCGCCTCAACATTGAAACAGCTTTCCTGTGTTTTTCATGTCATTGGTCTCTAGTTTGTTTCAGATCTGATTGGAAAAACAAAGCTGTTTCCCCTTAATTCCCCACTCCATCTGTTACTGTGCAATTTATTTTAGTAACCCTAACCCTAACTTTTATTTAATTTTGGGGGACAGGGCCTGATTCTCCCATAAGCAACTGTGTACATAAGCTTGTCTCTTTGTGCTGTGTTGGAGTCTTTACTTACAGGCCTGAATCCTTGCACCACTAAAGTCAATGGGTGCTTTGCCACTGACTTCAATGAGCACAGAACCAAATCCATGCAATAGATCCTGCGTCTGTATTTTTATGTAAAAGGTACTTTTCATTTAATGCAAATGATAGGGCTTCAATATCCAATGAGTATATTCTTTCTTAATCTGTGCCATGCAAAAAGCTTTTTCATTTACTGTGCATTCAGTTCATGTGCATAAAATGAAGTGGGGCAGTTAAAATGGGCAAGTATCGTATCTGATGATTTAGCAAATTTTATTTACATTATTATAAGACTATTAGATGTAATATTGGCTGCGTCTGTCATTCTCTCTGTAATGTGTTTGATGACACAGGGAATAAATAGAACCCAGGGTTAGCAAATAAATGAGAACAGAATTGGCAGAACACCAACTCAGCTTTATTTGACTGAAAGAGAGATGTGTTACATGGCCTGTTTGTTTAAATTACGCCAAAAGCTGAGATACACCAGGTGTTGGAGAACATGGAATAGAGCCCTTCAAGTGTTCTAAGAAATCCAAGTCGGTGACTAGCCAGAAAAATACAGCCAGCAGATTTACTTTGGTGCACTGAACAAAAATTGTGAATCTCTCAGACCCTATTTTCTTTAAATTTAAAATGTATTAACTTCCCCTCCCATGTCTCATAGTTAATAATAGCAGCAATTCAATGTCCCTATTCCTTTCCATTACTGTATCCTTAGCACATGTAACTATATTAGATTTTTCTAAATACTGTATTATTCTTGTGTGACTGTTTAATCCTGCAACGCTGTTAGGCAATTTCATAATAGAGGACTGAATTCCACCAAACTTATCTCAGGCAAAACTGCCACTGAGTCACGTCAGTGAGGAGTGTGGCCCTGCCAACAAAATAAAGACTAATTTGCGTGAGGCATTGCTAAGGCGGGGGTAGTCAATAGGTGGACTGTCAGCCAAACCTGGACCGTCAGATTCTTTTGAACAGACCCCAGATCTTTATGTTTACTTGTTGTTATTATTTTAAATTATTTTATCTGGAATCTAGACCTTGACCAAGAACTCTAGGCCTTGACAAAAGTTATTGATTTCCCCTGCTTTAAGGTGTTCTAAAAGATGTGCTCTACTTCAAAGAGGAATTCATTCAACCAGTCCTGTGGCCTGTGTTACACATAGGTCTGGCTAGATGATCATAATGGTCATGTCTTGCCTTATATGAATAATGAATTGCACCAAGTTATTTATTTTTTGGTCTCTGCCACTGGGTATGTCTGGCCTCAGACTCAGGCTTCTGCCTACCATAAAATCTCCCGGACACAGGCTCAGCCCAGAATCCTCGGACCCCATGAGGGCAAAGGGCTTGAAGTCTGAGTCAAGCTGGCATCCAGGGGTCAAGCCCTATGACTTTGCAATGTAGACATAGTCCCCACACCTCTGGAATCCACTAAGAGTATCTCAGTTCTATGGACCAACTTCCTTTGCCCTCTCTCCCACAAACCACCAGTTGACTCAAGGGTAAAGAAAGCAACTCCTCCTACATCACCTCAGAGAGTTGGTGTTTAACCCTTCCGTTTCATTCTCATCACCCAGCTGCAAACAAACATTCAGAGAAACTTCAGGTTGCAATGAATACTGATCAGAAGAAATCCTTTGCAAAGTCCTTTGCTGCTTGATCCCAGGAGCACAGAGAGATTTTGGTAAAATCGTCAGGTGAGGTCAGGGTTTTATTAAGACCCATTAAGGAATGACCTCATGTACCATCAGCTAGTGAAGAAGTTGGCTGTAGTGGACATCTACTAGACTGGTGACCAGTGCAGGGAGTGTATTAAGTGGCTCAGGATGGAATACTGGGAATCCAGGAACAAGAACCATTGTACATGCACCTCATTGACATGATGCCCATTTTGTGATGATTTGACTGTGTGCTGGGGATTGTGCCAAGGACAGAACCAACGATGGTGCATGTTGGTCCAGGTGGTCAGCCAGGCACTGGAACAGTGACCAAGGAAAGATGAAGGAGCTCAGTAGAAAGAGCTGTTTGCATAGCTGCTATCACTAATGGCTGCAAAAAAACATGGCTCCTGCAATACAGCCTGAGTCCCCTCTGTGGTACTTTCTGCTGCAGTCCAGGAACAACTTGGACAGTTCCATGGCTGGGTGGTCCATACGCCTAGGCCCTATCAGCAACTGGGCAGGTCAGCTGTGCCCAAGGCAGTCCTCCATAGTGACCTACTCCCCCACAGATGCCTTAACTCCATCTTCCCAAGTGCCAGATGTGGAAAGAAGTGCAAGAAGATTGGGGGCCGGGACTTTAAGAGTAGCAGGTGTTCTGTTAGGTACATGGTTTCACCGTTTGCACTTGTTCACACACTTTTCTTTAAAAAAAAAAAAAAGATTTTGTTGTTATAGGGTTACTAATGGCAACTGGCCTGCCTGGCAATGGGTTCAAGTTGTTCTTTTCTAATACTGGTTTACAGAATGTTAAGGCTCTCGCTGCATCTGCTCATATTATTTTGCTGGCTACGGCTGCTGGGAGCGCACAGAAGAAAATGATGGCTTGGCAGGATGTGTTGGTGGGCTGGTCAAACTTCTTGTATCACATGGGGCAGACAGGCAAGTTTTCTTACACTCCACCACAAACAAGGGGCTAGAGTGGACACAGTTTGAGAAGGTTCTAAGAAGTTTGGCACATGGTTGGGTTGGACACTCCTCTATGGATGCTGCAGCCCTCGATTCAGACCTGGGTTAAAAAAAACTCTTTACTTAAGGTGGGCAATCAGTGTAGATGCTCAAGCCCTGGATTATCAGCCTAGGACCTGTTGACCCAAGTCTCGCTAACCTGGGCTTCCATTACCCCATGAATACAAAAATAGGACTTTTAAAACTCCCACTATAACAGCAATGCTGCATGTTATCTTCCACTGCCAACTACATTGCCTGGGGTTTGGTGATCACTGAGGCTGGTTTTTCCTCAGTGTCTTGGTTTGCTCATGGCCTGTTCAAAGCAGTCTCTTTTACCCGAAGGGGAGGGGAGCAATCCATAACCCCAGTCCTAGAGCAGTTTTCCAAAGTTGCTTCTAGCACAGCTCCTAGCAGCAATCTTGCCTCCTGGGGCAGCCTTTAGCTCCTTCTCCAACTTTTCCCCTGGGCTATTAGTGTTTTAAAACTGTTCCTGCACCGTTAGCATGTCCTGCACCTCTTGACAGGTGGGACTGACCTAGCTCAGTACAGTCTATTCCTTGCCCTGTTTCATCTGCAGACCTCATCATGTGGTGTAACTCCATTGATTTCTAGGCTGTTAAGTCAGTCTAAAAATAGAACAACACTGGGAAACCAACCTGATCCATTGACTGATCAAACCGCTCATCAGTAAGAAAAAGCAAAACATGATGATAGGAGGTGATGTTCCAGCTGTGCTGTAGTGGGAGGATCACACAATTTAACAGACGAGCTGTTATTGGTGACAAAACACACGTTTCACAGTGAAGCGATTACGTGAAATGTCAGATCTATATAAGTTTTTAAAAAAAAAACCACCCAGCTCATAATTGTCTAAAAATAGCTTCTAGTCTGCAGAAAGCTACACTGGCCTTGAAACCTGAATTTCTATATCTTTGTAGAATAAAGTTCGCTAAGCATGGGTTATACAGCCACCAAGATTTGTTGCTTAGGGACTAGGGGCAAAAACCTAATTTTAGCAGGATCTATGCTTTGGCTTAGAGCAGTGAGGCATAATAGCAAATGAGCTGGTTAGCAGTGCTTGAGGTACATGTTTGCATGGGTTGCAAGGGTCATTTTCATAATTCCTTACTTGATTGGTCTTCATCCAAACATGAAAAGCGAGTTGTGTTCCATTAGGCCCTCTGCTCACCCACGTTACTCAAATTGGCCCAGTGTACTTTTTAAAGTTTGGGTCACACTAGCCAGACGCATGGCAAAGAAAATTTAAAGCAAGAGGAGGCCATTGATTCACTCTAAATAGGCACCACAGGCTACAGTGGGCAGTGTCACTTTAAAACACAAGTCTTAAACGTGAGAAAACCATGTGCGATAAAATAAGACCAACATTGTTTTTGACCTAGTTTGAACAAAGGTGCAGAAAATCGATGAGCCTCACAGTAGCCTAAATGCTTTGTTAGCCTTTTACTACTACATTATATATTACATGCAAATAATGGCACAAATTTAATGCCACTATTCATGTCAAGTGATTTCTTTGAATCTATATTTTATATTTTACAGATCTTGAACAGTAACATTTTTCTTTTTAGTGCAAAGTTGCTCAAGGTTCACTGGAGACTCTTAAATTGCTGCTTTCAGAGAAATAACAATGTAAAATGACATTATGATGTATAACCCCTTTCTGAAAACTTCAACCACTACTGCAGCAAGCCTCTAAAGCCTCTGGGAATGAAGCAATCTCTAGAGCACTATTGTCCGATTGTCCTAACTGGATCATTTTTAATTAGTTGCAATTAATTTCAAGTGACAGCATACCGTAATATCAAATCAGGAAACACGGAGAAACACACTGTGGTTTGGAAATTATCATCAGATAGTTCCTCTATTATACACCAGAACAAGAGCTAAGCGTTACCTAGGTTAACCTACTTAGAAGTTTAATTAATTAGTTGGTAGTTGTTGCTGTAACAAAAGGTAGGACACAGTGGTGTCACGAAGATACTCATCTTTAGCTCCTGGCCATGTGACGTGGGTCGATATTAAAAAGATGAGTACCCCTGTCATATGGCTCCATTGGCTCAAATGATTGCCATCACATCACCCCAGTGTATAGCTATGGGATCAATGCTATGGTTTTGGCCATGGAAACAACATTATCCACTTATATCCTCCTTATTCTGCCCTGCATGGGTCATTGCTATGGAGGGGAAGTTGACTCACAGTTTTCTTTGAATTCACTTCCTCAGGACCAAGGTTTGTCTCCTGTGGAACCAGCTAGGGATTTGCCCACCCTTGAAATCTTCAGATCTGTCAAAGCAAGGGACATCCGAAGCTGCAGCACCCAGAAACTGGGACCATTTCAAGAAGCCCAGAAGGCTGAGCTTGCCAGTGGGTAGTAGAGATGCAGAGAGAGGTAAGAAGTGACCCAGGGATGAGGACTTGAGGGTGACACATGGCATCTCTGGTGCCTTGGAAGCCAAAATAGCCTCCTTGCTGCAGGATGGGGTCACTTCCTCCTCTCTCCACAACCTGGCCTGCCAGCTCCAACTAAGCTGTCTGGCTGTCTCAGCACAAGCAGAGGGGGCGTTGCCTCCACAGTCCACAGTTGCTTCTTAACCCCCTCTTGCCCAACAAAGAGTTTATACACTCAGTCACCTTCCTGAGTCAGGATCAATGGGCACGAGAACAATGGATACAGATTAGCTATATCACGCCATTGATAGTCATTGAATTCTTGACCCTGCCTTATGCTACAATGCATTGAGGTTTTGTGGCTGTTGTTCAGATGGTGTCTATTACAAATTAAAATGCCAAATCAGCTGATCGTGCCACTACTACGCACAACCGTGGTTGGAATCAGATTTTCAAAAAGACATTCAGCACGCAGCAGCTCCTCTTGTCATAGCTATGGCCAGTTTTTGAGAGGTCAGTGTCCAAAGTGTACCCACCAACATGCTGAGCCCTGAAAAAATCCTGACTTTGGTGCTTAAATGAGAGGTGAGCTCATTCGAAAAATCTGCCCCATAATGTATAAAAGCCAAATGATCACAAAATCATCTTTTACAATTCATCCTTTAAATAAATGCTTTAAAGTGAATTTAGCAGTAATGGAAGAACCTGGATTGACACCCTTGGAGATGGAGATCCTTGATTTAGTCACACAATAGATACAAACACCAGGAAAGGGAGTACCAACTCCTCTGTGTCACTGTGCGTTGACCCTCGCCAGTAGAAGCAAATCCTCTGGGATTAGAAGATATGATGAACTATGTGTCCAGTCAGTCTTTAGCTTTTGCGTTGAGACTGTCTGCAAGATGTCAGTTAGTGCCAGAGATTTCCACCCCCACACACTGACTGATGGACCAAAGCCATTAACTTATTTCGCCAAAATAATTCTCTCATGGTAACTACTGACAGGCTGCGATTGAACTAGTGACCTAGAGGTGAGAGGATCTGTAGCCTAGTCCCAGGCTCTTGTTATTATATACAATTTCTCTGATATTGTGCATCTTTTCATTCTAGTGCATTTTTTGCATTTCAATCATGCAAATGATTGAACTAGTGTCATTGGGAACTATTCTGGAATAATTCAAACACTTGAGTCATCATGCACAGTGAGTTACTTTTTTGAGCAAGGTGCAGGTACATTAGCCTTTATATTTCCACTTTCCATTGCCAAAAGATGTAAAACAAGTACCTTACCTGTCCAATTCTCCAAAATAAGTGTGGTCCCTGTTAAACTATAACTCTGTCATCAGATTACATTGCCACATTAGGAAGATTTGGCTAGTGTTACAAAGTCAATGAATCTACTATTTATCAAAGGGATTCTTGCTGGTAAATGGTATAATTAATGATACACTGAGATTTCCATTAAAACTCTTCTGTTTTCACATCATGTAACTTTCTAAAAATTTTTCATTCTCAGGTTAAGTTTTCCAGGTTTGGATGCAGTCCAATAGTGAAATTTTTTGAAGAGCTGGAATAAAATCAGTCCACCCATTTTTCAGATGTGATGTTGGGAAAAAAAAGACTAAGGAATTGATCTTGTTGCAAAATAAGGCACCAGCAATTTAAAAAAATCACATTAATATTAATATTCGTTTTATTGTAGCACTTACAGACCTCAACTGAGGTCAAGCACCTATTGCACTGTTCATATGCACAGAAAGAGAGAGAGAGTCCCAACCCCAAAGATCTTACCCTATAGGTAGACAAGACAAACAGAGAGAAATAGATGCAAAGAAATGTGAAATGACTTCCCGAAGGTCCCATAGCAGGCCAGAGGGAGGAATAGATTCCTGAGCTCTTGATACATCCAGTCCAGTGACAACCACTGAACCACACTGCTTGCATTCACTTCATAAAGGTGATCTCAAATGATAAGTTCACTAGAATTGGACAAGATGCCTTTAAGAGCAGAATCTGGTAGAATTTTTGCTGGTCACACAGGGACCATAGGTATATCAATGTTTGTTTTGTCTCTAGATTTTTCTTTAGAGGGCCAGAATCCGGCTTTAACTATGCCAATCTGTCAACCACCAGTGCGGTCACTGATGATTAATTACCAACAAATTACAGGATATGCATTCATAGTAGCACTTGTATAAATAATTTAGAATTTGCAAAGCTGCAAATCTCTTCTTTTAGGGGTCAAAAGTACATAAAAAAATCTCATCTCAAACAATATTGAATTCTCCAAAAAAATAGCTGTGGAAAGAGGACAGGCCACAAAACTTGCCTGGCATTTCTAAATGATCGATATTTGGGGTAAAAGTTTGTTTGCGTTGCTTAAATAAACAAATTCTGCATAATATAATTAGACCTCTGATGCTGCTCTATAATTCATTGTTTCCAAGGGGATCTATTTTTGTTTTTATAATACCAGACCATAAATGGTGCCTTCTCTTAACAGAGTGTGACAGTAGCTTAATTCCTGGTGCTATGAGTCAGATCAGGAGCAGTGTTGATGACAGTGAGTTAGTGATTTACAATAGACCAGGCAAACGATAAAAAACGATGGTAGGGATAATGAGTTATCAAGATGTACTGAGCTGGCACATGCTGCTGATGTGTGGTCAGGACTATCCAAGAGGACACAACAGCGGCACAGCTGCCCAACATTCTGGTGAGTGTCAGAGGGATCATCAGCAAGGGAAAGATTTTAAAGTGGCGTGAAGGCAGGGGATAAAAGAAGGAAAGCAGGAGGGAAATGAATGACAAACAGTCAGCAGCCACAACTCAAATCCCAATGGTCGCGAGAGAACAAACTGTACATTCAGCATTTTAGCAAAACCATTTGAGGAAACAACATCAAAATCAAATTGAAAGCAGCTCCATTTCCTTATTCTGGCAGGAACTGTAAGTGGCAATCATTGTTAATGGGAGGTTGCAGTTTTTCAGGAGGTTCCCCTTTTGCCGCATGCATCGGTGATGGATATTCTGCAATGAAGGAAGGAGCTAGACAGGAGTAGCGCTACGCCTTCAAGATCCTCTGTTCTTTCATTCTGGTCACCCATTTCCTCCTAGAACTCTATTTGTTCCTTTATGCTTTTTCAGAAATATGAGCCCATTGCCTAAGCCTCTGCAGGCACTGGCATCAATAAAGGCAGAAAGGCAGATTCTCAATTGGTGTAAATCACCATAACTCCTTTGGCAACTGAGGATCTGGCCTATATTTTTTACTTGCGTCAAAATTGGCTCTAATTCTGATCCAACAGAAGTGCTGAGATGGGTAAAGCTTGGTTTAATGCTGGCACACAGATCGCCTGCTCCTTGGATTAGGCATTTGCTGAGTTTCTCAGGTTCCTCAGTGTGATGGTGGTGGTGATGGAGATGCCAAAACAAATAATGCTTGGTGATTTCAAATTCCAAGTGGATGCTGGCTCTTCTTGCCTGACTCCTTGAACTACTGTGGGGTTCTCCTAGCTGATTCCTGACTCTGTATGCATATAAGTGGCCACACTCTGCATGTAGAATGGAATAGGATTGGACATTAGGCATGCAATGTTGGCCCTTGCAATGAACTGACCGTTACTTCCTGCAGTTTGAGGCTGCGGTGCTCTTCTCATGTCAAGGAAAAAGACCTGTTCTGGTGGTCTGCCCAAGGAAGCTGATAGAACTGGACAGGGGTCAGAAAATGACAAGTATTATCTTACCAACTGACCACAAGTGTAACCACACAACTTCACAAGAGGCAGCAGCCACTGTTTCAACTATAACTTCAGGGCTTTCCCTTTATCCATCAAAACCTTCATTTTATTTGAACTGAGGTTGAGCTGACTTGTCTGTATCCTGCCAAAAGGTCAGGCATTGAGAGTGCGTCTACACTTACAAATTAAGTCGATTTAAGGAGGCTTAAATCGACTTAATTTACTCCGCATCTACACTGGACTTTCCTTAATTCGACTTAAGCTGCTTCTTAAGTCGAATTAAGGAAAAGTTAGTTCGAATTAATAACACCTCGTTTTAATTCAAACTTTATTAAGTGGACTTAAGCAGTGGAGACGTGGAGTAGTGCCTAGGTGGACCTTTTTAAATCGACTTAAAATGTTAAGTCGACTTAATAAGGTCGAAAGGGGGCCACAGCTACACTTGAAAAGTTAAGTCGACTGCTGTTAAGTCGACTTAAAGTTGACCTTATTAAGTCGACTTTATAAAGTCAACCTAACTTTTCAAGTGTAGACATAGCCTGAGAGAGCAGAGACTGCACCATCTGGATCTAATGGGAAAGAGACAACTGAGTTTCATCAGCCTATTGAAGAGCCCTGTTCACCTTCCCAACAGTCTCACACACACATTGAATAGGAGAAAGAGGTAACAGAACAGGACCTGTAGAGCTCCACATTAAATAACTCTCTGGGACAATGGCTGATGTCCCACCACACCCTCTAGAACTTATTGGGCAAGTTCCAAAGGGGTAGCCGTGTTAGTCTATTGTAGAAAGACAACAGAGTCCTGTGGCACTTTTAAAGACTAACAGATTTATTTATCGCATGAGCTTTCGTGGGAGAAAATCCCACTATGTCATACACTATGTCATACACTCCCCTGCATTTAATTTCCTCCCATTCTGTAACTTTCCTATCTTCAAAGCGTCTGACGAAGTGGGATTTTCTCCCACGAAAGCTCATGCGATAAATAAATCTGTTAGTCTTTAAAAGTGCCACAGGACTCTGTTGTCTTATTGGGCAAGGAGCATCAACGTGAGCAAGCAGCAGCCACAATCATTCTTGCCTGAGACATTAGGTAAGCCAAGAACATCTTGGATTCAGTGATCTCAGAAAATCAGTGGAAAGATCAAATACAACCGGCGTGTACAGTTTTCCCTTTGTTCCTTGCCAGATGCAAACTGTCACAAAGGAACAAAGGCCCATCTCCTCCTGCAAGTTGCTTGTCATTGTCTGCAAGGTGCAAGTGTGTTCAGCTTCCAATGACTTCTGTGAAAGTTGAGGATCTTCAGCACCCTGCAGGAGTGATTCCCAAGTCTGGTCTCTATGCTGTGCCTACAGGTCTGGAGTACCAGGAGAAGTTAATTGTTTGCAGAGTTGTATTTTTGAGAAAGGGCCTGATAACATACCTGAGGCAACCAACATGCTCCAACAGGAAGGCACCAACACCTCAGATAAGGGACCAAACCTTGCTGCCGTTTCCCAGTCATGAGGGGCAAGCCTCTCTCTCTTACAGGCTGTGTGCTACTGTAAGGTGTCTAATCTCCATACATGAGAAGGGTAAAAAGGCAACAAGAAGATACAGTGCAATTGTCCTTTCTGAATAAGGCACTGTTCACCCACAGCTGAGTAGTACCATCTCAACACAATTAATTTAATCTGCAAAGTAGGATGAAAATCCTCCCACACAAGGACGAAGAGACTAGATTCTGTCTAGATGTCTGCAAACATGGTGCTCACTCTCCAGCCAGCACTGATTCTAGAGTCCCGGAACCGATTTAGCAGAAGGCACCCACGACATACCTTTTTCTATGTCACCTTCCCAACATACCTGGGTTCATAAACAGAAACCGAGACACCAAAGTATATGTCAAATGTGGGTCCACCGTGCACAGGTTGTTTTTTTTTTCATTTCAGAACAGTGCTGCTACTATGAACATGCTATGCATTACAGTGATACAAAATCACCACGTATGGCACTCAGAAGCAAGACTAATGCTCACAGATGATCATTGTTGGCTATGAATAGATACTAGGTTACTATTTGCTGATTGAACTATGCCATAAGGACAGAACTGCATGACTTATTTTCATTCAGATAACCCAAGCAGAAAAAGTTTAGTAAATCATCCGACTTTTAGAATTTCCTGTTTTACAGTCAGGAGTGTCAGACAGATGCTTTTTCATGTGAAACAGGCCTCCATTTTGGGCACAGTGAATGCTGTAACAGAGAAATGAGTCCTCTAAAACTGTATTACTGCACTATATTGGCGACTTAAAAGTTATTGAAATACCTGGCAGAGATTGGGAATAAAACATTAATTGCAGGACGAGCATACACCATTTACAGAAACAAAAGCAGCATATAATAAGCAGTGTAAGATGGTTCATAATGAAATTTAAAATGTTTAAAACCCAAAACATTCCACAACCATTTATAGTAGATATTTCTGTTGATGAGGCCAAAGGGACCAAATTTAAATTGCACTAGAGATGACTGACAAAAGTTTTAGGCTATGTCTATATTTAAAAAGTTAAGTTGACCCTGTTAAGTCAACTTAACAAGTTGACTTAACTTTTTAAGCGTGGACATAGAGGCATCTCCCTTCTAGGGAGCCACGGTTCCTGGCAGAAAGGACCCGCGGGTCCCTTTTTGCCAGACCTGCGGCTCCTTTCTCGCAGGGACCCTCTGCTTCCCAGCAGAAGGGAGCCGTGGGTGGGAACTGGGGCTTCCTTCTTGCTGGGACCCCCACACTGGTTGGGGAGAAGGGAACAAAGGCTCCCTTCCTGCCGGGAACCCCACTTTCTTGTCCCTGGACCTGCAAGTCCGGGCAAGGAGGGAGGCACCAGCGCTCTGCTGATAGGGGATCCCCGAGGTTCCACTGTCAGCAGGAGATCCCCAAGGTTTCCCTGTCAGCAGAGCCTGGCAGCTGCCTTCCCCCATGCTCCAGCTGACAGGGGAGCCCCGAGGTTGTCACACTGTCAGCTGGAGCGTGGCAGCTGCCTTCCCCGCACTCTGCTGACAGGGGAACTTCAGGGATCCCCTGTCAGTGGAACACTGGGCAGCTCCCTTCGTGCCCGGACCCCGCAGGTCCGGGGGAAGAGAGCAGGGCTCCCTTCTGTCCAGTACTGCTCCGGTCCTGGAGAAGGGAGTCCAGCTTGCGGCTCCCTTCTGGCCGTGACCCGGGTCCCAGGGAGAGGTCAGCTGTGGCTGCCTTCTTGCCGGGACCCTGAGGCTTCCCGGCAAGAAGGGAGCACAGCTCCTTTCCGTCGGGGAGCAGGGACTCCCGGGGAGAAGGGAGCCATGGCTCCCTTGACCCCAGCCCTACGTCAACTTAGAGAACTAAATCGACCTAGGGTGTCCACACCGGGTTTAAATCAACTTAACAAATCGACTTAGCTGTTAAGTTGACTTAAACAGTGGTATTTATTAAGTCGACTTAAGAAAGACCCTTAAATCGACCTAAACAATAATATTTATTAAGTTGACTTAATGAAAGCCTAGTGTGGACATGGACTAAGTTAGGTCGACTTAAGCCTCCTTAAGTCGACCTAACTTTCAAGTGTAGACATAGCCCTGGATTGTCAGCTAAATTCTGCAGAATGCCTTACTTGAGGATAGAAAAATGTGATTGCCTGGGTAGGGAGATGGCTATTCTGCCTACAGAACTTGCTATTTCAGCAGAGAAGGCACCATCCTGATATATAATTTTACACACACAGATGCACCCCTCCCTCCCCGCCCCCCCATGTACTAAAAAAAAAATTAGTAAGTTTGCAAAGTCAAGCACTTAAAAGTTAAGAAATACCAGTATTAAGATTGCCTGTAAACCCCTCATTCAGTTCCCCTGTGCATACGCATATAATACAGTATTAATTATCACATGATCACATACTCTCCAACAACCCCACAGGACCCCTTAATGAGCAATTATTCAATATTATGTTTTTTCCTAGTTTATTGTGTGGCCGTAGGCACAAATCCCTGCTCTGAAGACAGAATTATTAATTTCCTCCTGGGCTTTTCTGTGGCACTCATCACTACAGTTGGTGAGTGCTTCACATTCATTCATTAATTTTCACAATAGCCCCTGTGAGATAAGGGGGTTGTATTTTCCCCATTTTACAGATAGGGAGCCGAGACAGCAAGTGTGGGATTGAGAATTGGACCTGTCAGGGGTTTCCTGCCACAGCCCCGGCTTCTGCTTCGGTTTCCCTCTGGCGAACAAAGGACTCAAAGACGCGGTGGCTTGCATACACCAGTGTTTTTGTTTACAAGGTGCACGTGAATTCTTTACCACCTTACAGTGCCTTGCATGGTGTCTGGAGCTGTTCAGAGAGACATGCAAAGCTTCCACTCTTCCTTTCCCCTTTCTGCCCACCTCCCTTCTTGACAGATAAATTAACCCTCCTGAGTCAATTGCAGCTGCTGCCCCCATGCCTAATCAAGCCTGGACAACTGCTTAGTCTGCATCAGCTGACAGCTGCCTCCCCTCCAGTAATTCAGCAACAGCCCAGCTAGCCAACTCTGCTGCCCCCCAGCTATTTGGGCTGGAGTGACAAGGGGCGGGCCAGGGGGTCACCACCCAGCACCCTGATACAGGACCTTTGCGTGGTTTAGTTTCCCAGACAAGAGTCTGGTGGAGAGGCACTGCATAAGCCCATATTCTGTTATGCAGAGGCAGCTGGAACTGGTCACTGGATAAAGAGGATCTCTTTCAAGTACCTTGGCCACTGGAGTAAGTGGAAATTAAAGAAAATAACCTGATTGGAAGAATGGAGCAGTGAAAAGCTCCAACAGAGCTGAAACTCCCTGGCAACATGGAAGACATCTGGAAGAGATTGAACTAGCTCTTCTCTCTGTATCTGCAAGCAGTGGGTGCCAGGGAAAAGGAAGACAATTAGGTAAACTTAGTCCTGACAACAGCAGGTTATGACGCATTTGATGTGTCGAACAGTTTTCACTTAACCCGGGCAAAGGAAGCTCTGAAACTGTATTACAAAAATGCGGGGTACTGCACTTCTGTACAAACAAACAAACAAAAGCTACGAGAGGTGTTTTTTAACTAGAGCCCAAAAATAAATACATAAAAACTTTAAAAAGATGAAACTAAAAGTTTGTGATAAATCTGAGGCTGAAGAACCAATCTTGCAATTTTGGGGGGCTGGGACCCTGATAAGAGGGGTTGGGGAGTTGTTCCTGATCCAGATTACTGCAATACCCAGATTTAACCCTTGACAAGACAGTGTGGATTTTCTGAGTAACAGAAGTCACCCAGTCCAGAATGATGCTTATGGAGGGCTGGGCATTGGTCTGGCACTGGTAGACATGTTTCAGAATCCAAAACCCAAGAAAAGGGATCGGAAGCAGAAAGGCATGTAAAACTCAAAGTCAGCGTTAAGCAAGAACAGCTCGTGGAACTTTTTTCAGCCATGACAGCTAGAATAAGACAGGATGATGGCTGCCATATGGGAAAAGATACAAGCAATGGATGACGTCCTTTTGCAAGGGTTGGCAAGCCCCAGCAGAGTGCATGCAGTATGGTCCAGCAGCACAACCACAGAGCCACTAGACCAGACAAATTTTTCATAGGAGCAATGGACACTGTTGCAACAGAAAATGAATGGCCTGTCGAGCTGCAAGCAAAGGGGACATTAATTAATTCCACATCAATTAATTCATTGACACTGGTGCACAAGTCATGGTGAGGCCAGAAACACTGTTATTAACACTAAAAAAAAGCCACAGAGCGAAAGGTAAAATGCGGTGGGGAGGGGGGCTACAGCAGTGAGTGTATCCCAACCAAAGGGATGTGCTTTTCCCCATTCCCACGACAATGTGCCCAAAGTTGTAAGCGACACAAAACTAAACCGTTTGCACGTGATCAGTGGAGACAGGCTGCTGAATTCTCTGAAGATTCCATCTATGCTGAGCTAGTTCCATCTTCTCATGGCTCCTCTGTGCCGATTGGAGTGGTACGTGCATTGTCCCTATAGATGGGCTGACCCTGCTCCAGCCAGGTTGAGCAAGACTTTTCCATGCAATCACTGCCACCAGCTGCCAAGGGACCATTGTGGCTGCACCATAATGCATGGGCAACTTTTATTTTGGCATTTCCTACGTTTCACAATCTTAATGGTCTTTTAAGGGTTTTTCTTTTTAAAATGTAACATATCCAAATATTTCTCTATAGTCTGTTGCCTGAAATAACAACAGCTTGGGAACACCTGTGGTAGGACACACAACAAGCACTGAGCCACTGTTTTCTGTGTTCTGGGCCGGTCACAGCTCAGGAGGAAGGAAGCCCTAAGTGGGTTTGCGTTGCTGGCAGTTGATTCATTGATTTTAAAGAAGGTGCACTTCAGAACTATTGGCCTGCTTGTGGAAGGTCTACGTGTCTTTGCTGGTGGATCAAGTCTGGTTGACAGTTGTAATGTATGTGCTATCCAAGATGGCAGAGTACATTATCTCCTAGCAGCTGTTTTGTTTGCTTTGAGCCATAACAGCACAACTGTTGTGCGGCAAACTCACATAAATAGTGGCCACAGTTGACTACCAAGCTAAGAAGTGTTGGCGGAGCAGAATAGGCAAGGTTTCCCTCGGCCCATTCTCCAGTTCTCTGAGATCGCCGCTAGACAAGCAGTGTGTAGAATTTGCTGAGGGAGGATCGTTAGCCAGAAGGGAGCTGGGAGCCACGAGCACCATCGTAAATCTGCAGAATTTCTGTTGGAAATGTAAAGACGAAGCTGTGAGCATTACTCTTAACACTCACGCTGGGGCCTCACCGGAGAGCAGGACAGACCACAAACATCGGCAGAAAAGCACAGCTGCTGAGTGAGCCTGCTGCCATGGGGAAGAGCTACGCAAGGGGCTAGCCCAGTTTGAGGATACCACTCTCCCCTCACCCCCATGATGGAGATACTAACACTTATCTGTTTCTCATGCAATCATTTGGCAAGCCGCTGCAGTTCTTTAGCACAAGCCATTTATTCCACAGCTTGCAGCCATGTCCCACCAAAACTCAAGGCATGGAGAGTTGGCTCAGGCTGGTATTTGGATGAGAGACTTCCATGATAGAACCTGGGAGCTACAGGAAGCAGTATTTGCAAATTTTCTTCATCTCGGTGTTGAACAAAACATCTCGTCATGGTGTTAAGGGGATCCTGTGCCTTCTGGATGTGCCAGTCTGGGTATTGGCCTTAAACCAGAGGCTCAGACGTTATCTAGCCATTAGAATCCCCAGAGCACTTTGCAAAGGAGTAAAGAAGGTCAACACAAGGCCTTAGAAATCGTCCATTATGGGTAATTTTGTTATGCCTAAGTAGGATGTGGTGTTCATCTCCATTTCATGCCCCACATCTATAATGTCCCTGGCCCTAATGCAGTATTATTGCATTTTGCTACACACTTTGGGGTTAATGAAGTGAAGATATAGGTGTTATAAAATTAAACATTTTAAATGTATATTCCTTTCTACGTACTGTGTAAATGATAATTCTGTGAAGGATTTACAGGCTAGCAAATGCTCTGGATTAATATTATAAGTTTATTTCTGCTGATGCATATACCCAATTCTCAACTGCTATAAATGACTATTCATGTTCCTTGCAGGGAAGGTACAGGATAAAACACTCCCCTGCAAATATGGTATTACAGATCTGAGAAAGTTTACTCCAAAACAAATATTTTCAGAAAAAAAGTCCATAGTCTGTATTTTCTCTCACTCCAAGGAAAGCTCATGGGGACCAATCCTAGAAACACTACATTTGTCTGGGCTATCCTTAATCTGCAACTAAACATTTTAAATCTATGATTCACTGAACATTAACTGATCGGTTTTTGCTATGCCACATTCACGAGATCTCACACAGACTTACTTTGCTTGCTATATTTCAAATTCTAACCCTCTTCTTTCCCACGCCATGCACAAATGAGGTGTTCTTTGCACAAAGGACCCGCATTATTTACAAAGGGCTGACTCACTAACTTTCTTTAACACATTCTTTCATTGAAGATTTATGAAGTTCTGTATGCTAAGAGATTGTCTGTCTGTCAGCACACTGGATGTCGGGAAGGTTTTAGATCATGTATCTAGCTCCTTTCATCCAGGTGGTTACCAAAGACCTTTACTAACTGAGACAGAGATCACTTCTCTCTCACCACTGAAGTGCAGCCACCAGAGGTTTGAGACAGCCTCTGTTTATCGATGGAAAGCAACCCTGCACAAAGTTTTGTGGAAGAGGAAGTGACGATTCCAGTTGAAACCGCAGAAGACATTTAAGTAGATATGCCATTTCCAAAACGGGAATGTGCAAGGACATGATAACACTCTCTACCTCGATCCGACCCTCAGCTGATGTCAATCAGAAGAGATTTCAATTCTGATTGACATCAGGTGAGGATCTGGCACCCTTTCACCTAACATCTCAGCAGAACACTGGTGTATCTGGCAGCGCGAGCGTCTTCCTTTACCATAATGGGTGATTGTCCCAGAGGGAAGAGTCCCCATCTCCCAGTTGTAGGTTGTTCCTAGATGGGTTCCATCAACATATTGATCAAGCCCACTCCTGTTCAGCTTTTCATTTCTGACAAGATCACAGCTCGTGATGGTATGACAATGTAATTTAATTGCAATCAGTGTTTTCTGAAAAGGCCACTGGCATTAATTATGCATTTGCCATACAAACTTATATTTCAAAGTTGCCTATTAAATTAAATGCAAGACTTCTTCCTTCTCTCTAAAGAGAGAGAGAGGCAGTGAGATAAAAAATTCAATAGTTTTATCAGAGGCAAGTAAAATTTATTACATGGAAAGGACTTGAGAGGCCTGGAATTGTAGGCTGTATTGATATATGTCTTCCAGGAGCTTAACTAAAATGTTATTTTGTATCTGCCATAAAATATAAGGAAATAGTGATAGCTTTTTCAAACTTGATGTCGGTGGGGGATAATCAAAAAAAGGAAAGGAGTGAATAAAACATGGAGCATCTTCCTCCACCCTCCAGGGAAGGAACTCCATACCCCTTTCTTTTTAGCAATATAATCTGGTGTGATGCTTATATGGTTAACTGGACTTCAGCTTGTGTGGCTTAAACATTTTTTTGCTCCTTTTAGTCTTATAGGGATTGTCTCTGTGACTGTAATGTCTTTTGAAGGGGCAAATTGGCGAGCACAACTATTAGCAGGGTGACATCAAAGAGCATTAATCTTTTGTTCTATAGCAAGGCCAAGATCACATTAGTGCATTTCACCCAATCATTATTAAGACTGTAGCCCAAGGGTGTAATAAATGTTTTATGGCATGCAAACCAAGGTAATGGAATGCAAATTCCATAATACATCCATACATTTATTTTCTAATAGAGTAAATGATGATGTATTTTATCTAAAGAAGAGCTGCTGAATGACAGCACCAGTTCAGAAATTCAAAATTGGAGATAAACACAGCCCTACCTGGTTTGGGATAGGTATGAACAGCAGGAGGAATGTGTTTTGTATTTTAATTCTTTAGAAATCTTAGGGTCAATCTTTACAGTCAAATGTTTCCAGTTTCCTCTTCAAAGTAAGTCTCTTTTTGGGAAGATGCTTTTAGATATCTTACATTTTTATTTCTAATTACATTTACCTCTTTGAATACCAATGGATTATTTTACTTAAATTTGCTTTAGAAATATATGACAGCATTAATGTGAGAGATTTTAATAGGTCTAGGGTAAGGAATTTTTCCAGCAGCCCTAGCGTTATGTATTATTATTCTGTATTGAGAAATCTGAAAAAGTAAAAATTATTCCTCGAATCAGCAGTTGAACTAACCTAAATATGGAGGAATGTCAGTGTTCTTGCTATTTCATAACATGTCAAACTAAATGGTAATGGTTTCAGTAATCGCAGACTGGATTAGTCTGTGAAACATCTCTAAACCATTTTATCTGCCCCTAAGAAATGGTTTTATTTTATCCTTACCTTATTTCCTGTTTATGTGCAGTGCTCTTGTTCCAACCTAATAGAGAGTTCCATGTTCATTCATTGTGTTTCTCAGGTAGAAATGCAGTCACATAGAGAGTATAAATTGTATTACAGGGAAGAGACCTAATAGATGCTTGTGACTAATAAGCAAGCTCTAAAATGTAGGGACACTCACAGTTAAAGGTGAGTGGATGGGAACAGCTTCTTGGTGATTCCTGCTCATGAAACTGCCGACAGTCCACAGCCTGAATAACAAGTTGTCGTTAATAATGACACAACGTTAATAACGACACAACAACGTTAATAACGACACAACAAGAAGGCTATTGGGATGCTGAGCAGTCAAACTTCTCATTGTTAATGTTAGTACAACATAATCATTCCATTCTCAAGATGAAGTTTTGAGTGTGGTTGTGTCCATCTGTTCTTTATTGCTGCATATTTTGGGGCAGGTGGAATGAAGAGGCTGGAGAAAGGAACCAGCCTATGAAATGCATCACAAATAAGTTTAGTGACATAGAATTCAAAATCCTAAGCCCATAACTCAGCTGAGTAGCTGTGACTCAAAGAGGTAGTCCTGAGGATTTCAACAAAGGCATTTGCATGAATGAGATTTCAGGATCAGCTTCCATGCTGCATTCTGATAAAAAGCATTTAAACCCTGATCTGAAGTCCACTCAGGTTAATGGAAAGACTCTATTAGGAGAAGGCTTCCCTGTGCTTGTTTTCTGTCTTTCACTGGATGGCGGGAGAAACAAAACTGAATGAGCCAGATCTCCACTGTTGTCCTGGGAATCACACAAGAGCTGTTTGGCATAGGGCATGAGGAAGTCTCAATCTACTCTTGAGACCCATCATTTGTATTTTAATGCCCCTGATGATCAGGCCATTGCAAACACTACTGTTGTGATGCCTGAATACTTCCAGGTGAGAGAGGCCTCATTTGCCTGGAGGCAGAGAAACATGAGAACACAAACTGAGAGGGGTCCTCCAGTAACAGAGTCTCTGGTTGAGTAGGCACAATCCGTCACTGCACTCTGGTTCCCATTATGGGATGCGCAATGTCAGAGGTGAGATTGCTTTAATTTACCCATCACCAAGATGCTTCAAAGGAGCAATGAAAACAGACAGGAGAAACTGGAAAGAAAACAATGAGCAAAACAAAACAAAAACATCACACAATTTCAACAGAGAAACAGAAGAATTCACTGGTTATACACACAGGTTGCAATGCTGTGGCAATATGACAAAAATATCCTTTAGCAGCATAGGTATTACTGTTGCAAAATATCTTTTAGTATAGTTGGCATTCAGACCTATTACTTGGCATTAGAAAAGAAAGCCAAAATGAGAAAAAAAAACCCAAAACAGTAGTGGTAAATACAGTTAACTAAGAAGACATGTGTAGGCTATGTCTACACTAGAAAAAGTTAGGTCGACTTTGTTAAGTTTACTTAATAAGGTCGACTTTAAGTCGACTTAAAGTTGACCTTATTAAGTCGAGTTAACAAAGTGGTTTCCATGGACGTGGACTTAGTCCACTTTGTTAAGTTGACCTAATTACCCTTAGGTCAACTTAACAAAGTGGACTTAAGCGTCCACACTATGCATAGGTCGACCTAAAGAAGGGTTAGGTTGACCTAAGGAGGGTTAGGTCGACCTGCCCAGCAGGTCTTATTAAGTCGACTTAAGCTTTCATTAAGTCGACTTAAGGAATTTCTTACGTCGACTTAATGAAAGCCTGGTGTGGACGGGGACTAAGTTAGGTTGACTTAAACCTCCTTAAGTCGACCTAACTTGCAAGTGTAGACATAGCCCTAGAGTCTTGTTTAATAACCTTGGGGAAAGCAGGGAGGAAAGAAGAGAAAGCTTCTTCTCATTGAGTCACCAGGCAAAGTCGTAGGACTTGGGCATTCCTTTCCTAAAACTTTCTGTATACATTTAACACTTCGGGCCAAGCCTGCACTCCCTTCTGATTCAGCGCTCCCATTGACTTCAGTGGGAATTGCTCCAGAGAAAGAAAATCATGACCAGGCTTTTACTGGCCATGGGCTGTGCACTGTACTCCCAAGCCATAGTCAAACCTCTTGGCTCTTTACTTGCAGGGGAGTTTCGCTGTAATTGGTGCACTGAAGTCGTTGAGGATGTTCATTCTAATGCACCATATAAAGGAGCTTTTATGAAGTATTAATTTACTGTCTATAGGCTATGCTGTATTTTCAGTTCTCACATGTTTCCTGTGATTTTGCACCTGATCGGGACCCAAATCCCTAAGATCTGAATACTGCTAGCTCACAATTGGGCTAGTGAGATCGAAACTTTATTCGTTACAATACCAACAGCTATCATGGGGAGTGGGTGGAAAAACAATTAACACCTGGCATTTTATTTCCAAACCGAATAATTAAAATAGTCTTTGCTGTGATGTAACCACTCACTGTCTTGGCAGAGGATTTATTGAATATCTGGTATAGGGTGATGGCCTTTGAAGACAGCTGTTGAAAAGCACTTAAATTTACTGCCCACTTTTGTAAGATTTTTTTGAAATAATTGTTGTAAGACACGATGCTATGTTAGCAGTTATAAACCCGTCCTCCATATAAATTAACTAATCACAGAATCCCCTTGCTTATATAAATGAACAAAGTCATTTTTCTGGAATGGATTTTTTTTCTTGGGTTTTTAAACATTATGTGAGCAACTCAGGACAAGTTTCACCACACTCTTTTTCTGGGCTGGAAGGAGAAAGAAAGGTTTGGAGAATGTTTACGAACAGTGAGGAAAAATAGGCAGCATTTTGTGTACTTTGTCAACTGTGAAATTTAATGTAATTATTCTAAGAAATCCTTTGGTTTATTTATATTTTATAAGGGAATTGCTTTTGCAAACACTGAGTATATAAATCATTACTTCATCAGCTCATTCCAGTGACAGTCAGGATTAACCTTTGCTAAGTGATATGCTAAACGTCCATGGTTTTCTAGGCACCAAAGCAATAATGAAATTTGCTCATGGTTCCCCTCTCTTTGGTCTGGTAAGGAAGGAGGGTTCATATTCTGTTTTCTTAACAGTGACTAGGATGAAGTGAAACACGTTAAAATTTTATTATTAGGGACTCATTAAAGCATTGGATAGAAAAAAATACAGAGAAGTTAGCTGGACAAAAGTTCAGTCCAAATTACGTTTTTTTCTTTAAAAAAACAACAACTTGTATCTTTGCTACTTTTACAGTATAATTTAAAATAGCTGGTAAACTACATTGCATTAATATCCCCAAATTAAAAAGCCTGTTAGACAAGATAAAATGTATTTCTTGCAGGCTATTCTCCCAGTTCTTTAAACCTACATCAATATATTCACCTTAATGCTACTAAGCAACGACCAATATCTATCAAGTCTGAGTGTCTGCGTTTTGGGGGGTCCAAAAAGGACCTGATTTTGAGAGAATGGGTTTCAAGGTGGGCATCCAAAGTTGAAGCATCCCGAATCACTGGTCACTTTTGATAATCTTGATCGCTGGCCCTCGTTTTGGCCTTGATCCTGATCCCATTGAAATCAATACAGAGATTGCCTTTATTTCAGTGGTGTGGAATCAGGTCGTTTATTTCCCCTTGTCTTCGCTTGGTGATGTGGGTGCTTGGCTTATCTGAAAATCAGTACCAATGAGGTTCAGTACCGATGAGGGCCTGATTCCACAATCCCTGCTCACACCACATGGAACTTACTCATGTGAGTCAAACTGCGGAAGCCAAAGGCACTGAGAATCAAATCCTCTGCAGGTGCTGAGCCACCATCGTATCACCAGCATCATTTACTGAAGGCGTCTATATTTTCCTTACCATCTTCCATCAGTGTGCTGCTCAGCCCCAATTCTGTTTAACATTTGTGAGTGGAGAAGAGCACAGCTGGATGTGGTGTGGCTGTATACAAAGGGAGGCCTGCGATTTCATGGCTACCATGGATACATCAGTGGATTCGATCGTTATTTTTATGGCTCTTCAGTTTTTTTCCCCCCACTTGAACACATTTAGAGTGAAGGAGTGTAACATGGCAAGGTTTATTGAAGTTAGGATCTTAGAGAACCAGCCCTATTTTAGAACATCTTGGCAAGTCACCCTATAAAAAGAACTCCATGGAACAGCTTTTCTCCATGCATCGATTCACCCAATTGTTAACATTAGGTATATGCTGTATAACTCTTAAAATGCTAATGAATTATTCTGAGGCAGGTTCTTTATATCATCCGGAGAACACAGTAATGTACAAAGGTGAAACAGCAGAGACATGCTTTACAGTTTTCCTTTCTGCTAATTGCTTGCTTGTAAAATGAAGGCACTGGGGAGTCTAAGCACAGAGCCCTTCACTGGAGTGGTTTATTAATGGACAGCGAGTGATTCAGCGTATTTCTTTTCTGCCATTTCACTTCATACAAGAAGATCTGATTCCCATGGTCACTGAATTCCACTGTGTTTTTACAGAATTGTTAGCTCAAGTGTCCTGGGTCACATCTGCACCGACTGCGGCAAATTCACAGCCATCAGATCGCTCTTTCAGTTAAGACCCACTAAGTCAATGTGGAGAATGACTTAATAAATCCACTCTTCAAGTGGCGTAGCACTGTGTTGATGGGAACACATTTCCCGTTGGGGCAGCGCAGTGAAGAAAGGTGGTTAGGAAGTCGACGGGAGTTAGGCAAGCTACTCTGCATGACTTGCGTGACTCCCATTGACTGCAGCTGAATTTCACTGTGAGTGTAGACCTGGCCTTGGACAAGTTGCAGTTTGGAGAAATTACATTCTGTTTACTTAAAATTCCTTCTTTATTCCCTGTTGGACAAGGAATTATGCATCTCTTGTCCAAGATGATTGTGTAGCGTACCTGTGAGCCTTAAACGGACTGGCTTGCAGTGGGCTGCATTTCTGTGAGCAAGGAAATGAATGATACATAGGCCCCATTCGCGCAGGTAACGCCATGTGGGCAGATCCTGCACCTGCAAGGACACAGTGAAGTTGACGGGGCTCCACATGGAAGCTCCACATGTGTTCTGTCCACATGCAGCCATTTGCAGGATAAGGGTCATAGTTTGTAAGTGTGTTTGCTAAGCAAACTCGGTGAGCCAGAGTGTGCCAGAGTGCAGGAGTCCCTCCACCATTCTGTACCCTTCACCTCTACAGAGGGGAATTGTGCAATGACATCACAGGGTTAGTGCCACCATGGACACGAAGCTGAGCAAAGGGGGTGGGGAGAAGTGGGTGTACTGTAACTGTATTGTTCTCAATATATCTCCATTCCCCAAGCTGATACCAACCACATCTTTCTGCCATGCCCCAAAATAGAAAAAAACAGAGGCAAGTAAAAAAGATTTTCACTACCAAAGCAATGGTTTGATCTTGAAAGGGACTATATGAGGTCTCAGCACAGTCTGATGCTCTCAGGACCACAAAGAACCAGAATCTAAAAATATGAGAAATGAGATGAATCAAAACTTATATTTGGACTTCCCCCCACTTTTCATGCTTTGGGGTGTTCAAAATCTGGATCCAAATCCAAATTTTGCAGTGTGAAATCTTATTAAGACATTAGGTTTTGTGCATTTGAGTGAAATTCAACTTTGATCGGGGGACCACAAGGACTTAAACAGGACAGACTTTGTGCTGGTCATCTGATCAGAGGTGAATTTCACTTTCTGTGAAAGAACCTCTGCTAGGAAGTTCTCATTATCTAGCATGAATTTTCCTCAGAAGATTTTGATCAAGGCAATCTGGAAGCAAACTAATGAATTATCTCAGTCAACCTACATCACACTGAAATGCTGCCTCTTTGAGCCATGTCAATGAGGTTTGGAGGATCTCAATAACACACCTTTCCATTTTTAATATTTCCAATGTACCGTGTACCAGTGCTCTACATTTGATGCTACTGAGGAAAAATTTTCTTTTTAGCTGCAGTCACAGGATGGGGTTTTCAAACAGTTGTTTGGCTAGACCCTTATATCAACTTTGAAAATTTCAACCATAGTTGTTAAGCAGTGAGAATGGGAAACTCAATGCTTAGCTCTGTATATGGTTTCTGAGCAAAGCCGAACTGTAACATTACTTCCTTCTCTGCTTTACCCATCTTGAGATACACTCTAACCTGCAGAGAAGTGTATCCTGCCTTCTTACTCCTATTTAGAAGTCAGTTTTAAGTTTAGAGGAGAATATATTTATCTGTGCATGCTTGCTGTAGCCCAATAAAACTTGGGTACACAAACAAAAGATGGGAAAGATTACTTCAAATGTATCCCCAGTAGTAAGTTACATAGCAGAAAGTTGGTTTCCTCTAACAAGCCAGGGTTCTTAGGTTTTGAGACATTGGTTAGCAGCCTTTGTTTAACCCTCAACATTTGCCCCCCAGCTACAACTTGTATAATTACTTCACTTCTCTGCTATCTAGAAAGTTGCAAATATTCCATTGTGACTCATCCTTATAGACGTAACTGTTTCAGCTGCTGAAGAAGGGCAAATTAGGAGAAATAGTGTATGAGATGATTCAAGCAAAACTGAACTCTGAAACTACATAGGGAAAGAGAAGTTCTGGGTGGCTCACATCCATGAGAATAGGAGCCTCAATTTATAATGGGCAAATAATTCACAACAAATAACTTATTCAATACTTTTCACCTCTTTTTATTTTAGCAAATGGCCCACTGTGATAGTGATTTTCTCTAATTTACTTGTAATTCATTCCCCCCCCTCCACTAATTACTTTCCCTGAAGAATTACTGGTCTATAAATACCTTGTTTGTAATATTGTATATTTAAAAGTTTGAGCTGTCTTTGGGTAGTTTGATTGGACATAAGGTACGCTTTTATCTCTTGGACAAGTATAAGTTTTGAGAACCAGATTTCTGGTGTGAACTCTCATGTTTGCAGATTTATAATTTGTTTTCAGCCAACATTCTCCAATAACTAATGAAAATATTCTGCTTCTATGAAAATTCCTGCCAGAAAATTCATTGGCTGGAGTAATTGTGGAAAGAATGGGGGAAAAAAATCACCCAAATACAATCAAAACGAAGTAGATTAAAAGACTTAATTATTATTCAGGAATGGGGCACGGGAGTCTCTAATTAGCTGCATAATATTTATTAGGAATTTAAGGGTGGCTATAATCAATACATTTGATAAGTGCTTGCATGGACTAATAGAAAATGCCTGGATGGACTAGCAGAAGAAGTCAGGGTGCTGCTAGTGTGCGTGAATTTTGTATGTATGCATGTGCATGGAGTTGGTTTATTTTTGTGTATTTCTTTCCCTCCTTAGTGCTTTTCTAGGGAAACCAATGCACTGTTGCTTGCACTAGGTGTCCATCTTGCACAGGAACTTCCTGTAATGGAGGAATACATACTGTGGAGCTTACCGACCACACAAAGGGGTATGAGTGCCAGCCCTTGACATTGGTGTTCTGAGAAATGTAATCAACCGTATGAAAGGCAATTTTGTTGCAGGTAGGTTTAACTATAAACTATAATTATATTGCGACTTGAAAAGTTGTGTATGTATATTCAAATCAGACAATGATTTAGCCGGTCTATTCTCATCTTACTAGTAAAAGGGATAGATTTTTCAATGGAGAGAGCAGTTTTTAACTCTTAAGGTGAGGGATCTGGGGCATTGTGAGCGTGTGTGAATTGGACTGATGTGAACAGCCACAAAGCCTTCTCACAGTAGATGTTGGGCACTGCTGGAGGGACAGTGAAAACCAAATTAATGGGGTAGATATGGCTGGGCCTGGCTGGGAGCTCTCACTTGGTGAAACAAAATTCTGGCCATGGTCTTTGATCCAACTTTTTCAACCAAATTACTAGCTCTGCAGGCAAGGCAAGATATTACCCCTAAAACAGCAGTACTAACATATGCCATGTACAGATGTTACACTTGGCATCCTACGCTGAGATCTCTGCACAGAGTTCCTGTGTAGAGTTTGGTGCAGGATTGAGGAAAAGATGTTCAACTAGTCACATGACTCAGTGCAGGATGTTCTAATACCTTTGGGCTTTATCCAGTGAACTATCCCTTATGTGACTAGTTCCCACCGAAGTCAGCAGGACGAAACAACAGCCAGGTCTCCTGGCATGAGTAAGAGTTCCTAATACATCTGCAGCCTGGACTGCCTCTCATTCTGCAGGCACTCTTGGCTCTGTATGAAAATATTTGCAGTTGTCTATTTTAAAAATGTCATTTAATCTGTATTCCTTCATCTCTCAAACCAGTAATGAATTGACCAATTAGTATATAAATTAGCGGTGTATGTAGGCACACTTAACCTGATTTCAAGATAACTTATCTGAAATTTGGAAACCTCTTTTGAAATTAAAAATAAAAAAATCCAACAGCTTCGTTTTCCTGAAATTCCATTTTGCCATGTTTCCGGTCTGTCCCTCAAGTCAATACACAATATTTATTTGTATTAAAACTGAAGAAAGATGTCAATACCTGGAAGAATCATTATTTACAAAACATGAATGATATTTTGGTCGGTTTCCCTTACTAATCTTGTACAGATCATTCAAAACACAGGGGCCAGAGTTGACCCCATTTACTAATTTACTGTTTCTTTGCTCGTTTTAATAGCTTTGCTTCTTAACTTGTACAGCTTTTCAACTTATCTTTAAGGCCTTTTACTCTATTTAATAATAGCCAAAACCGAGGTTTATTTTGCAGGCTGGTTTTTCCAATGTTAAGCTAACACAGCTCATCCAGTCCATCTGTTTAGCTTAGCTGGACTTAGTTAATGACTACGACTTTACTTTTCTATGGTCATTAACAATTCTAAAGCTCATTATAAAAATGATTAGTTTAAATCTTCCCATGTTTATTTGAATGTGTTCCATTACCTCATGTGGGGAATTTCATCCTTCTATAAAATTCCCCTTGCTAGAGACATCTCAATGGACAGCCAGGAACAATCATGCATTGGATAGGAGGATTGAACTGATGACTTAATAGACCTTTTCCAACTTTGACTTCTAATTCTGTACCCCCTCTGGATGCAATGCTTTGAACTGGACAACTTCACAGAGGTCAAATGGTTCCTTTTTAGACCAAGGCTGAATTTGACTATGAGAATAAGGAAGTTTGTTGTTCATTGAGTGATACATATCTTGCCTCATAAGTATGGATTAACAGAACAATCTTTTTAAAGGAGGTTTTTAAGGGGGAAGAGGAAGATAAAAGAAATTGGGGTCTTGGGAATAAGAACAATGCAGAATGTCTCACCATACCCTCAAAACAAAATTGGACCAAAATCAAGCATTTCCACAGTCCATCAAAATTCCTGTCTATACCAATGTGTATTTTGCCTGAATAAAAGACAAGCCTGTGGCCTACTAATGGAAGTGAATGACCAAGGTTGTTTAGTTCCTCACCGTCCACCAAGACTACTCAGAAACCAGTTCATAACATGACACAATAAAGAAAAGTGTTATGGACAATTTTCTAAGAACAAACAGTCATTATTGACTTGTTAGTAAATGATACCACCACCGGTGGTTACGTTCAGCAAAATTACAAGCTTACATTTTTTTGTATTTATTTATTATTAGATTTTTCTGTGCTCATCAGAAATTGAGTGTAGCTGGATTTACTACATATATCTTCATATTGCAATCAATATAATGGTATACTTTTCATAGACATCAGACTTTAATATTAATTTGTTCTTATTTATATACTACAGAAAGACACAGAACATCTTCATGTCAATGATAAAGCCTTCATTCAAAATAAAGTATGGTTATATCATCACTGGGGTTAAGAAGATTTTATGTTTACTACTTGAAAGATTAATGGGTCACTCAAGCATTTACATTCTCATACATTTTTATGACAGTGCTATGAAGTAAATTTGATGTATGTGCAGAAGAGAATGATAGGTTTAAATGTCTAACAGCTGCTCTTTTGAATTTCAGCAATGTTTTAAGTGTTGCTACCATTTAGCACTTCCACTGCTCACTGCAATTTACTGTTAGCTTCCATTAGTTATTTGTATTTGCACAGGAAGACAAAAGGAAAAAAATTAGGTGCAGAGAGCACACAATTTTACTTACTTTAGGCCACCTGAACTGAATAAAACATAAGGAGAGCAGATTATATACGATAAGATCTTTATATAAAGCATCTCAAATGCAGAAGATTCACACAGTGAGGTTACAGGCATTCCTCCACTGGACCCTGTTTGAAGGACCCTTCACATTTTGAAATGTGTTAGAATGTCCTCGGAGCTAGTAATGTGGGGGAAACAAACTGAGGGGCCAATTTCAGAGAAGCGCTCTATTGAAAGGCAACAAGGTTAGAAGAGCGGCCGTGAGCTCCAGGCTCATGGCCCCATCAAACGAAGCTGCCTTCAATGCAGTTGCATTCTTTTCTTATGTGGGCTGCTGAGCAGAGGCGTTCAGTTGCCCAGAGCATTGAAATCACTCATTAGTGCACTGGAAAAATGTTGTACCAGCATTTACGTGTGGGCTGGCAGGCAGCAGCAGTTAGTTTAGGATCATGAGAGCACTATGGCTTTTGAGGATATATTGTTCATTCTGGTCATGAAAGCAATGCTTCTATTTCAGTGCAGGAGCTTAAATCTGTAAGAAGGGTGTTTCTCCAGTGCCTTAGGCAGTGTCCATTACAAAACCTGTACATTCCCTCACATAGTCCTCTTGCAAAGAGGCAAATCTATGGACCATGCAAATGGAAAGTGAAATATTTAAAGTCAGAGGATCATGTGCTGACTGGCTCAACGTGAATGCACAAATGAAGGAAAAAAAGTACAAGAAGTCTTCCAGCCTTGCATAAGGTCTGAGCACAGTTTGAGTAGGGAATCCAGGCACTGTGCTCGTTCCCAGAGGGCCTCTGCTATTCCTCCCGCCACCCATGCATATACGACCTGGGGTAAGGCAGGATTTCTCCTCAGCTGCCATGTGACTCACTGCCATGCCTGGAATCTGAGGCTATTTAAGTTGGAGAATAAAACTAACCAATAATAGGTCAACAGCAGCTCATCCTTCACACCTTGGACTTTCCCTGCTGCTCCTCCCAGGGGACTCTAGCAGACACACTGTTTCTGGTGCGCTCGGGTTCACTCTCCCTCAGACAGTTCCCTTTCTCACTTAGTCTTACTCTCTTCCAGCAAGAGACCTTGGACCTTTTGTAACCCAGATGCAGCCCTGCCCCTTTAATTGGGGCAATTGGGAGCCCCAGCTCCAGCCAGGGAGCTGGACTTGCTTTAGTGAGAGGATCCAGCCAGCCCATGACACAGCCTCTGTCTAGCCAAGCTCCTATGCTGCGTAGCCCTCTCCTCCAGCACAGCCAGTGTCTGCAAGCCACAACTGGGCCCACTCAGATGCTTGTGGAATGTGAATGTTAAATGCACCTGCTCCCATGATTCCTGAAAGTGGTACCAGGGACTTAATATGGGATGGGACACTGGTTGGCAAATGAGGAGACCATGTTTCCAAAAGCCAGAACCCCAGCACAGAGGCCATTAAGGCAAAGACCACTTTGCTCCCTTCATTATTCTACGTGCACGTTACTTTGTGTTAACACCACACAGTGTGGCGCCTCTCCTGCCCTGGGCATAGTTCATGTTCAGCACAGCAATGCACCAGAGTTCCCTAAACTCTGTCAAGGCCCAGCACTGGGGCAATTAAAGGAGACAGAGCACGAGCGGACTGCCCCCTTCTCACCGAGCACTGCTTACCTTAAGGCAGACATTTTGGGCTACCTTAACATGTTCTCATGCTGGCTAGCATTTTACGTCAAGTGCAGCCCCACTGAATAAGTGGGACTCTCTCTGGAGTATAGTACATTTTACCGCGAGAAAGGGTCTCACACCATGGCCTTTTATATGAAAGTGAAAAGCAAAGATTACATTTCAATCTCACACCCTCCCAATAAGTCCATCGGAAGCCTAATTTTATGTTAGGGTTTGTGTGGCCAAGAGAAGAAAAGATTTAACACTTGCTAAAATTCTCTAACCCTGCCCTTACCTGCTCTCTGAAGTGCTCCCTCCCCTAAAGAGACTCAAGGCTCCAGTGGATTCTTCCGGCTCACCCAGTGGGGCAGCAGAAAGCAGATTGTGTGAGTTCTATGAACTGGTCACAAACAGCTCTGCTTACTTATCGTTCCCCATCTTCTGATCTTAACGTTCTTCCAACACCAGGGTCATTCCTCTGCCTTTGTACCCTAATGCCTAACCTTAGCTCTGTTACTGGGTAATTGGGCACCCCAGCCAAACCCTTGAGCTGCCTTGTGTGCAAGACTCAAAGAGGCAGGTATGTTGTGAGAACTTTTGCTGGATCTGCCTGATGGGCAAGATAGCACAATAAGCGTTCCCCACCCGATGACCAGGTGTGAGCTAGACACCAGGCAGTTTCATGGCATTCGGATTTAGGTGGCTTCACACATGCTCAGTGGTGGAAATTTAGTTGCCGAGGCTTAGGGACCACCCTTGCAGAAATTTAGGCATCTCCAGGATTAGGCAAGGGTTTAGCAAGGTTTTTGAGGATCTCAGGGGTGTTTACATGTTGGCCCGAAAATGGCAGTTGGAAGAGCCCTTGCAGAACTAGCCACCTATGCTTGAATATCCCTATCCATACAATGAAGTTAATATTTCTCTACTTCAGGAGAACTTTGCAGGGATCAATTAGTGATTTGAAAGAACAAATGTATTTGGGTGGAAGGAAAGTATACCAGAATAGGTGCAAGCTCTTAGGATATGTTCTCAGTGACAAATGCCACACCACAAAATAGTGCATTTCATAAATCAGATTTCGGACAACATGAACTTCTGAAGCTTAAAATTTTTTTACCAGCTAAAGTTTTCGAAGAAGATAAATTGTACAATGAAGAAAAAAAATTTAAATTAAATTGATGTGTCTGTAGAGAACCATTAATAAGGGATACTTGAACAGAGAGGGCATCTGTTCATTTTTTCTAGGGTCAAGAACAGGACTTTTCTCCTCAATCTTTTCTTATAAAGTGAACTTTCAAAACAACAAATTATTTTTGTATAAAAAAAGCACGCTAATCACAATGTATATGGCATAATTATTCCTATTCAATACATCAGAAACCTCCGTCTAAGTTTATTGTAATAATATTCACTAACATTAGTTGCCCAATTATTTCATCATGCCTAATAAAAAACCCAGAATAATAAGCGCAGATACACAAATTAAGACCAATATAATACTATTAATGCTAGTGTAATTTACAGTCCCAAGAAAACTTCTAGCAAGGTATAAATTCACATGCTGCAAAAAATAAATGAAAAGATAATTAGACTCTAATTAAGATTCCACTTTGATGTACAGCTGTAAGGATGCACAGTAATGGCTGTAGCCTCATTAACCATATAGGTATAGCATATGTGCATACTTTTAATCAGGGACTAGCTTATTTTACTATAAAAGACACTTGTTCAACCAGGCACTTAAATATACACTGAAAACCTATTGAAGACAATGCCTTTAAGTGTGTTCCTGGATAGGGATTGGATGATTCACATGTCTGAGATTAAGCCTGTGCTGAAATACTTTGCTGAATCAAAGTCAGAAGCTTAACTTGTCCGTAGCTGTCTGTAGACCTACACAGGTGGAGAAGGTGGTAGAGGGAGGAAACATCACCCCTTTGTAGTCAGTAGAGGAACTAAGCAAAGTGCCAGTCCATGTATAACCAGAGCACAAGGACCAGGGGCTCTTGCATCAGCAATTCACTGTGCTCAGCAGCTGAGTGGCCATAGTCCCTGTTCTCAGGGTGCGCCGCACGTTTCACAGTGCACCAGAAGCCCCTGTGATTGTCTCAGCAAAGGACTGGAGACCATCGTCTGAAGTAGGAGAAGCTCCCAATAGATGGGTGGGAGTTGTAAGGGATGGGAGAGGTCTGGAGCCAGATTTTCAGCGCCATGTAAGTGTGTGCATTGCAGATGTAGACAGAAATGATTCCAAGCACAGTTGCAATAACCAGTCATTTGTACACACGCACACACACATGCACACACACACACACACACGTAAAATCATCAAAGGACATGCTGTTGGGACACGCAAATGAGACGCACAAATTTGTACCACATCTGAAGGCACATTTGCATACATGCAAGTTTGACAGTGTGGCTCCATATAGGTTGGACCAAGTCACACAGGCTGCATCTACACTGGTAAATTAAATCGACTTAAGCTTGCTTAAGTCGACTTAATTTACCCTGCGTCTACACTACAGTTTCCTTAAGTCGACTTAAGCAAGCTGCTTAAGTCGACTTAAGGAAAATAAAGTTGACAATTAAAATTAAGTCGACTTTATAAAAACCTGCTTTTGAGTAGACCTAAGGCTTAAGTTGACTCCCCAGAGTCGACTTAAGCCAGTGTAGCCATGGGGTATCCCTAAGTCGACTTAGGGCTACCCCAGGGCTACACCAATGCCCTCCCTGCGGAGGGGGGGCACAGGGGTAGCCTGGCATGCCCCCCCACCTGGCAGGGCAGAGCCGTGCCCACCCTTCCCCTATGCCCTGCCAGGGTCCCTGACCCCCTTTGCCCCAGTGTACCTAAGTACACTGGGGCAAAGGCTGAGCCTCCTGGCATTGGGCAATGGGTGCCCCTCCTGCCCCCGTGGACATGCCCTAGGTCCCCCTAGCCCCACAAAGTCGACCTAGAGCATCCAGTGTGGACGCTCTAGGTCAACTTTTTAAGTTCCCCTTTAAGTTGACTTTATTTTTAAGTGGGGACACACTAAGTTGACTTAACTAAGTCGACAAAGTCGACTTAGTTAAGTCAACTTAGTTAAAGTCGACTTAAACTTACAAGTGGAGACATAGCCACAGTGCGGAGCCAGATGGAGAAACCAGGAATCCTGAACTCCTAGACCTTTGCCCCAGCCATTGCCCCTTACAGTAGACACATTGAATAATGAAAGTCAAGCCCAGCCACTTGGAAAACAGTTAAATACTCACATCATAAATGAGTAAACTGAAACCGTGCAAAAACCTGAGTTTACCCCTGCTCTTGAGAGTACTGTATATGGATCTCACGTCCCACAGTTTTCTAATAATCAAGGCTAAAGTGAGCTTTTCACTTCATCACTCCACAGGCTAGTTTCTCAGGGTGCCCTGACACTTATACTGAAAATGACCCTCCGAGTAATTAGTGTCAAACTTGTTTGGTCTCATTAATCAAATGTTTTATATACAAAGGGGTGGCAAATAGGTGCTTCTTCACAGACAACAGGTGAGGATGAATGAATGAATCAGCAAACATGCTTCCCTTACTATGTAAAGTTTAGTCCATATTTATGGTGCACCTCTGCCATTGTCAAAAACTTCCATACACTGAACAATGGTACTGTGGGAGGGACTAGATGACCCTATTGTAATATGGATGATGGGTCTATATTCTCCTTTGCCCTGCTGCTTGTGGCATCATTTACACCAGTGCAAAGTGAATGCAAAGTTGGTATAAAAACCTACCTGAATGATAGTGTTTTGCACCCATTTCCCATAGATTTCTAGGCCATTATGATCACCTAGTCAGTCCTCCGGTATAGCACAAGTCATAGAACGTCCTCAAAATAATTCCTAGAATGTATTTTTTACAGAAACATTCTATCTTGATTTTAAAAAGAGGTAAATTGCTCCAATGGTTAATTATGCTCATCATTAAAAATGTATGCCTTATTTCTAGTCTGAATTTTTCTAGCTTGAACTTCTAGCCACGGGATCATGTTACATTTTTCTCTGCTAGACTGAAGAGCCCATTATTAAATATTTGTTCTCCATGAAGCTACTTGGCAAGTCACCTTCCCTTTGGTGAACTATAACTACAGCTTAATCTCTATAAGGCATGTTTTCTAATTCTTTAATCATTCTCATGGCTCTTCTTTGAACTCTCTCCAATTTATCAACATCCTGCTTGAATTGTGGGCACTAGAATTGGACACAAGATTCCGGCCATGGTCTTACCACTACCACAGAGAGATAAAATAACCTCTCTACTTCTACCTGATATTCCCATTTAGGAATTCCAGGACTGCATTAGCTCTTTTGGCCACAGAAGCACATTGGGACCTCACATTCAGCTGATCCTCCACCATGATCCCCAAATCTTTTTCAGAATCATTGGTTTCTAAGATACAGTCCCCCCCATTTTGCAAACATGGGCTACATTCTTGTCTTGTAGGTGTCTCCATTGATCCACATTAAAAGGCATGTTGCTTGTTGTGCTCAAGCAATCCATCTTGCTCTAAAATCAGAATCCTGTCTTCTTTATATAGCACCCCCCCAGTTTTTGGGTCATCTGCAAACTTTGTTTGCAATGATTTTGTGTTTTCCTCCTGCTATTTGATAGTGTTAAATAGCAGAGGGTCAAGACCTAATCCCTGCAGTTTCTCCACTAGAAACACACTGCTCAAAATGGAATTGGAAATGGGGAATTGTTGAGACCGTTTAGTTAAGTCAGATTTTAGTCGAGTGTATGTGGGCCATTTTTATATTGTTCTCATTTCCAGGAGTGAAGTAAATGGCTGCACATGGCCATGGAGAATCTGCCTCCTAATGCTTACACTTCTCTTGTTTCCGTTCATAGAATTAGAAAGCAAACCAAATTTTATCTACCTTTCTAATAACACTGTCTTCTGCCTTTCCCAGAACCATCTGAGTGCTTGCATTCCCCACTGTATCCATTTAAATGGGATACACTTTGAGCCATGAGAACAACATCCAAAATTTAGTTTCACCTTATAGCTTTTTTCTTTAATACCTTTGCATGATCCTGAATGGTCTTCAGACAGCTGACAATGTCACACATTCAGGATGTCAGGTGTGGAGTAGGGGTGACCATTTATTATATTGAATATCAATATGACAAAGGTACAATAATTTCTACAGGATACGCTATGTCAGGTACCATTAGAAAGGTTATAATTTGCTAACTACAGCTAGTTATAATTATGTATGGCATATATGTACTTCATCCGGTGTTCTGTTCCTGGGCAACACCCTAGACAGGATGGCAGCAGTGCTAAGCCTGCTTAATGGCCCATTAAGGGAACTCAGGGGTACTGTGAGCCCAGGAAAAGAAGCCAGGGCTAAACCTTATGATTCAACAGGACATGCAAGAACATGCTCAATGGAGAGGGGACTCTGAGGCTTCTCCACACATGTTTGAGAGAAGCCATAAAGCAAAGAGACATAAAAGGCAGCTGCACATTATTGTCTTCATATTGTCTTCATTCCTGCTTTCTACCTCTGGATCAACTCATCTGCAATTGAAGCTGTGAAAGAAACAACTGAGACCCATTGAGGTACTAGACATATACCAGAGGGTACAAGCTTGCAAACTCTACTACTCTGCCGACAAGCTGATATATATGAACTTTCAAGTCACATGTATGTATCTGAGTGCTTTGACCATTTAACATTTCTCTTCTCATGTGTTTCTTTCCTTCTATAATAAACCTTTAGTTTAGTTACCAAAGGATTAGCTGGTGGCGTAGTATTTTGGGTAAGAAAAAAACATATTGATCTGGCAATATGGCTGATGCTTTGGGGATGAGGAGAACCTTTTTGGTAAAGGGAATAGCTTTTTAATAACTTATCCCTTTACTGGACCCAGTACTAACTGGGGGCCAGAGACTGAAATGCAGTAAAGGGGCTCTGTAACTTGGTTTTAGTTTGTAACTGGCTGGTGAATGTAACTGCAGTGTTAGCCACCAGCTTGAGAGAATGTGCTCTCTTTTTGCAACCTGCTCTGACTTTGGCATTTTCAGGGGGGCTACCCTAGGCACAGACAGGTCACAACATGTTCTATCCAGATGTCTTCTTATGCATGAAATGGACAAAGAACATTCTTCACAGGATTAAGCGTGCAGCACCAATTCCACTCCTAACCTCCTACTTTCTGATTGTGGTGAGTGCAGGAGCGATACTTGGATAAAGCAGAACGGTCTCCCTTGCTATTCTTGTTTCAGCACATGCACTGAAGCCAGTCCCTTCACTATCCTGTTTATTTTGTATGCTATTCCTCATTTACTTAGGGTGAAACACCCTGAGAGCCTGGTGTTGCTCCCTCTGACACCAGTAGAGAAGAATGAGCCCTAAATTTATAGGAAGTGTTTAACACTAGGATTTTCATGCTTTTACTTTTCTATTAGTTCTTTTCACTAAGCAGATCTGCCCATGGCCTTCTGTCTACACACTTCATTCATTGTTTTCAGCAAAGTTCTTTTTCTATCAGTCAATTCGTCCCACCCTTCTCCTATTATTTGTACCAGTTGGTATCCACAATGGTCTACACA
The DNA here is from genome assembly GCA_007922175.1 of Pelusios castaneus. Lineage (NCBI taxonomy): Eukaryota > Metazoa > Chordata > Testudines > Pelomedusidae > Pelusios > Pelusios castaneus. Next base: position 53,686,022 of record ML685755.1, read on the forward strand.
TGCTGTCCAAACACACAGGAAGTCACAGCCTGTGTCCCAGAGAATCTACTGCCTAAGAAGCAAAGAATTTAGCTTCAGAAGTCTACTTTGTCATCTTCTTCCTGACTGGTAGCTTGAGGCTATTCTGATTTGCAAAGCTGGTTCATGAAAAACAGTTTAAGAAGAATAATTTGGGTATATTCCCTGGAGGAAGTAAAAAATTGGCACGCTAGCAGCTAAGGCACATTATCAGACCTCAAGAGTGGATGTCTCAGGATACGAAGTGCTAGAGAGAGATTTTTTTTCATTGCTCAGAAGCAGCCATTATTTAGAAGACCCTAAAGCTAGATTCTGGCCTTCTTTGTACCAATCTTTTGCAGAGACTATTTCAGGCGTATACATGGGCCATAAAAGTTGCTGAATGGTCCTAAGAGAATTCCCCTACTGCAGAGGCAGCTGGCATACATAACCCCATGCTGCCCCGGCACAGGAATGTCCTGGTAGCAGGAGGAGGGACTACATTTCAGCAGTTCTTGGCTGTAGAGAAACTCCATGGGGATAGCTTGTGCATCAGGCCCATCATGAAGCCCAGAATCTGGGAAGTAGGCTGAACCGCCCCTTCCCCTCACTGCTTGCTATCTGGTCACCCTACTGGGACTGACTTAAAGCCACCTTCAGCCATCCCTTCTTGAGCTATGTCTCCTGACAAACAGCAGAGAATTTGGGCCCTTTTTTGGTTCTATGATTATCGCTCTCACTCCCAACAGGAGAAAATTTCCTTTAAAAAAGGAAGCCAAAACAAGTTTGGTTAAAACTGATCCAGAGTGAGTGTTGGCTATTCCCACCTTGCATTCTATTTTTAAATCATGTGTTTTTCCAAAGCAACTTTCTGCCTCAAGCTGTGGAGGACTAGATAGAACTGATCCATTCTCATTACTATTATGAATTGTGCTTGTCACCCCAAAGGATCACTGTATTTTATTAACCGTGGGTCAATCCAACCAACTTCAGGAAAATTGCACAGTGTGCAAGTCAGTGAAGAGTTTGGCTCAGTATATACTGAGAGATCCCAACCCATCACTGAAGTGCAATCACCCAAGCATATCAATGGAGCCATCACGTGTCCCTGACATTTATTACAGGGATTTTAAGACATAACACCTGCGTACTTGGGTGTGGTATAAGAACCAACCTCCACAGGACCTGAGCAGCTTACCATACTGGAAATTTGAGCAGACTGAATGCAAGTCACGCCATAAAAATGAAATTTGGCTATGACATAAGGTTAACACTCAGTTTTCCAAAAAGTGCCATGGGATTTTTAATCACCAGACACTTGGATTTGCATCTCATTTTACTAAGCAAAGTTTTTACTATTATCTGTCACTAATAAATGATCAGACTAAACTCTCAAAAATGTCATTAGTGGTTTTAGGTGGCCAGCTTGAGAGAGTCTAAAGGGGCCTGGTTTACAGATGGCCGCTGGTCAGCACCTACAAGTCAAACATTTTTCAGGTTTCTGGGCATGCAGAAATTGAGGCATCCAAAAATCACTCGTCATTTTTGAAAATGTAGGCCATTATCCTCAAATATTCTTATGTTGTCTACAGCATATTTTACTTTCATGTCATTGTCATGTCATTTGCTTTCATTGTCACACTGATTCACTGCTAACCTGGGCCCCAATTCTGCAACCTGACTACTTCTTATTCACATGAGCAGATCTGTTGAGTGTTTAAGGATTGCAAAATTAGGTCCATAGAGAAAGTGCTATTTTCAATGTCACTCACACTGAGTTGTCTCTGCCACTTCTTAATTTTAAAATTAGATTTGACAAGATGACATTCTTTATTCTGCTGGGAACATTCACCATTGACTGAAGCAAGACTTTACCCCGCTACCCTTCATCCCGGGTAACTATCATGTAATCTCTTTAATTTTACAAAGCCTTACTTATTCAGAGAAACTAACTGTAGGAAACTGAACTTTGTGCTCTCACCCACTACAAGCTGGAGCTCTTGACACATGTAAAGGCTTGATTAGTTTATTGTGGTGAAACAGTAATGTATTAAGAAAACACAAGAGGCCAAATGACACCTTTGAAGAACGTACTGATATTGTAACTTATCTTCAAGTATGTTTAGAGGATAGTTTGTTATCGTCTATAATGGAAAGAGTTTTGGGAAGATGTAATCGACTGTAATATGTACTACTCAAGTGACCGTAGGCACTAGAGGCATTAGAGCTTCCTTGTTCTCATCAGTAATCTTGGCCCAGGAATGCAGCTGGTACGCCCTTTTGAGTCTATGACATACTCTAAGCACCTCTAGCAAATGAAATCAATCAATCAATCAATCAAAAAAAAAAAGGAGGGGGTGGGGGTAGGGAGAAAGAAACAGCAACTCAATAGTGAGAAAACAGGCACCACAATGAT
>ML685755.1:53688834-53719350 GCA_007922175.1 Pelusios castaneus
TTTTTTTTTTGATTGATTGATTTCATTTGCTAGAGCTGCTCAGAGTATTCAGGTAGGTTTTTCTTGTTTGTTTATAAACTAAATAGACATAAAAGTCAATAGAAGAAAGAGGGAAATGAACAGCCATGAAACTGTTTTATTTTAAAACCCATTGAAGACAGAATGTAATTGATTCTGAAGGGGCTGGCTAGAATGAACACTTACCACTAACAAAACATATACAGTGATGTGTACAAAGCTCATTGACATCAGTGGGATGTGGAACTGGCCCTAAATCTACATCACGGTGATGCTACTCAGTGATTTCCTAAGTTTGAGGTGACAATTTGAGACAGACTTTGTAGTCAAAAGGGATAAAACTAGAATGGCTCACTGGGTTTCTAATCCTCTCCCCTTCACCCCATACATTCTGTAATGCCTGGCAGTCTTTCCCCTCTCTGCATTTCAAGCTGATGAAAGCAAGAGAAGGAACACAGAGAGAACACATACACCCATGCTAAGGTATGTGACGCTTTATATACAGCAGGAAAATGTGTATGACATTTTATCCCTTTCATTTCTCAGTAAGCGTGTGTTTGTCAGTCTGGTCCTCCATTAAATATCTCTTCATGAAAATAAGGGAATATTTATACAGAGTGACTAATGAATGGATGCATTCCAGCATCTGCTATTGCGGGTTTCCTGTAAAGTCATTTATTATTCTAGCTAACAAACAGTGTTCTTGAGTTGATGTTTAAGATTAATGAGGCATTTACTTCTATTCAAGAAACAACTTCAGAAGACACATTTTCTCCCATTGAGTTGTGTTGTGTTGATAGTTTAATTAATGCCATTAATACACATAACTCACCAAAAACTTTTATAGTAGTATTGAGGAAGGTGTTGCATGAGCCTGGCAAAACAAGGAAATACACACTTAAAGCTGAAGTATAACACATCCTTTTGTGACCAGGTAATACAAGGCTTCCCAGACAGTGAATAATCATATGGACTATATGAGTAACAGAATCAACAAGTAATGAGATGAGGAAGCAGTGTTTCAGGCTTAATTCTCTTCCCTTGCTTGTATGGGCTTAGTCATACCCTGAATGTTTTTTCTGTGTGTGTGTGTGTGGTTTGCATGCCATCCTTTTCACCCCCTGAGTAGCATTGAACGGGGGGGTGGGGGGGAGGGGTATGGCAGGAACCATCCCCTCATTGAAATAGACAAGTGAACACAATAGACCATTTTCAGAGTTATGATCTGATGTATTGCGAGAACTTTTTAAAGTGTCTTATTACATTGATACAACATAAGGAACTTACTTGGTCTTTCAGTTTCCTAAGGGTTACTACAGGAGTCTAAATGTGAGAGCTTTTTGTTAGTGATTGTAGGAGGGAGTGTGGCCCCCCTCGGAGATAGACAGCCTGGGCCCATTGACACCTGGGTGGGCGGAGCTGGAGGCGGCCTGTCCATCAGACTGGAAGCAGGTGGGCGGGACAGGAAGTATAAAGGGGAAGGCTGGGAGCTCAGTGAGGGCTAGGCAGCCGAAGGGGAAGGGTGTCTCTCTGCTCCCTCCCCAGCACCAGCCTGACCACTGGCCCACTGAAGACCTGCCTGTGGCCCTGACGGCCAACTGGACCCCGCCGGGACTGCTGGTGGAGACCTGCCGCACAGTAGCCTGAACCCGGGGGAGTCCTACTGCTACCCCCACGGACCCAGTGGACTGCCGTCTCCCTATACCGAGCTGTGAGTTGGAGGAGCTCCCTCTGGCCAGTGAGGATGCACCTCCTCCAGAGGCCGGCTGTGACCTGGAGGAGTTACCGCTAGCTGATGACGCTGAAGGGTTTTGCGAGCTCCCAATGGGCGACTACCCTGAGGAGGACGATCGGGGCCCAGAGCAGATACCAGCCAGGGTGGGGGCAGGAAGTGGCCCAGGGGACCTGGAGTCCTGTCAAGACTTGGTGATGCCTGAGTCCGTGTGCCCTGGTGGGGATTCCGCCGGGCCCGTGGTAGACCCCTCTGCCAGGGATAGGGACTGGGCTGGGACGCAGTGGAGTTGGGTGGGCCTGCCTCCCCCTGCCTCCCCCCTTCTGGTAAAACCCCAGAAGCCTTGGCCAGCCACGAGTCTCTCCTTCCTGCCATGGAGACTTAGGTGCCGGGTTGTTTTCCTGCCTGCCCCACCCAGGGGCCAGAGACAGCTTTTTTCCTTGCCCGCCCGCCTGCGGTGCTTGAGGCAACCCTGCTTACGCGCCTGCCTGGCTTGTCGGGGCAGAGAGACAAAGAGAGAGGCCAGGCCCCTACCCGTAGAGGGCTGGTCGCCTGGCTTACAGTGATGCAAAACTTATTTTGTCTAATTTTCAAATCCACTCAGACACCGGTGCTGAAAGTTTGATTTGAACTGGAACATTATTGGGTTTGCTCTCCACAAAAAGAGGAAAGGAGCAGGAGGAGAAAAGTCAAAAGGAAAATGGTGCTTGCAGGCCTCCATGCTCACCTTCCCAGGCTCTTCTCCCAGAAACATACATGGCTTCCAAATGAAGTCTTCTTTCCCAGTCCCAAAACAAAAATAAACATAGACATCACTGAGTTGCTAACCCAGTCACCTTCTCCTGTCATCAGGTCAGCCGCATTGCTACTGTGACCCAGAAGCATCTTCTTCCTGCCAGCCATATAAAATTCTGGTTGCCTGATCATCTTCATGCTGACTTGCCTTCACAAACCTTTAACTCTTCGTGGTTAGTTCCTAAATCCTTCCATCAAGCATAGAAGATTTGGGGGTCAGACTCTTATTGGATGGTCTCATCTCCAGTCCAGAGTCCTTTTGAGGTAATATAGGAATCAAACTACAATATACACCAGGACACACAGCTTCCTTTCTAGGAAAGCTCATTGGCTTCCTTTGTTTCAATCTCTATTAGCTAACAGTTTAATATAAGAGGCTCACCCAGGAAATAATGCTGGGTTTAAATTAGAGAGGTAAATGGTTTGCATACACAAATTAAGTTTGCAAATCTAGAGACCCTAAAAAAACCACAAGGCAAAAAATAAGCAGGATTCCCCTGCCCCCCAAAAGAAAACCAAAGAAACCTAAGCAAACAAAAAACCCAACAAACACCCATCCTGCAATTCCTCCCACCCCCCAACATCTGAATAGTAGGTACAACCCTGAATCGGACTGGCTCATCTCTGCTTTTTAAAAGCAGCCTGTTCATTTGCTCCTTCAGTAATGCCTCTGAACATGCATTCTGGGAATTGAGCTCCAAAGGTCAGGAGAGGACAGGTCAGCGTACCCATGGGCGCTGGCTGCTCTCAATAGTGCTAGTGTCTAACCAGAAAGCAATGTGAATTATCTAACTAGGTCATGCTAGCTAAGTGAGGATGGTCTCTCTCCATGTCCCCCTCTAAGTGTTGATCCCTACTGGGAATGGGTTTGTGGGCAAAGGCAATTGCAGTGGAGGGACTGAAGCAAGAAAGAAGGGCTATCATGTATTAGTTCTAAGTGCTATTGCATTTTATAATGCTAAAAACCAAAATCTAATACTATCCAGGACAAAAGGACACCAATGTGGTTACTGTAGATCACATGATGTCTTCAGGAAATCACTGGAAATCCATCTTACTAAGAAACAAGTTTGCTTGCATCATCCATTGAATTTTTCTAAAAAGAGACATAGCTTGAATTTAAGATCATTGTTGCTTAGACTTTCATCTCTTCCTGCTCATTGCTTTCTACCAGAGATGCCAACTTTGTGTTTCTGACATTATTAAAAATCTACCCCTCCTCTAAATGTGACATCATTACCAGAGGAGTGTGGCCACAAACAATGAGTAGGAAGTAGGATCATGCAAACTATTTTGCAGCTTTCATACTGATATCCCCAGTAATAAAGACAGAGCAAGAGAAATACAGAAAGCAAATTGTCTCTGAGGAGAATGTTTTTCCGAAGACCTTAGCAGATCAAGATGTTCAGATACTGTGACCACGGGCAAGACAATAGGCATCTAAATAGATTACAATAAAGTGTAACACTTAATTGAATTTTTAAACATTACTGAGAATATTTGCATTAACGTCATTCCAAAATGTTTGGAAGAAATTTGATAATCTCATGAAAACTATATTTTTTCCAAGGCTTTAAAATGGTTTAATCTGTGGCAGTTAGCATGAGATTTAAAAGACACACTGTACTAAACTGCATTAGGCATGTGAAAGGACTTTCATTCCTAATTAGCTGTGCTTAAGAAAGGATTGCAACTTCCCCCTCCCCCCAAAACTACAAAACCTTCCTTTAACAGAAGTCAAACTTGTTAAAGCTTTTTATTCTCAGCTGAACTATGCTTCAACTCAAAGCAAATAAAGTCAGTTGATTCCATTCTACGAGAGGACAGCATTAAAAGAAGTGTCCAGTGGGTACTTGAACAGTGGCCCCTTGTCTGTCACGTCAAGATGTGGCTTATACTTCACATGCTAGTGACCATGAAAGGCCACCCTTGTGACTTCTGAAGTCCCAAAAACCACTTTTCTTGAAATGTCACGCTTGGAGGGGCTGACTGCTTGCATCTCCTATGATTAATGAGTTGTGGCCTTATCGTGTGGAGGCTGCTAATTAGCTTCAGACTGATTAGGGATGCAGAACACCAACTCTCCCCCCCATTCCTCCCCCAAACTTGGTATGTGGAAACTTTGACATCTACTCTTTTTTTGAGAGACCGGACCAATACGCAGCAAGATTTAATACACTCCCAAACGACTGCATCATTTGGCCCTGGCTCTGTTGAGCCATGAACCTGAACTGAAGTATTTTTCTACTCAGTATACTACTTTTTAAAATCCTAACAAGGTTTTCTGCTTTTTGTTTAAAACATGTTCAGCACATTTCTGGACAGTCTTTGCCTGTTAACTAATTTTTCACATCCCTATTTGCATTCACTTGCCAGTTAGTACTTTTATTTTGTGTATAACCATTAACAAATGAGACAGTTAATTATAATTCTCTAAATAGTTGCAATTTTTAGATGCTCATTATAGAGCAGAAAATTCTCAACTTCTAAATTGTTATTGCTTAGCATGTTGACCACCTGTTTAACTGTAAAAACCCCAGAACGTGAATTTCACATAAATGAAAGGCCATCATTATAGAAATGGAGGTCTAATACCTAGAAAGTTTTCATTCATACTGCCCCAGAGGATTAATTGGCTTGTTAAGTGGATCTTCTCATGAAAAGCATTCATTCCACGAACATAGGAAGGTTGCAGATATCTACACATGCCAGATTTAACACTAACCTCATTAGTCTGATGCATCATATTACACTTACTAATTTAATAACTGATTACTTGTCCTCTGGGCACAAGCAACCAAAATTAAAAACCTTAACAGCTCATATTGCAAAGTAATAAGGGTCTGCCCCATTCAGTAAGGGACCTACACCATCCCTGATACACTTCTTGTTACTGACATACTTGTAGAACCCCATCCTGTAGCACAAAAGGCCCTTGATGTCTGACTGGGAACTTTAGGTGCTAGGTGCTGTATGTTTATAATGAAAAGGCAGTTCCTGCTCAAGAGAGTTTACATTCAAGGTCCCGATCCTTCAAAAATGCATTTAGACTTAGGTTTACTACCCTTAATAATGCCACTGGTCTTACATGTTTCCAGGATTGGGGCCTAAATTTATGATGAAAGATGGATAGCTATGGAGTGATAGACCAGGGGAGCACAAGGTATCAATGAGATGAAAATGATTAACATTGTAGGTAGGAGTCCTAGCATACCAGCTGGGATTAGACCATCCCCTGCATCTTTTAAGCACTATACCCAGATACTTTAGCACATGCCTAATTTGAAACATGTAAGCAGGCCTGTTGAAATCATCAGTAATCAGAGATTTAATAAGTACATGTAAATTCCTGTACATGTAAATTTATTTTTTTCAGTCATCACCAAGACTATTTGCTACATGGATAGGAAAAAAATCCAGGCCAAATTCATCTCTGATGCAGAGGGCATAACTCCACTGCAGTCAACAGATCTATGCCTAAGGACTGGTTTATACTGCTACGTGATTTCGGCAGCAGTTGGAGGGAGATACAAGGTATTTAAAATTCCTTACATATCTCCCTCTGATTGCCTTTCGCCTACTTACTGAGCTGTCTTCAGTAGCCTAAGCTGGAAGGAAATCCCTTCCCTCCAACTCAGTGCTACTCCTTCTGTGGGTGTGGTCTTCCAGCATCAGCTTCCTGATTCGCTGAGTTGGTCTTCACAGACCCGATCAGTCAATCGGGGAGATCGATCTGAGATCAAATTTGCCACCATCAGTGAAGACAAGCCCTCACATTAGACCTGGATTTAACTCAGTGTTTTTAAAGGATTCAAAAGCCTGTACAATAGTCCCTCGGAGCTGGTTTTGTTTTTGAAAGGACCCTTTGTAGTGTCATAACTTACTGTGATTCTAGTCAGATTTTGTTTATAAATCTGGATTGTTCAAGACCAATAGAATTGTGACCAGTAAGAACCAAGAACTGCAGACTTTCTCAGAGTGAATAAATGGAACACAACTTGACAGATGTCAGCTGGAAAGCAGAAAATAGACTTCCTAATAAATCTAAGGATAACTCCCTCTTAACCTCATCGTAGCACCTGTACAAATCCACCAAAAAAAGTGAATTTTGTATTTGCACAACCATCACCGTCTCCAAGAATATATTACCCAGAGATCACACGAAACTTAGCTGAGGTGCAGGCCAGCTCTAGGGTAAGGGAGCCACAGGCTGCAGAAAGCCACAGGTGGAATCATAGTTTGGGCCAGGGCAAAGTGAATACAACAGATTCATGGCTTCAGAGTCCATCTCACTCGTGTTTCACTAACACCACTGGGTGAGTCTACACTTACAAATTAAGTTGACATAAACTTGCTTAAATCAACTTAATTTAATCTGCGTCTACACTACATTTTCCTTAAATTGACTTAAGCAGCAGCTTAAGTCGACTTAAGGAAAATTAAAGTCGACTTTAATTTAATAAAACCTCATTTAAAGTCGACTTTACTGGCTAAGTCGACTTTATTAAGTCGACTTAGCCAGTGTAGACGCTGATTAGCCCTAAATCGACTTTAAGTCAATTTTAAGGGCTTCAGGGCTCCCCCACTTCCCCACCTGCCAGTCCCAGATCCACCTAGCCCCTAGAAGTCGACTTAGGCGTCCAGTGTGGATGCGTTAAGTCGATTTGGCAGGGTCCCCTTTAAGTCCACTTAATTTTTGAGTGTAGACATGCTAAGTCAACTTAACAAAGTTGACTTAAAGTTGACTTTGTTAAGTCGACTTAGCTAGTTGACTTAGCCACTGATAGTACTACCCTACCCTCCTGTAATTCATCAGCTTCATCCTCTTTTCTCTTATTTTCTGCTCCTCCTTTCATACTCCAGACACCTGAAGTTGATACATATGTACTTGTAAGGCGTGAAGAAACAACAAGGAAAAAAAAACCTCAGCTCACACTTCATTTAAAAACAAAATATAAAGAAGCTTGGGCTAGTGAAGGTGGCTACCTCAGGTGGCTAAAGGATCAAATGAAAGCTTCATCTTCCTGCAGTGCCCTTAAGGGAAGGTAATTCAAAGAGAGAAGTTACATCCAGGGGTGCTAGGGGACTGAGGCATTATTAGCTTTGTTTAATTTTAAAGGACATGCATGAAAAAAAAATAAAGTGGAACCCAATAAATCATATATTGCAGGAATAGATTTGTTCAGTCAAATAAATTTTCTGTGCATTGAACCAAAACCAATTGGTGTAGACTTCTCAACAAATAATTTACTCAATTAATTCAGTAGTATTCAATGCCATAATGAGATTAGCAAAACCCCTGCATCACAACACCTTCAAAACTTTGCAACCTGGTCCCTGATGTAGGGGGAAGAAAACATGCAATCAAAAAGCATTAATTGCTAAGATTTGGATTCTTTTTTCTCCTCCTAAGATGTTTGCAAGCAGATCATGGCTCATTCATAATGGCAATTGTTTTTAATCAATATCTGTATATATTTCATCCATGGATAGATAATGACTAGTCATTACTATTCAAGCTTTGTTGGCTACTTGTGATTGGTCACATAGCAGAGGGTACTGTCACTGATTGGATGGCTAGGAGGAATTGAGGGAACTATTGAAGCTTTCAGCCTGTCAGGGAAAGGAAGCCATTTAGGCTTTTCGCATGCCTTATAGTAGCTCCATCTAGCTTGTATTCCCTTAGTTTGTTTATGAGAAGGCATGCAAGACAGTATCAAAAGCCTTACTACCATCAAAATATACCACATCTACTACTTCCCCTTCTCCCCCATCTGCAAGGCTTGTTGCCTTGTCAAAGAAAACTTAGCAGGTAGATTTGACATGATTTGTTATTGACAAATCCATGATGTTACTTATCACCTTATCTTCTCTGTGTTTGCAAACTGGTTGCTTAATTATTTGCTCTATTGTCTTTCTAGGCACTGAAGTGAAGATGACTGGTCTGTAATTCCCCTGGTTGTCCTTATTCCACTGATAATTTTGGGAGTGTACGTAGTCCTAACTGGAAGAGGTTTTAGCTCACCGAGTCTGCCATCTTGCTCCCAATGAAGTAAATGACAAAACTCCCATTGACCGCACTAATGTAGGATCAGACCCTAGAGGCGGCCTTAGCCTATCTGGGACCCTAGGCAAAGGCCCGTTGTGGGGCCCTGCTTGGGCTCCCTGGCACTGGCCCCACCTGCCCCGCAGCCCTGGAGTCCCACCAGGGCCCCAACTCCTCCCCCTGCAGCCCTGGCGCTTGCCCCAGCGCCCTGCCAGGGGGCCCTGAAACCCCTGCTATGGTACTGGTGCCCTGGTCCCCCACAGCCAGTCCGCTTCATCTGGGGGTCCACAACTTCCTCTCCCCCCACAGGCATAGCACTCCAGCCCCCCCTGCAACCCCAGCTCCCTGCGGCTGCCACCCTGGCCCCGGTGCCCTGCTGGGGTCCCCAAAATCCCCATATTCCACCTGCCTTTCTGGGGGTCCCAAAACCTCCCTGCGGCTCTGGCTCCCCATCATTGGTCACCACCACACCCCTGGCGCCCTGATAGGAGACCCAAAATTGGCCCTGGTGCCCCATCTGTGGGGTCAGAGCAGCTGGCCCAGGGGTGGGAGCACAGAGCCCGGCCTCTGGGCCAGCCTGTCCTGCTTCCCAGTGCGGCGCCCTCACAGGCTGATTGGTCCTGCACCTTGCTCCCCCTGGGATGCCCCAGCCTCAGTTCCTCACCATGTGTTCTAACTTCTTCTGCAGGGCAGGATGCAGACACAGCTTTTGGGATAGGTGAAGGGGCCCCTTACTTCTCAGGTCCCTAGGCGGGCGCTTGCTTCACCTACCCCAAAAGCCACCTCTGCCCTTACCCACCTCCACACAAGGACATTGGCAAAGGGACTTGAAATCAGTGGCCCACTATGGGGTCAATAGGTGTCCTATATGTACAGTCAATAGGTGTCCTATATGTACAGTATCCCCACAAGATGTGCTGCATATAAATTCCTCAGGACAGGGACCATGTTTGTCTGTGCCTCACAGACTGGGCCTTGGACCCTGCCTGGCAATGTTAGGTATTTCTGTGATGCAAGTTCTGGTGAATAGAATTCTATGGGAATGCGGTGGACTTAATTTACTTAGATTTCAGCAAGGCTTTTGATACAGTTCAATGTAGGGAATTATTAGTTAAGTTACAGAAGATGGGGATTGATATGACTATAGTAAGGTGGATAAGGAACTGGTTAAAAGGGAGACTACAGCGATCATATTGAAAGATGAACTGTCAAGCGGGAGGGAGGTTACCAGTGGAGTTCCTCAGGGATCCTCTTGGGACTGATCTTATTTAACATTTTTGTTACTGATCTTGGCACCAAAAGTGGGAATGTGCTAATAAAGTTTGCGGATGACACCAAGTTGGGAGGTATTGCCAATACAGAGAAGGCTCGGGATACCACACAAAAAGATCTGGATGACCTTGTAAACAGGCGTATCAGGAATAGGATGAAATTTAAAAATAGGAAGTGCAAGGTCATGCATTTAGGGATAAATAACAAGAATTTTCCCTATACGTTGGGGACGCATCAGTTGGAATGGACTGAGGAGGAGAAGGATCTGGGAGTACTGGTTGATCATAGAATGACTATGAGCCACCAATGCGATGTGGCTGTGAACAAAGCTAATGCGGTTCTAGGATGTATCAGGAGAGGTATTTCAAGTAGAGATAGGGAGGTGTTAGTGTCACTGTACAAGGCACTGGTGAGACCCCGTCTGTACTATTGCGTTCAGTTCTGGTCCCCCATATTTAAAAAGGATGAATTCAAATTGGAACAGGTGCAGAGAAGGGCTACAAGGATGGTCTGTGGAGTGGAAAACCTGCCTTATGAGAGGAGACTCAAGGAGCTTGGCTTGTTTAGCCTAATCAAAAAAAGGTTGAGGGGTGATATGATTGCTCTCTATAAATACATCAGAGGGATAAATATCAGGGAGGGAGAGGAATTATTTGAGTACAGCACCAATATGGACACAAGAACAAATGGTTATAAACTGTCTATCAGGAAAATTGAGGCTTTAAATTAGATGCAGGTTTCTAACCATTAGAGGAGTAAAGTTCTGGAATAGCCTTCCAAGGGGAGCTGTGGGGGTAAAAACCATAACTGCTTTCAAGACTGAGCTTGATAAGTTTATGGAGGAGATGGTATGATGGGATAGCCTATTTTGGAAATTGACTGATCTTTGATCTTTGGCTACTGGTGGTGGATATGCAAGTGGCCTAAGAAGGGAGGGCACATGGGGTGGGTTCTGAGTTATTACAGAGAATTGAGAATTGTTTCTTGGGTAACTGGCTGTTGAGACTTGCCCATGTGCTCAGGGTTTAACTGATCACCATATTTGGGGTTGGGAAGGAATTTTCCCCCAGGGCAGATTGGCTAGGGCTCTGGGGTTTTTTTGCCTTCCTCTATAGCACAGGGCATGGCTCATCTACCAGTGAATTCTCTGTATCTTAAAGTCCTTAAATCATGATTTGAGGAGGTAAATAACTCAGTCATAGGTTGGAGGCTTATTGCTGGAGTGGGTGGGTGAGGTTTTGAGGCCTGCAGGAGGTCAGACTAGATGATCATACTGGTCCCTTCTGACCTTAGAGTCTATGGCTATGTCTGCACTAGCAATTTAGGTCGACTTAAGGACCCTTAAGTCGACCTAAATTACTCCCTGTCTATACCAGACTTTCATTAAGTCGACTTAAGAAATTCCTTAAGTCGACTTAATGAAAGCTTAAGTCGACTTAATAAGAACCACCCATTAGGTCGACTTAAGCCTTAAATTGACCCCTTAAGTCGACTTAAGGACAGTGTGGACGTGGAATAAGCCTTAAGTCGACTTTATTACGTCGACATAAGGGCGGTTAGGTCTACTTAACAAAGTAGACTATGTTGACTTAAAGTTAAGTCAACTTGGTCCACTTTAAGTCCACTTAATAAGGTTGGCTTTAAGTCGACTTAAAGTCGCCCTAATTTTTTCTAGTGTAGACATAGCCTATGAGTCTATGGTTTTCTGATATTGCCACTCAAGTCACTGACACAAAGTAGCTATAGGTACCAGCTCAGCCCTAGCTGGGAAGGCGGTGGCCACATCCTTGTGTGGCTCATTTGGTCCATCTATACCAGGGCTCAAGAGGTATCTGCCACACTCCGTGCAAAGCCTTGTTCCACATAAAATACTATACTCACTGGTCATTAGCGCTTAAGGTCTTGATCAGATTCTTTAAGCACATGCCTAAATGGACGGAGACCAGTGAAGAAAAGAGTCATGCTAGCAGGGGACAGAGTTTGATCCAAAGCACATTGAAACCATTGGCTGGACTCCCACTGACATCAGTGAGATTTCAAATGGGGCTCTGAGAAATTAAAATCTAGCTCCTCCACCAGTGGAAAGTTCCAAGTTGGTTTTCCATTCAGGCTACAAACCCCACAAACCACCTTAGGTACCTGGTCCATGACAGGGTCTTCCAGGTACTACCACCACACAAACAATTAATACAGTAAAGGGCATGAACACAGCTGAAGTGAAGTCATTCCTCATTCAAGTGATTACTGATGGAAAACTTTCTGTAGCATCTACACAGCGATGCTTTTTTTCCCATTTTCCATCTGAGCATATCAAAGTGCTTCACAAAAAGTAATTAGTGTTTAATTTAGGAAGGGAATAAATTAAAATAAGGGTTTGATTTAATTACCGCAAAGCATGGCAATGGATCCCATCTCTGGGAAGCCCCACTAGATGGAACACCTTGCAGTTGCATCAAAGCACAACGGAAAGACTGGTTGTGTAAATTAACAGATCTGCTGATTCAATAAGTATTCACAATCCACAGCTTAATACAGCAAATATCTGGAGGTTTTACACAAATCCCTGGTAATAGAATAATATTTTGGCACCTAAAGTATTATAGATCTTTCAAAATTCATTATTGTTGGTTAGCAAAAGTCATTAGCATTTCACGGCTGTTCTGACCTATAAAACATGTTTAGGTGGTCCCTGCCCAGCATCCAGGATTGGTTAAGGAAAAACAGACCCCCGCCAACCAAACAAAACCCCAGTGCAATTGGCTAGTTCTGTTCCACACTTCTCTCTAGAGGCAACATCTGTGGATGGAGCCTGAGCGCCTTCTCAGACCAGAAAATGAGAGGCCAGGGGTGGGGAGACCAGGAAAACTTGCATCGTTGCTGTCCTGCCACTCCTGTACTGAGGCTAATTGGGATTGGGGAGGGGCACAAAGGTAGGCTTGGCTCCTGGGCTTCGGAGACCCTGGTATGCCACCCCCCCTGCACTGCTGGAGTGGCTGCCAGACCAGCCTGCCTCAGTGGCTCAGCACTGATGTCTGCCCCAACTGGGCAGCTATCTGTGCTCTCCAGCCTGCTTCAGCAGAGAAGTTGGCTAAAACTGCCGCCACGGGCTGAGGGCGGGCACAGAATCTAATAGCCCCGGGCCCACAGGAGCATTAAGGCGGTCCTTCCCCTCAGCAATGTCACTTTTGCTGGCATAAGTGTTTGTGTGGCAATGTTCTCCTGCTGCCATAGCTAGCGCCGCTCATGGGGGGAGGACAGGGGTATGATCTCGCTCCTGTCAACATAATGCAGCAAGAACAGCACGCTTACCACGGCACAGCTGTACTGATACAGCTGTGCTGCTGGGACGCGTAGATTAGCCCTGGGTAAATGTTCAGGCTAGCGTCTGCCCTCAACAAGGCTGCAGCCCAAGGCCGAGCATTTACACAGTCATTTTTCAGGCCAAGAGCCCAATCCACACAAGCCTAAGTTGGCTGATTTTTAGACATACCCAGGCACCCCTTCCTAGTGTGCAGATTCTGCATTTCTTTGACATGTAAAAGTATTTCACAGCTGAGACTGCAGCTGTCCATTGCCAGAGAACATGTGCCTCTCTTACCTATTGTGGGTCAGTGAAATGACAGGAGTGGTGAATAAACCACTATTAAGAAGAGTGCACTGGTGATAACAGGAAGAACATGGGGGGGGGACATCTGCGGCATGGGGAAAGCCGGCCTACAATGAGTCCTTCATTCTTTGGTAGGGATTCAGAAAACTCTGGAGGAGTGTCCATTGGGCAACAAGAAACACACCAAGCCTCCTGAGCCTGATTTTTCCTGATTAAGAGATATCCAGAGCCTGTATTTCAGCTTAGCAGCTAGGAACTAAACAGTAGAAAATGGAATTAGTCTGCACCACGGTGAGGCTCTAGGCAAAAATGTTTAAGACTAGGAAACATAATACTGTATTATAAACACTACATAAAAATTAGCACCCAAAGAAAGAGAGTTACTGGTACATCACATTGGTAATTGAAATTATTAATAGCAGTGAGAAGAATGTATCAATTTTCTCAGCAAGTTGTAGTAATGTTTAATAATTGATGCAATTTCTTGTAATTAAATACTAATGAATTCATTTACTGAATAATGTACTTTTATTTGGCTATTCTCTTTACTTAGAAATATTTGTATTAATTTCGTGTGAGTAATTTAAACACACTAAGTGATTTCCAAAAATATTTATTCATTTTCATCAATTCTTAGTAAATAGCCAGTAGCTATTTTACTTGGTGCCTGTAATTAGAGATTTTACTTGATTGGTGGTGGGACAAGGCTATAAATAATATTGAGAGCGCTAATATATCCTCTTATGGTCCCAATCTACTCACAGTGACAAAACCCCCATTAAATTCATTAAGAGTAGAAGCAGACCTGAAGGATCAACTTGTGGTTAAAGCACTGGGCTAGGATTCAGGAAATATGGTTCAAGTCCCAATTCTATCAAGTCTTACAGTGGGATCTCACTGTCCCTATTCCCCATCTGTAAAATGGGGCATATCTTCCCACCCCAGCCCTTAGTCTCTCCTATTTGGGCAGTGAGCTCTTTGGAGAAGGAACTGTCAATCTCCATTTGCCTGTACAGCACCTAGCACACTGGGGTTTCTGTTTCTCTTAGACTATGTCTACACTTGAAAAGTTAAGTTGACTTTATAAAGTCAACTTAATAAGGTCGACTTTAAGTCGACTTAAAGTGGACCTTATTAAGTCGACTTAACAGAAGTGGCCTTAACTTTTCAAGTGTAGATGTGGCCCCTTTTTGACCTTATTAAGTCGACTTAATGTTTTAAGTTGACTTAAAAAGGTCCACCTAGGCACTACTCCGCGTCTCCACTGGCTTAAGTCAACTTAATAAAGTCGACTTAAGTGCTAGCTCGAATTAAAACGAGGTGTTATTAATTTGAACTAACTTTTCCTTAAGCTGCTCCTTAAGTCGAATTAAGGAAAATCCAGTTTAGACGTGGAGTAAATTAAATCAACTTAAGCCTCCTTAAATCGACTTAATTTGTAAGTGTAGACGCACCCTTAGAGTCCCATGGCACTGTTGTAATGCTAATAATATCTTCAAGAGAACTGTATGAGTTTGCCCACTTTAGCGAGGATGTCAAAGGCAGCAACGATAACCTCAGATAGTCTTGCGCTCAGGGGAGTGCAGGGTAACTACTGCCCAGCAGAGGGAAGCTTGAAGTGCCTTTTCTTTCCCTTGGCTATCCCTGCAGAGCTGGACAGTCTTGCCCTGAAAAGCTAGATAACATGATTGCAGAGTCATGAGATGAGGCTGCTCAGAGAACAATTTCTTCACATTTCTTTCTGCCTATTTTTTGAGGCAGAAGGGCTTTCATCATTCCGCTGGTTTTTCCAAGGCCCATTTGGACCAGCAAAGAGGTGTATAACAAGCAGGCCGTAATCGCTCCACAGTGGAGACTATTGAATATACGTATCCAATCCAAGAAACAGGTCAAGGTTTTCGTCCCTGCCTTTATGATGAGCCATTTCCCTCATGCAAAACGTCACATCCCAGTCTCATGTAGTGGCAGCTGTAATTGCTATGTTTTCCATGCTATGAAGAAGGTATTGTCCACTGAGAGATACGAATCTAAGTCCTCAGCTGGGGGCAGGGCTAAGTTGCTATTGTGAGAACTGCTATCTAGGTAGATACTAGGGAGCAAAGTGGGGACACTCATAAGCATGATTAAGGTTCTAAAGTTGGGGCTACACCAGAGTCATATCTTCATAGAGGAGGGCATATAACCTGAGGGTCAGTGTGTGCTACTTCCCATAAAGAGAGGAAGCTCTTCTCAACCATCTGAAGACTAGGATTTCACCTGCTCTGGTCAAGCCCTTGTTTATATTACAGCCACCATTTGGCCAACACCATGCCTGAACAGGGGTGCTCCAGAGCTATAAGCATGAGGCTCGATAGCTTAAGCTGAAGAGCCAGCCTCTGGACCCAAAGCCTGGCCTAGACTCATTGTCTGGACTGAGCACAGAAGGGAAAACGCACTGGGTTACATTAAGCTGAATCTTGAGATCTGCACTTTCAATGGAGTGGGAGAGTCCATGAGTATCATTTTCAAAGTCACTTTTGAACTCAAGGCTTCCAGGAGGTCATCTATAAGCTCAATTCACAAGACCTGAAGTCTAACCTCTTAGGGTGCGTCTACACTTGCAAATTAAGTCGACTTAAGGAAGCTTAAGTCGACTTAATTTACTCCGCGTCTACACTGGGCTTTCCTTAATTCGACTTAAGCTGTTCCTTAAGTCGAATTAAGGAAAAGTTAGTTCGAATTAATAACACCTCGTTTTAATTCAAACTAGCGTTTAAGTCAACTTTATTAAGTCGACTTAAGCCAGTGGAGACGTGGAATAGTGCCTAGGTGGACCTTGTTAAGTCAACTTAAAACGTGAAATCAATTTAATAAGGTTGAAAAGGGCCCAGGTCTACACTTGAAAAGTTAAATCCACTTCTGTTAAGTCGACTTAATAAGGTCCACTTTAAGTTGACTTAAAGTCGACCTTATTAAGTTGACTTTATAAAGTCGACTTAACTTTTCAAGTGTAACATAGCCTGAGTGTTGTATTGTGTATAGCGGGTATTGATTGGAGGGCTGATTTTGAAGAGCATCCTGACTGACAAGCTGTCGACTGCATTTTGAAAGTTAGCTGTGACAATGCTAGCGTCACTTAGATGGACATTCCGCTGTACATACAGAGAGCACTGTAGGCAGGAAATCATCATTTGCAAATCATCACCTTTGAAAGTGGAACTACCAGTCCAGGTTTAAAGAACTGGAAACAGGTTGAAGTAACATTAGCTTAAGGCAGTGAGCCAATCTGAAATACCAAACATTTCGGCTCATGGATTTCTCATTATGTGAATTTTACACCCATTGTATTTCTTCTAGGGGACTGCGTTTCAAGAACTGAAGAGTATTTTGTTTGAAAATACAGTCCAATTATAGGAAATCTAATCAGCTGTCCTTCCAACTTTTTACTGAAGTTCGTCATGGCTATGTGTTTATTTTGTTAAAATACAGCTTTAGGAAATCTGGCCTAGATTCCCAAACATATTTAGGCTGCTAGCTTCCAGTGATTCAGTACCAACTTCAGTGGGAAGTTGAAGTCTAAATGCTTTTGAGGACCTGGGTCTTTGTCCCTATAGTAAAGGCATGACTGTGGGTTGATATTTTTTTAGATGATTAGGGCATTTAGCCACCCCATTGCCATGGAGATTAATGTGTTTAAATTCTTCAGTTGGTTTTGAAAAGCTCAACCCTGACCTTTATTTCCTGGCCCCAGTCCTGACATGGTTTACACCCATGCCACATGTGATAAGCAAGCAAGTAGGCCTGCCCCAGACCCCACTTCAGGTCCAACGGCTACTGGTAAAGTTTGAAACAGAGAACAGTTCTGTGATAAAGCTAGAAGGATGAACTCAATCACTGATATAAATCAAACAGCTGCTAGGTGTTTTCATAACCAAAAAAATATGATTAAAAGAATTCCCTTATTTGCTGCTCATGTTAGTGGTTCACTAATAATCCTGGAGCCTCATTTGACCTTCTTTCCTTCAAATCTTCTTCTGGTAACTTCTTTAAGGAGTTTTGCTGGGACTGTGTGCTTGCTTTAGCTACTGGCTGCTCTCACTGGTTTCCTTTAGAAATTAGATTTCCTTTTATCAGATGCCAACTTGTTGCCACATATCCCAAATAAAGTGACGAATTTACAGTGTACAGATTATAGCGTAACTAGAAGGATCCCTGACTGCTTTCTAAGTGCACCACGGCAAAACAGAAACACTCTACATGCCACTGACAAATGGTGAAACTGGGAAGCTATTTTGTACCGGCACACTTTAGGTGAAGGGAAGAATTCTATAACCAGCTGTCACTAAAGAGTTAAATCAGAAGGGGCAAGTCATGTATAGAAGCAAATGGGAGAAGGAGCAAAGTGCTTCCTGTCTCCTGCTACACTTGGGAAACAAGGGACAATCTGTGTTATCTCGGCACAAAAGTGGGCTAAATCTGAGAAGGGCTTTGGGGTTTACACCCCAGCTCTAGTCAATCAAGCGGCCCTTTTCACATCATAGTGAAAAGAGCACCACCTCCATCTAATGTCATGCTGAATCACTGGCTTAATGCTTACCCAGCAGAAAGATTGCCACTTAGTCAACATCACTAGTTTGCACACAGCCCTGCGTTTGGCATGGAAGTCCCCAACCCAAACCTGTTTATGACATCTGAGCTGATGAGCATAGTTTGAGGCATATGACTGCTGAAGCGGTTGGGTGGTCCGTCCCTCTCCTTGCCATGCTGGGTAACCAGGCTCTGGTTTTTCTTTCAGAACATCCAGTTTTATGAGGAAGTTACAGCCAAATATCTAAAGGAGGAAAAAGCCCTCTTTAAACTGAATAATTTTCATTTGGAATTGTGCTGATTTACCCCCAGTTTAAGCTACTCCCTAACCCACTTAGCTTCTATTAAAAATGGGAAAAAAGCCATATACGGGCAGATTACAGGGTAATTAACTTAAGTGGCAGCTGAAGTGTAAACAAAGACAATAGCTTTTGAAAGAATCCTTCAATATTTAGAAGTTAACTGGCACCCTGATGATAGAGAATTTGCATGTACACAGGAACACCTCTTCTTTCAATAAACGGTTCTTTTGAATATAACTTTCTGGTTACCGTTTGCTTCTGGTGCCTAAAATCAGGTGGATTCTCAAGTGTTTTTAGGATTGGATGTCTTTTCACATGGCCAGTTCATGGGGGAAAGAGAAAATAGAGGGAAGGACAAGGAGGAACGAAGCATATCTACAAACGGCATGAACATCCAGGGCACTACCCTTTGTAGTATGTTAAATAGGAAACCTCACACTAGATCACACCAAACAGAGCAGTTGCATGAGTGTCTTTGAAAGGAAAGACAAAATAGACCAAGATGCAAGATAAAGAGAGAAACTGGGGTATGGAAAATTGACAAGCATGTTTGTGTCTGGAGCTGGAGGAAGTGCGTGCAAAACACAAACATCTTTTCCAACAATGACATTTTCCCCTCCTCTTCCAAAGAAAGATTACTTGTGACAATTTTGCGCTGATAACATGACGCAGAAACACTATGTTCTTTTCTCCCTTTGCTCTGGGTGACCAGTCACACGCTATTGGTTCTGGTACCTGGTGGCCAGAGCATCTGGTCAGGATGGTTAATAAAGGCATCTTCTCAGTAGGAAGGTAACCCACTGAGAGTGGCTGTGTGTGGGGGTGGGTAGGCGGGCGGGCAGAACCCTTTAGACACCATGTAAGTGAGTGGTCCGTGTACAAAGAATCTGTCAAAAATTACCTGGCAGAGCTGAAGAGGTAACAGTAGAAAGCTGTGTGGCCTAGTCAGATTTTCTGGGGGGGATAATTTTATTTTATTTTATTTGATAATTCAAATGAGCCTCCAAACTCTGATCCCTTTTGGCATTTCCCCTTCACAAAATGTATATGGAATTTGGCCACATGGAAGTTGGCTTACATCTTGCTTTTATGTTCAATTTGCCTTTGGTGCGGTTGCTTTCTAACATGCTGCTCCGGATAGCTTCGTCCCCACCCCGACATGACTCCAGGGTGACACACAGGAGTGTTAGTCTTTGTTTCCTGGTCCCATCAGTTGACATGGATAAGAGTCACAAAAGGAAAATACCCAATCACAGGGCAGTAGGTTATTTATTCCTGTGCTTCCATGAGTAGATTCGCTACGTTAATATTGGGGTGTGTGTATAGCCATTGTGTACCGTAATACTTTGGCTATACCAGTGGGAAACCAGCTGGCTAATCTGTTGTTACTTTAAAGCCACCAACCAGAGACATTATGCTCTCAGTTTGCAACTTGTTACCCTCACTTTCAGCTGCCCCAGGGTCTTTGATTAAAGCTATACATTTCAAGTGATTAGGGCAGGATCCAGGTCTGTTTCCCGTGCTACTTTTATGCAAAAATTGGGCTGTCATGAAATACAGAGCAAGGATTGAGGTTCAAAAGTCAAGCTGTGAGCACCTGAGGAAGTTCAGGTTCTTTGCCATTTTGGAAACCATGCTAAGGGCTATACTGAGACATGGGTCAAAGCAGAAGCTCCTGGAGTCAACTCTCTTCCACACAGCCGCTTTGCTCCAATGGGGAAAGAAGCTGCCCTTGGCCTTACCAATTGTTACGTTTATGGCATGCATGCCAACACACAAGTCAGAGGATTGTATTTTTATCTTTCTGGGAGGTTTCAATGCAACACTCCTTTATTTCTTAGAATCCAGAACAACAAACAGACAAGGAACCCCAAAACAAGCTGTCCCCTAAAACAGAGAGGTGCAGCGACACCAAGAAGTTTGCTTGGGGCCAGTTTTAAAGCCTGATCTGAACCTGGTTTTTAGACCAGTCCCAACTCTTCCCCCTGAAACCATTTCAGTGCTGCCACTGTGTCCTTGGGGCTCAGTCTGGTGAGGCTTCCTGCTCCCCACATCACATGCCCTTGCCCTAGGATGGCTCTGTGCAGCCTGATGGCTGAAGGCACCAATTGCACGCTTCCCTAAGGTGCCCCCTCACTTGCAAAAAGGGCCAAGAAACCCTCTCACACTTCAAGCATGAGTTTCCAGTACACTGTACAGGCCATTTCCCGCTCCAGGTTGCATCAGTTCAGCCTGCCCTATGCAGAGGGAAAGCAAACAGTCCATCAAGCCTGGTCCCCCCTATTGACTGGCAAGAGAGGTAGCCTGCACAGACAAGTAGGAATGTGCCTTACTCCCTCTTACATCCCTGAACGGGGGCACCGTGCACCTGAACATTCCAAAGAGCCGGTCGTTCTGAGCTGAGAGTTTGCTTGGAGCTTATTTCTAAATTCCTCATTCAGCATTAACTTTAGTGGTGCTGTTGCTGCGTAAGGAACGCATAGGGAGTTCAGGAATTGGCCTTTAGGAAACAGTGCTAGTCAAGAGTAGAGAAAAAACCACCAGACGAGTGGCATAAGCCTGTGGTTTTTCCTAGACTCCAGCACTCTTCTTCTTTAGCCTTAAAACCTTAGTAACATGATAAAAAAGTTCTCCATTCTGTCTCTTGCTTTTCTTACTCAAGATTGTTTGCTCAGCACAGCTAGGTCTTGAAGGTTTACAATTTTACTGTAAACACCACATTTTAATTAGCCAAGATATGGACGGCTTTTGCCACCTTGCTCAAGTTTCTAGTTTTTCCTCCTCTGGGGAAAGAGTGACCTGGTCTGTGGATCCCGTTGACGCTTTCCAAAGCTAAAATTAACTCTGTACATAAGAGTTTCTTCTGTCTGGTAGCAATCTCTACGGCAGACTCATTTTTCTATACAGATACACAAGCTGAGTGTAACCGTGGCCTAACTATCGCGTTGAAAAGGAGAAACCAGAGGCTTTTACTGTCCATATAAGAGGTTGCCATTACTATTCAAATCAGTATCCGTGTCAAGTGCTAATCCAGCTCAGCTAAACCCTTAAGTGATAACATTGGGTTACAGACATGAGCAGCCACCTTCAGCCTAACATGCAAGCAATTATTGACACCCATACCTCTGACAAGACTTAACTTGGGAGAAATGTCATCAGTTGCAAGACTGTGAAATTGACAAGGTTCAAGAGAATTTCCCATTTGCTATAATTTCTGCTCCTCCATTCTTAAATTCTCCTGAGGATCTCTCAGGACGCTTTTAGTAGAAGAGTGTTTGTCAGGAAGTGGAAGGCAACCCAATGGAAAACATCAGTGAACCCTAGTTTATTTTATTTAAAAATCACACCCATCCCTGTCCCCTTGGGCAAAACTTGTTTTCTAGACATGACCTCAGATGTGTGACATGCACTCTGCACCATCTATCACCATGCTGCCTATAATTAGGTTTGTTAACATACAGCCCAGTGCAGTCTTGTTGACTGGGAACTTAATCAAGTTACTATTGAGTTCTTGTATGCATTGCTTCAGGTGACTGTTTTACTTGCAGAATTATAGCTGCGACCAATGTGAGGAAATTAGCTCTGGACACAAGCTTTTTTTTTTTTTTTTAACCAAAACCTCCTCCCCCCACATGTGAAAATATTTAGCAAACAGTGACAATGATGGAAAACAGTAGGAAACAAAATGTTCTACATTAGTATAAAACATAAAAAATGCAGCAAGGACCCTCAGTGGTACAACATGTGTTATGCTGGCTGGCAGTCCATTAGGCTTGATAGACATTTCACTTACCTAAGTCAAATATAACAGTCTAGTATTCATTAATATAAGAAGGGGGTTGTGGAATCAAGCCTACCATCTGGTTAGAACGACAGAATAATCTACAACTCATGATTAGGTCTAAGGAGTGGAATTTCACTTTAATCTTTTTCATTGCTCGAAATTTCCATCTGCGCAGTACGGCACATCATTTTTCTTCAAGACAAATGTGCTGTTTTTCATGTTCCAAAATTAGATCAGAAGAAAACGATTAATCATGTCATGGCCTGGGAAAGAAAACAAAGCCCTGATATTCTCTCTCACTAGCTCTGGCTGTTTGCAAGTTCCTTTCTTTCCCTGTCTCAATTTTCATCACAACTTTCAGAGATTCACACAGCATTAAGCTAGAAAGATGAGCTGCAAAATAAAGATGTGGTTTCAATTGGCACAGTGATTTTGATTTTCTTCACTGCTCCCCCGCTTCATACACATATTTTGTCTTTCCTTTCTGCTCTCCTCTACCCCATACCATGTGGCCCCTGGCACAGGACGACAGATGGTGACCTGCTTGTATGTGAAACCGTAACTGAATCTAAACACAAGGAAACAACTCGCCGGGCTGCAAATTAGCGAGACCACACAACTGTCAGGTGGCAGTCCCCTTTGACAGTTGTAGGCCATTATAGGAACATTGATGTTTTCGCAGTGTGACAAAAAGGAATTCTTTCTGCAGCAGACCTGTCTGTCAGCTGGCTCTCAAGTCATAACAAATCCCTGGCACTCAGCTGAGTCTGAACATTCGCAGCGTCAGGAGGATGATAAATGACCTGCAGGGCTTTGAAGTGCCTTGCCAGTTCAGATGGGTCCGCAGTGCTGACAGAGAAATATACACAACAGCGTAACCAATAATGAGAACATTAAACATTCCTGCTTTGTGACAGGCTGACAGAAAAACCCAGCTTCACATCAGTCATCTTTGGAGATATAACCTTGACAATTAGCCCCTTCTCTGATACTCAGAATAACCTTTTTTCCTGCTCCCACCCCTCCCCGGCTTATCTGCCATGATCTTATTTCTGGTTTGGGAGAAGGGGAAAAAACAGCAGAGGGAAAAAACCCACTACAAAAAAGATCTTTTCCTTTTCCTCCATGTGAAAATAAAATAGGCCAGGACAAAGTTTATTTGATGGACTTCCACCGACTTCCCTTTAGCAGAAGAAAATATATATATTTTGTCCTATCTGCCCAAACATCTGTCACTACAAATGCTCCTAGTAGAAATTTGTTTACATTTTATGCTTATTCTGTTCCAGAGGTTTTTCTCCTTGCTCCGGCTCCTGCATTCATATCTTTGCGCTCTACTGTCAAGCAGCCCTTCCACTTGTGAGAGTGAGATGATTAAGTGTGCGACTGTCCTTGTTATATTGTGTTCCAGAATCATTCAGTAAAACAGATAGAATCTCAACTTCCATTCTGTAACCTTGTGTTTCTTCTCTCTCTCTCTCATTTTTTTAAAAATCCTTTTAAAGAGCGAAAATAATCTTCAGAGGACAAATGAAAGGTGCAGCTCATCCTCTGGAACCACAAACATTTCAACACCCCTGGGAATCATTCTGCACAAAACTCAGGGCTTGAGTCTGCTCCGAGAGGCTGGCTTTGCTGATTGCAGAGTTCCTGCTGATGTACCAGTGGACAAGAAAGATCAAGTCACTTTCTGGAGCCTGCCACGCTTAATACCTTGTGCCACGGTTTTTCTGATTGCCACAGAGCAATGAGGTCAATGACTTGCAGTGGGACAACTGGCCGCAGGGCCTAATTCTGAATGTTTCTGTCAGCCCCCAAGACTCAAGTCAAAGGGACAAAGCCCAAGAGGTGCTGAGGAGGAGATTGCAGGGTGGGGGGGTATGCACCTCTCACAGATATCAGCTGAGGGAAGACTGAAGCGATAGTATTCTCAGATATGCAGGTATATGTCTGGGGTTACCGTAATGACATAAGAGCCACTCCTTCCAGTGTTATACCAGTGTGACTTAGAGCAGATTCCAGCCCTGAGTAAGTGCTCAAGCATTAGAGCCCTTATGCTGCACAGTCAATAACAAGACTTCAGATCCTTGGCTGCCCCATATTAGATAATTTGCTTATGTATGATAAAATATGGCCCCTCTCTCTAGTGCAAACAGCTCATGTACTAAATAAATACTAATAATACTTAGCTAGTATACGCAAGTGTGAGCAAAGCTCAAGGGTAGGGCAATAAAACAGACTTCCAAAGTTCCACAGAACCAGCTGCTTCTAAAAAAGAACCGACAGTTCATTTATAATCTAAAGCTCCTCAAAAGACAAGTGGCTTTCAAAGACAGAGGCAAAATTTATCCCTGGGGCCTAAGAGCTACACTCGCTTCCCAGCCCCTTCACACTGCCAGGGCAGTATTATAGTGAGAAACAGCGCGCCTCCTGCTGTTGCATGTGATACTGCAGCCATTTTTCCCATCCTGGCTTCCCCAGCAAGGCGTCAGCTTTGCCAGGCAGGTCTTCAGTGCTTTGGCCCTCTGGCCGAGTCACATTGAAAAATCTACCCCTTGCAGAGTAGCAAAGAGGCCAACAGAAATTGACTGTCTGCCCTCATCAGGGTCTTCAGCCAGCACACTGGGCCCTTTCAATTCCTCTTTCACTCAGGCTTCCCAAGAAGCCTGGTTCCCGTTATGGGGTTTACACCACCTCATCTCTGGGGGAACCCGGCCCACCCTTACTCTGGGTTCCAACTCAAGGGCCTTACAGCAGCTGCCTGCTGCTCACTTCATTTCATTGCTGCTACTTCCCTGGGCCTCTTTGCACCTAAGCCCTTCAGTGGCACTCCGCCTCTTAGGCCTAAGGTTTCCAGGTCCTCTCTCCCCCAGCTTCACCAAATGCAGCCAGAATCTGATTATGCCTGAAACACCTATGGCCAGAGACACACCCTTCCTTCCCCAGCAAATCCCAGCCAAGAACTGAGAAAGTAAGGCCCTGCTTTTCCTTTTTAGCTGAGCCAGCTGGGCACTGATTGGTTGCTTCCCTGCAGCCTCTCTAGGCAAGCTTGGAGGACCCATCTTTGCTGAGCCTTTCCTGGCAAAGGGTGGAGTAGGATTGTGAGAATCCAGCAGGGGGCCACGCAGGCCAAGTGTATTCTATCACTGGTCCTTTGTTCAAAGGAAAATCAGACTAGAGACAAGTCATGAGCAGTCCTGCAACCACCAATATAATGAGCAGAAGAGCTAGAGCCACATGACACTGCCAACGTCACATACTTCAGAGTCTGCCCTGTGTGTCCTGCTGCTGTCAGACTATGTCCTGTGCACCTGGCCAGTATTTCACTGCTGGATGATGACAATGCAAAGGAGAGAGAGGAGGTACTAGAAAGAAGGCAACAGAGAAACTGTTCAACATTGCATGTCTCGTTTGTGCTCTAATTATATCTCTTTGGTAACAAGACAAACATTCAGAGCCTGTGCAAGAGGTTGCAGCCGTACTGGGGCATGGCAAGGTGCATATGACAGGAAGGGAGCACGCTGCCTCTGCCGGATTGCCACTAGAAAAAGGGAGCCATTTTATTTTCAAGAAGAATCACTGTTCACGAGAGGCCAGACTGACAGAACTGGAAATGGAAACTCACTCGTTAGCTAATGAATGGGTACAGCAGAAGCAGTGGCCAGCTTTCCTACATCCCCCTACTCATGTACTGGAGAAGGTGCGTAACCTGGAGAGAAAGTAGTGCAGTCAGGAGCTGTGATCACTTAATCCAGATTGGGATGGGGCAAAATGAGGCACAGTGGCACTCGTGCAGTGCAAATTGTCTCTCAATCTGTGATGCAGAGAGCCAGGAACCTACAGGTACAATGTGTTCTAAGCATCCTACAAAGAAACCTCTTCTCCTCCTATTATACCCGAGTCCTGTCTCTACAATGGACAGCAGACAGGCTGCCCCTCTTGGGTGTGGATATTCTGCCCACTGGCTTCGCCCACTGGCAAAGGTTGATGTGACAGCTGGGAAGATTGTTTCTGAGGTATAAACAGCTGTCCATGAGGAGCAGGGTTGAGTCCAGCATGCCATTTTGCATTAACTACCAGAGAAGAAGTAGCAGCTTTTGATCACTAGTGTTTCGGAATGAATTCAAACCCCTGGTTTCCTGCTGATGGGCTCAGCACCACATATAGAAGCATTGGGTTCTGCCTATAAAGGGACCCTTTCATGACCCCGAGGCTTTTATTCACCCTCGTGGATGGGGGTCCAGGTGAGTGGCATTCTCAGCTCCCACATGATATTAGTGAGAAACTTCAATCCCATGTTATCAGTCTTGTTTTCATAAATGTAAAGAAAAAAAGAAGGCGGACGAATCAAACCCATCCTTTTAATTCCAATGCACATCTTACCCAGTGCCAGCTCTGTTATCCACATGAGACAATATTGTCTGGTCTGTGGATCAGAGCATGAGGCACGGAATCAGGACAAGAGATGTGTGAAGTATTCATAGGAAGCTTCATATCCATTCATATTCAGGGGTAGGGACAGTGAGAGGTTCAGTGGAAATAAAATTCTGAGCCCATGGTAATTGAATGGTCAAGAACTATGGCCTGCCGCTCTTCTGCTCCAGCCTATGGGCTGATAGCCCCCTTTGCACTTCCTCTAGTCTCCAGGTGGCGAGGAATGACCACTTTTCCTACTCTGCTGTGTCTCCCGGGAACTACTTCCAGGTATGGGCAGCAGCTATGTCACTCCATAAAAAGGTCTTGATAGGAGAGAGCAGGGTGCTGCAACCCTCACACCACACCCACCGAAGTAGTAAAGCTTCCAGTGCTAGCCGCCGAGCAGAGCCTGAGAAACACCTATACAAGCCCCAATTTGCTGTTTTAGAGATTGCTAGTCAGGGGTTCCCCTCCTCACTCCCTTGGTGGATTCTGTAGCAACCATACCATGGGATTTGAGAGACATGTTTCAGGACACGTCCACTGGCGTTGGTTGTTGGCAAAGACAGCAACTTGCTCCCACTACTGTATGGCCTTGGTGGATGTGTCCTGACCCCACCTAAGAAGACTGTCTCTGGATCAGGAGGCTTGTACCAGATGCTGGTGAAGAGCCTCCGGATGGGAAGCATCCATTTATCTTCCCCCGAAGACCTTAAGGGAAGGAAGGGAGCAGACACTCAGAATGCTTGAGGACCTAAGAGAATCCATACCTTGACTGGTGAGGAGGCAGGCAAAAAAGGCCTCTATGAAGGAAGCTGATGGAAGGAAGGGGTGTGAAGACTTATTGGGGAGAAACTAATGAACCCAGGGCCCCTGCAGACTTCACCTGCATGATCCTTTTGGTGACCCCAGGAGAACCAAACCCAACAGGACTCTCATAGTCTGGTCCTGATTTCTGGGTTCCGTTCCAGTTCTGCCACTTATTCACTACTTATCCTTGGGTGAACCACATCTTTCTGTCTCCATTTTCTGATTATGTTGTTGATAAAGAAGAGAATGGCTGCTGCTAACATACACCCAGTTCACAGGTGTGTTGTGAAGCTTAATTAAACTCTGTAAAGTACTTTGCAATTATGGGAAGAAAAAGTACCATTAGAGGGTGCACAGTATTATTATATTTCACTAGATTCTCATAAATGTCTTAGAATGAAAATGAGGAGGAAGAGGAAGAATAAATCATAAACATTGCACAATGAATACTGCCTACCCCTCCACCTCCTTCTTATTTTTAATTCAGGAAACATACAAATTATGTCTAAAATAATCTTGGTATAAAAATTGTCTACAGATTTGTGTGCAAGATGTAAGAACCATATGTGTTTCATGTGAAAAACACACACATTTCCTTGAACCCTCTCTGTGGTGTACAAGGGGTTGATAAAATATATGTTGAGATCAAAGGAGATGTTTTGGCCTTGAGGCCTTCTCTTGGCTGTGGGAAAATAAAACGAAGTTGCTCCGTAGCCTACACTGCTGATGTACCTTTAATGATGTTTTCAGATGGTGTGTATTTTTCTGGATGAGCATATGTATAGAAAGCACCACGAATTGAGGTTTTAAAGGAGAATTACTAGAGATGTTAAAAATGACTGAGACAACTGGAGAAGTTGGTGAGAATACTTGATTATACCCAGTAGCTTTGATCTCCTTAGATAAAACATTCATATTATCATTATACAATGCACATTGGAAAGGGAGGGGCAGGGATCTGTGTGTCATCATCAGTGGCAATCCCTTGTGGTTGAGGATTATCTCTTTCCCCATTTTTGTTTCATGTGGCTCCTTTGTTGATTGAGAAGTCCAAGCCCTGAGCTGAAGATTTGTTGGCAGACATTGCAGATGATGTTGGAAGTCAGGCTTGGGCTGTGATTGCTACATGACAGTTGTCTGTCCTTTCTTTTCTGGTGTTTTTCTGAGACCAAAAGAGGTTGTTTCTTCTCTGACAAGTCTTTGCCTGTTTGCCCTATCTTAGGCAATTGCCTCCCAGTGTGTGAGGTCAATGACACATCTTTTGATGTCTGTCTTCATGACTTTTCAGATGTCTTTAAAATGTTTCTTTTGGCCTCCCTGTTTCCTTTCTCCTTTGATGAGTTGGATGTACATCAATTATTCTGGTAGATGTGTATCAAACATCTACACGCTACATCCACTACACCTCCACCTGGTGCTGGATAATCAGGACCTCAACACTAAAGATGTGGGCCTCCCTGAGGACACTGACGTTAGTACAGTCATCTTCCCATTTTATGTTGCTGATCTTCTGGAGAAAGTGCTGGTGCTTGCGTTCTAGGTTTTGCAAATATTTTTCTGTAGAACAGGCAAGTCTAGCAGCTGTAGTGGAGAGTTGTCATTACCACCACTTTGTAAATTAAGAGTCTAAGGGTGTGTCTAAATTTGAAAAGCTAAGTCGACTCTGTTAAGTTGGCTTAACAAAGTCGACTTAAGTCAACTTAAAGTCAACCTTGTTAGATCGACTGAGAGAGTCTACACTACAAACTTAAGTCGAATGCCTGCATCCACACGGGCAGGTGCTAGGTTGATGGAGAGCTGTGGCTTGGGGGAGCTGCAGCTGGGGAAAAGGGAGTCATGGCTCCCCAGGAGAAGGGAGCTGCGGCTCTCCCCTGAGCCATGGCTCCCTTCTCCAGGGGAGCAGAGGTTCCCTTCTCCCCGGGAGCTGCGGCTCCCTTCTTGCCAGGGAGCCGTGCGTGGCTCCCTTCTCTCTGGGGAGCCACAGCTCCCTTGTCCCGGGGAGCCGCGTGCAGCTCCCTTCTCCCCAGCTGCAGCTCCCCTGAGCCCCGGCTCTCTTCTCCCCAGCCCTAGGTCGACTTAGCCAATTAGGTCAATCTAGGGCATCTACACCAGCTTTAGGTTGACTATGAGGTTGACTTAAGCATTAAGTTTACCTAAAGAGGGGAAGTTATTAAGTTGACTTAAGGAAGCACTTAAGTTGACTTAATGAAAGCCAGATGTGGACTCAGCGTTCTGTAGGTCGTCTTTAGCGTCCTTAAGTCAACCTAAGTTGCAAGTGTAGATGCACCCTAAGTGTGTGTTCTAGTGCCATAGTTATTGAACACATAGCAAGACAGTCTGCCGAAGGCAAGGTTGACACACTAGATTCTGTGCTGAATTTTAATGTCTATGTTTGCCATCTGTGAGAGATGGCTACCAAGGTAGGCAAAGTGTTCTACATTTTCCAGTTCCTCTCGGTCAACGTAGATCTTCCTTGCTTGGTCTGATGGCTGAGCAGGAGCAGGTGGTGGAGCCAATGTTCAGAGTTACCCCTAAGCTTTTGAGAACTAATTAAAGGCTGTTTGTAAACCCTCCAATGAGTGTGCAACTACAGCACAGTCATCAACGCACTGGAGTTCGGTTATTATTGCCATTAGCTATGTCTACACTGGGGAATTTAGGTCAACTTTAAAAAGTCAACTTTAATAAGTCGACTTTAAGTCGACCTTATTAAGTCAACTTAGAGAGTCCACACTGGACTCCTAAGTCGACTTAAAGGGGGCCTTACTAAGTCGACTTAGAGAGTCTACACTGGACTTTCTAAGTCCACTTGTTCGTTCCAGGGAGAGCCAGCCCCGCATGGCTCTTCGCTCCCTTCTGTCCCAGACCACTTGGCTCCCTTCTGCTTGGGACTTCCCAGGTCCCAGGCAGAAGGGAACCCTCCTAGCCTGGACCACTCGGGTCCTGGGGAGAACTTCCCCGGGACCCAAGTGGCCCGGGCCAGGAGGAAGAGCTGGAGACCCGCGCTTCAGCTGCTGGCTGCTGAGCAGCTGGAGCGCGGGCTGGGACCTGGAGTGGCGGGCTGGCAGCTGGAGTGGGGATCCTGGCAAGAAGGGACTGCGGGACTCCCTTCTTGCCGGGACCACTCTGGTCCCGGCAAGAAGGACCGCGGGGCTTCCTTCTCCCCGG